>JAAVTJ010000369.1:0-128574 GCA_011947355.1 Phytophthora boehmeriae | reverse complement strand
TATTAGGTGAGGAGAACCTGCCCCCTGCCCCCGCGCTGTCCAGTTTGCCAATCTCCTCGACTCACTCGAGGCCTCTGAGGAAGGCGGATCATCGCCCGCCAACCCAGTCCGTCGGCACATGTCCGTAAATCGTGCACTTTCATCAGATACGCCGAGGCACGATGAGGTAGGCTCTGTTGGTATGTAGAAAGCCTATTTGCCGTCTAATCACGGGGGCGTGTCACCTTCTACAATCTCAGCACCAATGCGTAATATGTCGGTTCTCACCGACTATCCTGATCTTCTTCAAGAATATGCAGGTCAACTCCAGCAAATGGACGCCAAGCGTCGCCGGATACAGTTTCGGATTTGATCGCTGCAGCCCCAACATCAGAGGTATCACTGGACCGACAGGGCAGTTTTCGCCCGTCCACCGCCCAACGGGCAGTTCACGACCTCATCACCGCTAAAGAACATAGAGGTAAGCCCCCTGCGTCGTTTGTTGAGTATGCGACTTCGCCTCCAGCTACCAAGTTCGTCCCGTACCCCGCCATATTTAATCGTCTGTACGACCTGAACTTTGAAGTGCGCGAGCTGTCTATCCTCCATTTCCGCCACTTTGGTATGGATGCACAGCTCGAACAGGCGAGCTCCGGTTCGATCCACATGCGCAAATTTTCGGTTAAAGTGGACTTGCCCAAGATTTCCGTCCAGAAGACACGGTTGAAAAAGAAGGCGAACACAGCAGTTCGTAAGGCAAACGACTGCTCTGCTGAAATAGTTGTGGGACTCGGAGCGCTATCCCTACCTAACGACAATGAAGCTGGACATGACGAGCAGAGTGAAGGCGAGGAAGCAGTTGTATGATTGCCAGTATCTCAACGACACTCGCACAATTGCAGTACGAGCATTAGTATTAAATATTTTCTCAATAGCATGCTTGTTGAACCGCCGGTTGTTGCTCGTGCATTCATCTGAGAGTGGTTGTTACGTATCATGGCAGCCATGTCAAATTTTCAACATTAACCACGAAGTCGATTTTTGATGAGATGTTTGCGCTGACCGGGCGATTTAAGCGTATAAAATCTCTGATCAAAATTTCCAATCAGCGCAAAATACGGTCACAGAAACATTCTTCGTCTCTTACCACTTGCCTCGTGGGAGTGCCTCCACAGCCTCGCAGCACTAATTCTTTTTTGGCACTTGATTATGAAGGCCGCTGTTGACGCGGCAGTAGATATGCAGCTCAGTGATGACGTGGTCGTCCAGGTGTCGGCTTGTAGTGTCAGTACACGCACATCATCGGCAAGGTGATCCCATAGCTGTGTCTGGTCCGTAACCGTTTTCCCACTTGTTCGCATGTGTTACGTAGAACATGTATGCTTTTAGCGGGCTTAAATGGCCGAACGAACTGATACCAAGCAGCAGCTTGAGATCTTGATTGCACAAAAGATCGCGGGAGCGCCGATGCCCTTCTGGAAGGGCATAATGCACTTATTGACATGGAATAGGGTCACAGCAGCTGAAAATGCTGAAAATGGTGGTTT
Source organism: Phytophthora boehmeriae (assembly GCA_011947355.1). NCBI lineage: Eukaryota > Oomycota > Peronosporomycetes > Peronosporales > Peronosporaceae > Phytophthora > Phytophthora boehmeriae. Next base: position 127,048 of record JAAVTJ010000369.1, on the reverse strand, counting down.
TGCTCGTGTTGATGGAAAGGCAGTTTTTGAGTGACTCCAGCTAGCCTAATAGAGAAGATAAGAGCACTTCGCGCCGTTCTTGCTGTATGCACCTTGCATCGAACTTACCATCCTTCTGTAGCCATGAGGACGGTCTCTGCATATTCCAAGGTTCGCTTAGATGCATACAGCATAGCTAAAAAACACGATAAGAGACGACTGCTTCTTGTATACTGCAGCTGATGTCTCTTTTTCAAATTATCGCGCCAAAGGTGAAAAATCAGCGGGGCTGGATGCGAGACCTGGACGCCTAAGCTTTCGACGTAAACGGGATACCTATCCAGCGAGAGCAAAACGCTGCGCGTGTCATGCGCTATCTGCTTCGATGACTTCCGCCTCTGGCAGCGATAGTGACAACGTTGCAACGATCGTATTATTCGAGCAACAGATGCACCACCGTTTCTCATTCCTATTAAACGTAACGGGGGTTATTAGGCTTGGAGAATGGCGGTCTTACTCGGCAACTTCCTACCCCGTGACCTAGGTGTGCTACCCATGATGGTGTTCGATCTGAACACCATGTCTGATACGAAGTGTCGAGGAGTGTTTCGATTTGATCACGACGGTCTCAAGAGGCTCGTTGTTCTCTTACACATGCCTGCCGTGATGATCACACCATAAAAACAGATTCTCTGTGATTGACGGTGTGTGACAAATTTTATTTAGTTAGCTAAACCGAGCCCACCATTTTTCTTGCTGCAGGTCTCTGCCACTGCTTAAACGATTAAGTTATGTGGTTCTGCGGCTGTAATTCGGGAACCTGACCTTGGGGTCGCGTCTCATTTTCTTGACGGGAATCGCTCCGACAGTACAACCCTGTGTACGACATGGCTGTACGGCGATCGAAACATCTCAACACTGTTTTTCTTAGTGTAAACCGTGTATACGATGTGGGAAAAACTATGGCAACCATGGTCGTCATCCTTCCAATCCAAATTAATTGGTGTCTCCTGATATTTCCTACAATAAACGATGTACACGCAACGTGGCGGGCAAATCCATCTCTATTGCTTATCCTATGGAGAATTCACACTGCCATAGTGCTTCATGCAGTCTGGCGATTGCGAAATAACATTTATTTCAACGACAGCCCAGCGATATTACCCAGTATTCCCCGGATGAGCAAGTCGTTCCGCCAACAATGCCAGCGTCTGTTTGAACGCGCGCCCGAGCTTGGCGTTGATCTCGCCAAGTTCTTGGCGACTGTGCAACATTTGGGATTCTCAGAGCCCCTAGATGAAACACAACAACTTCGTGTCACGAAAATCTGAATCCCCAGAACTCAAGTCTTTGTCACAGTTCCTACTAGCTTAGCTTAACGACAAGTCCATTTAAAGTTAATCAATTATATTTCTCTTCTTGAACGACTAAGTTATCCACGCAGATTTGAGGATTTGCAGCGTCAATACGATAGGTTTGAGCCTTCCCTCTGCCGGATTACTGTGTATATGATGCACTTTGTTTTGCGGGAAGCAAATGTTGCATTTATGGTTCTTCAAGCACCAAAAGTTAGGCAGCAAACACCGCTGCAACATTGCTGCAATGCAGTCAATCTGACAGCGTACATTTCTAGGATTGCAGCAACGAAAGGTAGTCTGCGCTGCAAACCTCTTTCAGTAAGTGCGCAGCATGTTTTATGTTACGTTTTTGGCTGCAGCATACACGATGCAAAGTGCTCTTATCTGCTCTAATAGACCTAAGTAACAGTATGTCGTCGGCTGGAGAGTTATGTCCTCGTGAACTACAAATCGCCAGGGATGTGGACGGTTCGGAGGACCGGAAAAAGGACCAGCTGTTTCCGACTTGGAAAGACACCACGGCATTCGTGGTTTCTCGCCGGGTAGAACGTAAAGAACGCGGTGATCGGGACTCGGGGTCCGTGCAGAAAAGAAAGGGCCAGGCCCAGCATTTCTTCTTCTTCTCACAAAGTGAGTTTGCGCTTGACTGAGGATTTATATTTTTCTTTAGTTGGGTTGGGTGCAAATCCCTCAAAACCATTGGTTATTCCAGCGGGTTTATAGACTGTTCTTCAGGGGCCAAGCCCACTCAAATTACTAGGTAGCACAGGAAAGGTTAGTTAGGATTCAGGAAGCCAAGCTTCTCTAACTAGTCAAGTATTTGGCCTCGTCCAGCAGCTGTGATCGACTTCAACAATGGAATTTGGATTATCGCATGTCGCGGATAGAAGATGGCCGAGATCCGAACTTGAAAAGTCTGTTGTTGCATAGCACGTATTGTACGGTTTTGGCGGCGTGTAAAAGGTACTGCTACGCATAGAAATTATTATTCGTTGCACAGTGCTCTACTTCGCTAAAGTCTATATCGTTTCATGTTTGTAATGATATTCTGTTAAACGCACATTGAGACGGAGCACAAACTGCTTCTGCATAGCAGTAAGAATTGAGAGGAGCAATGACTAGCGGCGAGAAGTCTGCTACATGACTGGCAGCGAGGTCAATGCAATGAGTAGTGGACAAGTTGAGTTGGAGTTTGATTGGCTTGAAAGCTGAGTTGCTGTCGGTAGCAGCAGCACAGCGCATAGCAAGGTGTTGTTAGCATCGTTTCATTTTCACGTTTCCAACCATTTCGACAAGTCTTCCCTCAGTTATGGCACCTCATCAACTGCAGCGACCATGCTCGAGGTAACACATCTGCTATCACTCTATTCAAGAACAACGCCGAATTCCACGACGCTATTCGACTAAAATGTAAAGCTGATAGGAGAATTGACGACGGTGGGCCGCTGATTGAGAGTTTTCCGGAAGAGTGGGCAGTGCTGGCAGATAAGGGCTATCAAGTCCTGCCGGAGCGAAAGCGTTGCATCCACTTCCATAAAGGTAAGAACCTTTCTCGTATTGACAAGCAGTTCAATGATGACGTCTCAAGCGATCGAGCGATCGTAGAGAATTTCATTGACAGGCTTTGCATGCTTGGACATGTTTGCTCGGATAAATACCGGTCAGGTGAGAAATTGTACGACGACATCTTCCAAGTTTGTGTTAGTCTAACAAATTTCCACGTCTAGTACAATCCACTTCATGAGGAGAGCGCGGAGGAATACGCTCAGCGGTAGTACCGCCTGATTGCTATCGGCAAGGAGAGAGTTTGGAAGCGTAGGATTTCGAAAGACAAATATCGCCGCCGCATGCAGTTTCGCCACCGTACGTCGCTCGACGATTTGCCACGCCTCAACGATTCCGATGCCGACTCTGAAGAGACACAGATGTAGAAAACATTCAATAACAGAGTAACTACACAATACACAGCTTAAGCGATAGACCGCGAGTTGTATTGGAAGTCATCGTGACGATGATCATCAGTTCGCATATCCTTACTTAAATATCTTGGTCGATAAACCACTACAAGAAATTTGCAAATTGAGTGAATGACTAGAGTGCGAGTTAGTAACTGGTGATGCAATTAACTGGGAAAAGGGTTGGCATTCTACAGATGGACTCAAACCACCCGATAACTGGCTGGCAGCGGATGGCGATAGCGAAAAAACAGCTACTCTCAATCCTTTTCAAATCGTCGCTCGAGCTAGCAAGTCTAACGTCAAATTTGAAAAATTTCTACCGACCGTTCCATCAACGATGCCCCGCAAATTATCCTTTTGAAACCTGAAGATCCTCGTCGAGATGCCCGGCGGTCTCGTTGGACCCGAGTATACTGAAATTGCCGATGACACAAAGAAGGACTGCGTCGGTGTATCGATCGTAACCACCGGGCCAGACGTAAGGACTGATGGCGGTGGTGTATCACCCAGCAATAGCGTTAGCGCATCGATATTGCGAACAACGGCGAACATTTGTCATGTTTGGAGTGGAGAGCTTGAGGATGGACCCACGGCCGACTACTTCGGCGCCCCATGTTTGTTTTCATTGATGGCAGCCACAGTATAGCCAAGTAGCAGCGTACGACGGCCAACAACTGACACTCAGTCATGCAGGGGAATTGAAGCCGGTCAAGCAGAAGAAGTTGCTCCGATCATCTTGTTTCTGCTATACAAAGCAGCGCTGTTTCGCAAAATAGAAACTCGCGTTTCCGCCGACCATGCGCATGCAAAGATTCTCAATCGCGTGTTGGGTGCGCGAAGGATTGCTGTGACTAGAGATATTCAGACTCTGCTAACATTCAGTTACATGTCCCAGTGCAAAGATCGACCTGTTTTCAACCAATAACGAATGGATTTAGGAACAGGTCCAGGGAAAATTTCCGTTTCACTTTGCGTCAATACCATTTCGACGACAACTCACGGCGTGTCAATGATGTTCCTCGTTTACTTACCCACGGTGACTATGGAGGGCTTCAAGTACAGCGCATCTTGAATCGTCGAGTGCATAAAGGCGTCATCCAGTATAGCGTTCGGTGGTATGGTGAGATACCGGTGATAGCTGAGAACCAGAGCCCGAATTGACGCTAGCGTCCGAACTCATTGACAATTTCTACAAGAACAGCGTTCTGGCTCACGACGACAGCATTCGCCAGCCCATAACTGTTTCGAGAGACCGCCACAACATTGGATATCGGCCGGTTTCAGAGCTACAAGGCCAACACAACTTTTTTTAATTTTCACTCATTAATTCGCTCTACAGTTCAACCTTAAGTAGATACGGACTACCTCTGCTTATAACGGTCTCTTGCTTAGTTAGGGATGGACCAATGAAAATGGTTTTAAGGGTAGGGCTGGTCGACCATCGCTTATAGCGGACAGCTTGCAAACCTCCATCCATTCCCTATTAAAAACACCCTGGACTCCCAAGCCTCCAACCCTCCATGCCTCGCCCTCCCAAGCGCAACTCGTATTACGGTCGCTACAAGGTGGAGGTACTTAATTGCCTGGCGACAACAGCTTTTGGTCGCAGAACTATCGATCACTTTTTCCTGACTTGGCTGAGCATGCACATGAAACTAGATGTAAGTTGATTTTTGCATTGGCGTGTCAAACAGCAGGACATCCAGAATGCATCTAAGACTAGTCAAGGTGGAAGCCGAAAGAAAAATCGTCCCTGTGGCCAACCACGCACAATTTCAAGTGACGCCGAGAGAGCATTGGTTGTGTGGATTAATGAGCTTAGAGAAGAGAGTGTTTCAGTATCAAGCCTGATGCTGCAATTAAGGGCGGTTGAAATGGCAAAGGAAGAAGGAGTGCAAGGCTTTAAGTCTACATGGAGCTGGAGAAAGCGCTATACAGAGTCAAACAGATCATTTTTAAATATGTTGTGTAAAACTCGTGGAAGGTGTACAATTTCTGCAACATCCCACATGCCATGTTTTTGTCAATAATTTGGTCGGGAGCCTGTCGGCTATAAGTCGAGGTAGTCCGTAGTGTTTGGGATGTGCTTGACGTGACAGTGCAGCTTGCATTTGCAGTTGAGTTACAGCACTAGAGGTAGACGCTTATCTGCTTCTCGTTAACTCTTAATTCATTCTCATTTTTCCAGATACAACTCAAGTCAAGATTCTTCATGCGAAAGCTTTGACTCTCCACAACTTTGTGATAGAAAAACTCCAGCCCGGCGAAATTCTGTGTGATTTCAAGCGTCCTCTCATCGACGTTGCACACAAACAATTCGAAACGAGAAGATCATTAGGCGATCGTTTCATCTGAAGCAGGCAATACAACGACGCATGATACAACGTGAACACATACCGGAGCCGGAAATTCGAATTGCCATGAACCTCCCGGATCCGGTTGACCTGCAAGCGTGTGAAGGACTATCTTTCTCCGTTCGTGAGAGGAATAACACTGAGAATAGTGATGACGACAGCGACGGCTGCATCAATGCCAGCGAAAACAACTCTAGCGGTGATATCGACAGTGATAACAGCAGCAACTGCAACCGTCACCAAAACAGTGATGACAACGGTGACGGTAACAGTGACAGACATGAAAACAATGCAAGCGATCAAAGCGATAGGAAAACATCTTCTTCCACGATTATTTAATCGATTATGTCGACGAACACTCGGCAGCGAATGCGCTGACGACAACGGCAGCACCCACGCATATTTTCAGCAAGCGATTGTGTAACACCATTCGATTTTAATTAATCTCCTCGCTTTGATACATGTTGTTCAGCTGAAACTTCTTTCGTTGTTTTCGGTCACAAATAGACACTGATCAAAACACAAGACGTGACCAGTCTAGAATCCTAAAAATAATCTTTTCACAATACTTATAGTCCAACTTCAAACTCATCCCCCGGATATCACTTTGTTTCGTAGAGAATAATTTGCTGCACAAGACACTAATCAAACATTAGGTTTATTTTTTTAAAAATAACAATAGTAGTAGTACTTTAATAAATACCGAAACGCGAGAGCGAAACGCACAACATATATTTTATTGACGTGGCCCCAATTACGGCGGGCTCTCATGAGGCGAATTCGGCACACCTCACTTTTACGTATGAGACATTAGGCATTATCATGTTTTATATTTGTTTCAGTGTAGGAAACCAACCTGGGTTAGGATAGGTCACTAAATCGAGGACCTGTGATCTGCGATCCACGGATCGAACCTAGTCGACGGGTCTTGCGATGCAGAGCTTCAAGCCGCTGAAAAACGGCTTTGCCGGCAGGACGATGAACACACATGCCGTAAGGATCCGAGTAGCTCTGACAGCTCCTTGCGAGATACAGAGGATTGCTGACACATGTTGTCGACGCGATGCAATGCCTTCTCGAACTTGTCTTCAGGTATTGACACAGTATGAAGATCTGTATCCCAATCGAGGCCTAGAGCTCGAGCCTGTGTCGCCAACGTCGTAAACTTATTCAGGTTGATAGTTCGTGGTCCAAGCACTGCAACCATCGCTAGTCGTAGCGCACACTCAGACAGATCTAGGCGCCGGTCGACGTCTGCCTCGACCAGCACGTGATCGTCGCCCTACTCGAAGCAGAAAAATAGGGTCGTGTCCGGGTCACCAGGATGTAGGCTTGCTGGACTTTCACGACGGACTAAGAACGAAATTGCGGATCCAAAAACTCCATAGTGAGCGGGGAACCTGTCCAGCCGAATGGTAGCGCTAGGTCAATGACTGCAGTCTTTTTATCCGATATAATATCAGCAAATTTGGCACACAGTTCTGGATGCCCTCGTATATCTTTGAACGCCCACTTCACATTGCCTCGCATAAGCTTAACCACTACCATCGGGTTTTGCTGCTTCAATATTTCAAACTGCCTCGCGATTGCACGGACGTGGTCGTACTCCAGCGGTGGTAGCTTGTCGGGGTCTGAAATGTTATTTCTCGACTCGCCACTCGGGAACGACAGATCGTGGATCACTCTGGCTTCCTTAGAGAGATCGATATCTGCCTTAGGCACACAGCCAAATGAGCTGTACCGGAGGTCGGTCCAGGTTTTGGCAACATTGAGGTCCACAACAAGGTAAGTCCCAGCGTCTTGGCCCTCACGCACACTGCGACGCAGCGCATTAACCCATGTTACGGCGGCTTTGTGATTGTTTGGAGGCGGCCTCAAACTGGCCCGGTGGAGTTTAAACGTGTGGCAAATCCCCTCCGCAATTGTTGCTAACCGTAACTTCTGCTGGTGGTACGTGTGCATGAGCCAGTCAAGATGTAGAGCCCGTAGCGCTTTGTTCGGTCGAGCGTCGCCGTCACATTCACCTCTCAACAGTCGGACTGTCTCTACAAATCATAAGCACGAACGATGCACTAACTGGGACACGGCCGCTTGCATATCAGCATCGATCATGTATGAAGGCCCTGATGGCGTCTCGATATGCGTTGGGGATGGCCAAGGTGGGTGTATGCCTGCCCTGCGAAAGGCTTGTCGTCGGTGAGCGGTGATCATTCCTTCGTCCGCCTCCAGCAACGCTTCGAGATGCACCGTAACTTCAGCAACTACTGCAAAACTCACCGTAAATGCCTGTGTCGCGACGCGTTGATCGCGTCACAACCGCTGGGCGATGTCACTGCGTAGGCCGCCATATTCGTCCACCACAAACGTTTTTACCACATGTTCGAGGGTAGCCGGAATAAAGTGACTCAGGAAATGATGAGTGCACCGATCTGGGTTGGGCGAGGGGCATCCTTGGACCGAAATGTAGCGGAGACAGCGTTGTTTCCCATGCTGACGGGGAGCAGCTAGAGCCACTGCAGAAGGTACCGAGCGTAGTTGAGTAGACGTTTCAGCCATATGTGATGGACGAGATGGGGCCACGTCCACGGGCTCACGTCGTGTAGTCGCTGTCGGTTGGGAAGATGCAGATAGTGATCTTCGTTCGGCGACCCGAGCTAGTTTGAGTAAGACTCCGTTTAGTTTAGCAACTTGCATGCAAAACCGGTGTCGCACCGTCAGGAGAGTGTCAGTGCCGTGTTCGATGTCGTGAGCCGCCGCCTGGCGATACGCACCGAGGACACGGCTGAACCAATAGGCGAGGGCCCGGACTTCCTCTGTCGACCAGGGGCCATAATCGTTTAGCTCCTCCGCGAAGTCCTGACCCGCCGCGGTCAGTCGTCGTGTCAGACCATCGAAGAACTCCGTGGCGTAGGAATTGATCATTCGCAGCTGTGGCGAAGTTCGGCGAAACTTTACCACCCAGTGTATAGTGCCTAGCCCGGTGGAGGGGTCAGTAACTTCTGAAACCGAAGTTCCAGAGTGGTGTGTTTCACCTCGCAAATCCCTGTAGGTCCGATTAACCTTGATGTTTATCTTTGGACGTCGTCTCCGACTTGGATCTTGAACGTCGACCTTGAAACGCGATGTCGTTTCTGCCCTGAACCTGAATCGAAGGTCTGGAACGAGGCCGTGGATCAAGCGTTGAAGAACCTGGAGCAATACTCTCTCCTTAGCGATAACCTAAACAAATACAAAAGTGAGTTCTTCCCTATACAATATTACAAACAGCCGCTACTTATTCTTATAGACCCTTGAGCGGGAGGTCTGAAACCGGTCTCAAATGGGCTGAATCAGGGAACCGGTGTACCCTGAGCCTGATGTTCGCGCATCACCTTCTAACGAAGGAAAAGCAGTTAATAACACTCAATATAATCCTATTTCTACACAGTCTTGCTTTCAACCAATGGGGTGACTGTTAACTAACCACCAGCAGCACTCGTTCTTAACATGAAATGGATAACCCGCCCACTTCGCAACACACTTAACGGGGTCCAACTAGGAAATGGAATACATTGGATCACCTCAAACGCGAGTGCGAATGCTCCCAGTGTATATGGACTTGGTACTATGGGGAGTTCCGCACTGCCCTGTCAGAGGAACAGCAGACCCGATTCCTAACTCGACTTGCGCCTTAGGGGTTAAAGAGCTTCTCTGTTAGTCTGTTTAGAAATATCGCTAATCTTCTCAATACAAATCTTCATATATCTGCTCTGGAATTCTTCTGTGTTCTTCCGTGTTCTTCTGTTCTCTCGTGCATCCTGATTTACCTTGATTTGAGTATGGTGGCTCAGATGGCGTAAACATCTTGTGGGTACACTTTCCAAGTACAACCGGATGGCGTAATCACTTTGTGGGTACAATTCCCCACATTCACCCAAAGAGCATAAACACCTTGTGCATACACTTCTCCAGGTTCAATGATGATGGCCAGTCGATTTAGTGTCTGAAACCAATTCTCGATTCAACCCTGAACCCATCGTTTCAGGGGACACTTCATCTTTAAATCCACAAACTTGAAGGCAGAAGTCCTGGCACCAATGGTATACAAAGTCAAAGTCAAATAGACTATGGACCAGCTTCGTTTCAGGGTCTGGATTGGTTTTACGTGCAACTTGGCTTCGTTTCAGACTTGATTCACTCCGGGTGCACGATATATTGGTCGGTTCAGCCAAGTCGAGGCGGGACACCATCTGTAATACGTTTACAGTGATGTTTTAGACATTGTATATCAGTCAAACTCGCTTATGGACGAGGGCGAGCCTGGACGGAACGTTCGGTTCAGGGAAAATACATCCTGTACATGAACTTCCACGCTCTAAGGGCCCATCCTTGGCTGTTCCAATCATCGTTCCGCGGAATAAACCAGTATCCACGTCAGTTTCATGCCACAAATTCATAAATAGACCCAAAGCTTCACAACCACCCATTGGGTCAGGCAACGGTTGATTGCGTTCAGATAAAAATCCACTTTAGCTTCGTAACACAGCGACGTCACGATATCGGCATAGACAGCTGTCGGTGGTGTCCCTCTTGCCTATGACTTTAGTGACATCAGTATGTAAAATTTTAACTTGAAAAGCGCCATTTTCTGCTGTTGTTCTTCTTGCAAATATCACTAAACACGACCTATGTTTCAGATGACGGTCGCATTGAGTTCGACCAAGTCCGTGTACATGGCCCTGAGTGACTTCGTCAAGGAGTGCGTGTGGATGCGACTTCTACTCAAGGACATTGGTGATGATGAAGTCGACAATACAGTGATTTTCGAAGACAATCAAGATGCAATGGCGTTGGCAAAGAACGTCGGTTATCAAGCGCGCACCAAGCACATTGACATTTGCTACCACTTCATCCGTGAGAAGTTGGCGAGTGGTGAGGTCGACCTGGAGTTCATCGAGTCGAAGCAGCAGCTTGCTGACTTCTTGACCAAGGGACTATCGTCGAAGACCGTCCACTACCTTCTGGAGCGTTGCAACATCATCGCAATTGCTGCCGAGACTTCAAATTGAGTAGGGGTATTGAGACTGCATTTCGTAGTCTCGTGCCTGGGTACGTCGGCGCGTGCATTGCGCGTGGCATATCTACTTAATTGGCGAAGAGGCACGCGCGCGTTATGTGATTGGTTGATCGTTGGGGATGCCCGAATATGATTGGGCAAACGCATTAAAGTTGGTACGGTTTCCGTCCCATCGACCATCTTTGAGTATACATTCCTCAATATTAACAGAATTGGTCCAAGAGACATTGCATATTTCCGAGAAGACAAGTAAGACAGATTGATCTAACTCATTCTAATTCACTTCAGATTCTTATTCAACTACTCACTTCATTACCAAGCTTCTCAAGTAACTCGGCTGCTGTGTTGCCGTAGTACAGAATGGCAACACTACATATCGAGTCTAACGTTGCTTGTGCTTTGTTATTTTCAAGAATTCAAGCCACTCTGAGGTATTGCTCTCGTGATCATCTTCAAGAACCCGTGCCGCCGCGGCGAGCGCATCTTGACACGCAGCACATCGGTTCATATTCCTCGCGTGCTGACACTGGCGATAAAATACGTATATAGTAAAATACTGTCTTGCTAGTCTTTGTTTTACGTGCGCGGCAGCAATTAGTGTATGCTCAGCACGAAAGAATTAGCTGCCTCAGGACAAACTATTGGGGTTACTCTGCGAGATGTCGATTATGCCTATACGTCTTGAAGTAGCTCAACAAGCTTGCCAATAAGTCAACTGCACTCGTGTTGATTTGGACATCTGCCAATGTGAAGTTGAGTCGTTAGAAAAGCCCTTTTCCACAAATTAGTGGACCTCTAGTTGTAGGATAATTTCAGCTGTTTGTAAGGAAGTACTGAAGCGTGAGGGCGTAGTCATAAATTGTGCGCAAGAACACAGTTTCAATTAAATGACGCACGTGCATGACAACAGCTCATTAAGGGAGTGTCCAACGATGAGACTGACTAAAACAATTCACCAGTAGGATGGAACCAACATACTGTTTCGATGGGAGTGAAGCAGTCGAATGGAAGAAGCGTGAAAGAAACTGGAAAAGACCCAACCGTACAACCAGTCTTGCAAAAGCATCAAGCTACCACTATGCCTTTTTACCGTACATCCTCTTGATGATCTTGTAGAACTCCTCGTAATTGAGATACAGCTGGAAATTCGGGTCCTGTTTCATCCGCCCAATGCCTCCGTACTTGTAGCTTTGCTTCATGACTGGCGCAAGTCTTAGGTCTTGCCATACATTCTCCGGGGTTTTCCTTCAAATACCATTCCTTGAACTTGCTGAGGTCCTTCTGGATAGCTGGGGCTTTCAAGGCCTTGGCGTGGATTTTGAGATTCACCTCGAGCTTCAGTTTCTTGGCGAGGTCGACCAAACCCTCTCTTCGTTGTCCATACTGGTGATGTCACCGTCGACGGCCTTGCTGGATCGAAGGAACCGGTGTTCAGTAGGGCTGCTTCCGACAGCGTTGTCCGCTCGCACGAGGGAGGCAGAATTGGATACTTTTGTCCGGTCGAAGGTGGCAGCATCGGTATGCGCAAGGAAGACGCCAGTAATAAGCAGCAGGACGTTGCTTAGACGTATGTTACGGGTTGTCCGACGGAGGAGGAGGTGAAGGAAGAATCGAAAATGAAGTGATAGTCTACCCCGTACAACACGCGTGTTATCGCAGTTTATGATTGCAAACGACAGATCCGAAGATTGCCATACGGTAAAATTATCCGGAGACAGCAACGGCAATTTATCAGCACATACTGTACTACATGGTATCTACCATCTTCTTGGTATCTGTTTCGTTGAGAATGAGCTATACTAACCAACGTAGGCGCCACGACAGCAGAAGTAACGTTACTGCGGCACAGCTTATTTATCGTTTGAAGGAATCGCCAAAACGCTTGACAAAGCTATCTACACGTTGATTTTAGTTTGGTACAAGACTTTGCTAAAGACACCAGCAGATCCCCTGCCCTCTTCGATGCTAACAGTTATCCACCAACTTTTAGCGTGAACACACAGGCAAAAGGTTGTCGATATGGACCTTAGAAACTGACTTTTGCTTTGAACAAAGTGCGCGTCTTGTTCGGATCAGACAATACGGCTATCACAACCAATGGTGGTGGATGTTGACAGGGACCCTGAGTGGCCAACGGCGTGTGATAAGTATTTCATATCGATTCTCCTTACCAATGCGAGCCTTGATTCCTTGACCCTGTTGGCTTTACTCAGAATTCTTTTACAGCTTGCCAGAATGGCTTTTAAACAGGATGATACTTACCATCCTACGGCACTTCACGTGCTAGTTGCTCTCTGAGATTCAGTGAGCCCAATTCACACACCTGTAGTGGATCGTCCAAGCTACACGCAGCAGCAAACAGTCCGGTCCAAGTGACCAGCCTGATGATGGCAAGCCCATAACGCAGAGTTAGATGACAACAAGTATCCAGTCCCAAGCATAACGCGAACCTGGATAACTTCAAGCTCAAGGCTAGCAGGAATGACTGGCGGGAAGACCTCCAAGACAATAGACGATCATAGTGTGTTAGAATAAGCTCACTTGTCAAGTTCCTACCAGTAAATAGGCTATGGCCAAATGGCCAAACCTTAGGAGCTTGCCAACTCCCCCGCGTGTCTTCATCGCAACAGACAATACACATTATCTGCCCAACTTGGATTCACAGCATTGTAGCAAGTTACCATCGTATCATGGTAGGTATTCGAACGCTCATTAACGTAGCGACGCACTAAAAGCGATTAAGTGGTATGTACTCGATCTTACCATATTCTCGACCCATGCAGTGATCGACTGATCCTTCCTTTTAAGCATATAGAATCTGCATCCTAAGCAAAAACTACAGAAGCAACTTATAGCAGCCGTTTATCATGGAAATTATTTTGCTCTTATGCGATAAGCAAGAAGTGGTAGAAAACATTGGTGAGGGTTCAGCGTTCAACGCAGTTCATTATCAATACATCGAAGTACAACTTAGGTGAGTCATCATGGACTCAGTTGCTACCGTACGCGGAGCATATCACGGCGACATCGTCCACTATGACCATCATGTCTACTGGAACATGCTCCGATCGATCAATCCACGATCATGTGCTCGATGTTCCATTTGTAGCTTACTACAGCCACGCGGTACATATTGTATCATGTATTAGCTCACTTAAGGATGAAGGCATTTTAAAAGCCTTCATCTCACCCCATCCTACAATTAGTCTTGAAACCCAGACGTGGGCCATGACAAGATCTCAGGTCGCGGCATTCACTGTTGCCTTAGCCTTCTGGATTTCCTCGTACTTGAGCTTGAACTTAAAGTATTGATAAAAGAGAGGGTGGTGCAAAAGTACCGTCGCGCGTTTCTTGGTCCAAGGCTGGATCTTCATGACATCAACTCGGACAGCGGACGGGCTCAGTCCGGCAGCAATCCATTGCTCGTATTTCTGTGGCTCCTTCACAGCGCGTGCAGCGACCCTCGTTTTTCACCAGCAGTAATCCATTGGCCGTACTTCTGTGGCTTCTTGACAGCGCGCGTAATGGCCTTGTTTTTCTCCAGCAGCAGCGATCTTCTCGACCACAGAGTTGATAAGCATTCTCTCTTCATCCGTGATCGAGGCGGTAGCGCCATTTTGATCGTCTGCTCTCAAGTGACGTTTGGCACTGTGGTCGACTGGCTCAGCGGTCGACTCAAGCGGGGATTTAGCCGCAGACACGGAGGAGATCTTGGTGTGGTCGAAGTCCTTGGCTGCTAAGACCCCGTCGATCCTTACAAAGAGGGAGACTGCAGCCGTCAGTAAGACGTAGCTCACTCGCATGATGAAGATATTCAATACTCCAGATGAGGGTCGCCTGGTTGGCAGTGAAATGAGAAGTGAACCTCCAATCTCCTACAGGAGGAAGACGAAGTTGAAATACCTACGTGCAGCTGGCCGTGAAGAACGAGGTTCGTTGCTGCTAAAGATTTGCCATCGACAGCAAAACGTTACTGGTATAGTCTGTAGGTGATATACTGTTGAACAGTGGACGGTACCAATTGGCCGCTGCCAATCCCATGAATAGTCAACACCTGCGCCGTGCGCACAACAACAGATCTGTGCCAGCAGCAAACCTCGGTTCGAGACCGACTCTCCAGCATCAAACCATTTGCTACTACTATCGCGAATGCTCACATCCTGGACTCCGTCATATGTACGACAGTCCATTCGACTCCTGCATACATTAGCCATCCACTACAACAGTATGAGGTGCTGGCTAAAGATTTACTTTACAGACTGTGGGTTCAGCCTGATTCAGTTCGGAGACAAGTTATCAGCACAAGCACTGATAACTTGCGCTTGCAGCAAGAGCACATGTTTCGACAGGATACAAATCCTATCTTACAACACCAAAACTAATAATCTCACGCATGCATTACCGTAACGTTGTAGAAGCAAATCGTAGCGCACTACAGTGCTTTATATCGGTACGGTGTATTTAATACTAGTAGTGTCAATGAATTCCTCCAGAGCTCAGTTTCCATTGCTATATCCAGCATCAACTGAGTGGCCTAATTGAAATCATCATTGCTGTTGGTGAAAATGCCACGACCGGTATCATCAGTCACAAAAGAATGAACAATGGATTGCTGCTGGACTGAGTCCGTCCGCTGTCCGAGTTGATGTCATGAAAATCCCACCTTCGACCAGAAATCATGCGATGCCACTTTGGAACCATCCAGATTTTGTTCAGTACGCCAAGTGTAAGAGACCAAGGCAATCGTCAGCGCCGCGATTTAGGCCATTTCAGGTAATTCGTCTGAAAGTTCACCGTATGCAGTCAAGTGATCAGTCAAAACAAACCTCAGAGCTATCCCGTGCAGACTATTCAAATACTTTAACAGGAAATACCCCGTTGAACACAGTTTTCCAGGATAATCGTGTTTCTTTCGATTAGACTATGTTTGTAATATTGTTTTTTTAATTAAAACAAAACAGATTTTAATTCGCCACTTAGAAATCAATCCCGTTTCTAACCTTTCATTATTCAACCGGAAAGCTATTGACATCATGGCCAGCGTGAACGAGGAACTTCAGCGCGTACGTGTGACTCAAACATGGCGCTACCAGCATCCTTTCTAACAGTCTACACACGCGTGATGCTTTTCCTGCAACTACAGATCGCGCGACTGGCGGATCAGAAGGAAAAGACGGCCGCATACAAGGTGAACGCAGATTTCTAAATCAACAAAAGATACAAAAGACTGAAGTATAGTGTTTTATTTAAGTCACTTTTGGAGGAAAAGTTGCAGGATTTAAACAGTCTCAAGGCCATCGTCAGTCACTGTAGGTGTTCCACCACCTTGCTGTTTTAGAAATCGTTTCTAAATCGCATTGCTGTCTTGACAGTGCTGGAGGAAGATGTTCTGCTCGTGATTTCCCGCTCTGTGCGTCCACATTCCATCTATAATCTTAAATGTCTTAATAGGTTTATAATATCTGACTTTTATTTATCTGCATTGCCACAGGTGATCACGCACTTGGCTTCAGTGATCAGCGGCATCGACGTGGACGCCCACCCGTGGAAGCTCGAGTTCATCTGCTTCTGTCTGAGCAAAATCAAGCCACGGATCTTGTCGTTCGAGGAGCCGGACGTCATGTTCCGCGAATCGCTGGCAGCCATGTACATGGACGAAGAAGAGTACATTGAAGCTGCGAAGGCGCTGGCTGCCATTAACCTCGAGAGTTCGACGCGTCAGTACACGGATGTCGAGAAAGCTGAGAAGTACGTCAAAATTGCAGAACTGTATTTGCAGGAGGACGAGACGGTGGATGCCGAGAACTTTATCAACCGCGCCTCGCGCTTCATTCACAACGTGGAGGACTGGACGTTGAAGCTGCGCTACCAGGTGTCGTACGCACGCATCTTGGATTCCAAGCGCAAGTTTTTAGATGCAGCGTTGCGGTACTACGAGTTCTCACAGTCCAAGCCCGATGAAGTGGACCCAGACGACCTGCTGGAGCTGCTGGGTAAGGCTGTGACGTGCGCCATTTTGGCATCCGCTGGCCCCCAGCGCTCACGCCTTCTCGGTACGCTGTACAAGGACGAGCGTGTGAAGAACAGCGAGCACGTGGCGATCTTGGAGAAAATGTACATGGAGCAACTGATCCGTCGACCAGAGCTCGTGCAGTTTGAGAAGAGTTTACTTCCTCACCAGAAGGCCATGCTCTCGAATGGGTTTACAGTGTTGGAGAATGCCTTCCTGGAGCACAATCTCCTGGCTGCGAGTCGTGTGTACAGCAGCATTTCGCTTGAAGAACTGGGCAAGTTGCTTGAGATTGAACCTGCCAGTGCTGAGCGCGTAGCTGCTACCATGATCTGCGAAGAGCGTATGAAGGGCAGCATCGACCAGCACCTAGGCTTTCTCGAGTTTGAGAACACGGATGACGAGGTGCTAGCGTCGTTCGACACGCGTATCAGCTCTCTGTGCTTCAATGTGAACCAATGTGCAGAGCAGATCGAGCAGCAGTACCCGGACCTCGTGCGTGGGTTGAGTGCTGCCGCTGCAACGGCGACTGCTCCGTAGGCTGCGCAAATAGGAAGAGTTCCATTCCGATGGAACAATCGGCAGGAACAATATCCAAGCCCAATCTCACCTATTTTCCCACGACGACGTCGTTCTCTTTTGGACTTGCAGTTTGTTCTTGAACTCACAACATAAAACGCCGGTCTGGGAAGAACCGCAGAGTCCTTTTGCCATCGACATCGATAGGGCGCCGAAGACAGATCACACTACACAGGAAGTGTAAGATAAAACAGTCTGGATCCCTCTGTAATGGGTATCACGCGTTCGTAGATGACTGATTCGTCTACAGATCACCTTTCAGAGTACCCCGGCTCAACCTGCTACTGTACCTGAGGCGGGCCCAGGCTATGATATATCATGCGCACCATAGCTCGATCCGAGACTCCAGTACATATTCCTGCGCACATATCCAGGTTAACCATGGCCTTTTGGCTGTTCCCGACGTCAATTCCTGGCATTCAAAACGATGAACATGGAGAATACTACCGGTAGTCTCTGTGTGGGTACATCGTGCGCTTGCGTTGCCGCCGCCCGCCTCAAGGGCAGTGGTACAAGGAGGGACAGCTACAGCTTTAATGGTAACTATTGCTTGCCATGAACGTCGCAGACTGGAATGCCCAGCATTGCTCACAGCAATTGGAGACATGTCAATTGAGTGGAGCTTTCGTTGGGCAGGGGCACACGCCAAGCTGTCCAAGCGGTAACAATCGGGAAGAGGCCTGTCATCTCGCTGTAGATGAATGAATGGTCCTGGCGAGGTTTACCACCTGATCGCGTTGTAGTGGGACTGGAAGCACCACTTCAACATCCTGTTGGCTCGAGCCACGCGCCAATATACCATCAAGATCACATCACGCTGACTCTTGTCCTTGCGGCGATGCGTACCGGAATGCAAACGTACGAGCAAGAATGCACCCACGGCAGCAATTACCGACCCTCAAGTTCTTGCCTTCACTCCGACAAAGACACTCACTCTCAATTTCACCTTGTCTGAATATGAGCTCTCCAACCTCCGCGGATCGGACTTCACGCTCCCTCGTTGGGGCAGGCGACAACCATCTCCAGAAGCTTCAATCTCCAACCGGATTCTACAATGATCTCAAGTCTCCTGGGGATCTTGAAGGCGGCGCACTTCGACCTGGCGGTCCACCTTCATCTCTGTATTCCCGCCAGAATTTGGGGCTGGCAGCGCACCAAATCTCGGTGGCGGTCGTGTACGGCTCCATCGCGGGCGTGATCTACTCGGTGCTTAACAACTACCTCAACATGAGTGCGGTGCTCGTGGCAACCGCCACTGCGTTGGTAAAAGTCCCACATGCCCTTCGAGTGTTCACCGGACTCATTTCCGACTGCTATCCGATCTGCGGGTACCGTCGACGGCCGTACATGGTTGCGGGTTGGGCACTGTCTTTTGTCTGCTGTTTGGTCATGGCTGTGATCCCTCTTGGCGACCCGTACTACGGTGATTCATCGCTGGAGGACATCCCGGAGAGCGAATGGACGGTGGAGCAACAGGCGCTAATCAATCATAGCGCCCCAGGCCATGGCGTGAAGCTGATCATCCTCTTCATGCTGGCTCACTTGGGCACAATTGTCGCGTACGGTGCTGCCGACGGGTACTTGGTGGAGCTGGCGCAGCGTGAACCGGAAGCCATACGTGGCTCCATCCAGACGGATATCGCAATCGTGACTGCTGTTGCAGGTATCTTGACTTCGTTCATGACGGGCATCGGGCTCAATAGCGAGCCGTACGGAGGAACGTTTTCGTGGGACATGGGTTTCAGCGGAGTCATGGGCGTTTGTGCCGCGTTTTCACTCGTGACAGTCCCTCTTTGCTGGTTCTGCGTTACGGAGGAGAAAGCTCCGGCGCAACCTACGGGTCCGTTCTTCGCCTACCTGTACGACTTCATGCAGTACCGAGTGATCTACCAGGTGCTCGCCTTCCGTTTCTTCACACGCATTTTCTCCAACTTCTCGGTCACTGCTGAGAGTAAGATCAAGAGTATCTGGTCGGGTGTCGAGCCGCTCAACGACGGAATTGCAAGTATGCTGTCATCGTTCATTGGTTTCTTAGCGGTCTGGGTGGTTCGCAAGTGGGGACTCAACTGGAACTGGCGTTGGGTCGTTGTGGTCTGCCAGATCGCTGTCGTTGTTATTGATTGCTTCCCAACCTTTCTCACAATCTGGGACGTGTATCGGAGTCAATGGTTCTGGCTCGGCGTGCCGCTGCTTGGGGAGGTGCCAAGCAACATTGGAGACCTCGTTTCCAAGCTGTTTGTCATCGAGATCGCTGAACCAGGTAGCGAGGCCACCATCATGGGCTTGATCATTAGTATCAACAACATCGGCACGCCGTTCTCAACTGTCATGTACAAGTCCATCGACGCTCACTTCAACATCGCGGCAAAGGATATCCGAAAAGATACTCATGAAGTGCGCTCGGATGTCACGTACGCGTACTTGATCGCCTACGCGTTCAACTTAGCGTCGATCATCTTTGTGTTCTGGCTGCCACGCCAGAAGGCACACGTCCACGAGCTCAAGCGCGCCGGCGGGAAGAGCAAATGGATAGGCATTCTCACTGTCGCCTACATTTTGTTCGGCTTCGTGTGGGTAGTGCTGACCAACTGTCTGACGCTCTCGACATCTACGAGCTGCCTACGTATCGCCGGAGGCTCTGGCTGCTGATTCACCACGCTTTGACGGTGATTGTCGTTGGTAAACGTCGTAGAGAAGTGAGCACCATTAAGCTGTCTGGATGACCGGAGAGAAGAGATTCACAACAGACATACATTTTCTTTAGCAACAACCACAAAGTCTCGTAGACTACAATCTACATGTTACCATGCGTCGACATGTCTTACGCAACACCCGCACATGAACCTGTTTAGTTGCGTAGACGCGTTTTGGGTGCGCATTTCACGCCCGTCGACGTGGCAGTCGTAGCTGTGGGAGTGGTGGCGGAGCTTCCAGCCACCGACGTTTCTGCCTCTCCAGCAACTGAGGCCTCCGTCGAATAGTTTTCCGTTGACTCGGACGTCGAGGCAGCAGTCGATTGAGCAACCGACTCGGTTTCGCTGTCAGAAGTTGACGGTGCAGTGGTCTCTTCCTGCTTTGTCGAAGGAGCACTCATCCCCTCGCTCGCATCAGAAGCAGCAGACGCGGCCACACTCGATTCCTCGCTGGAAACAGGAGCAGAAGTCTCCTCACTGACGGCACTGCTCATCGTGGACGCCGAGGTAGTGGCGGTTGATCCGGCGGTGCTCGCACCCGTTGACGTTGTGGTCGTCGTTGATGTAGAGTTTGACGACGTGCTTGTAGCCGTCGACACGTCTCCATTCACGTGGATGTCGCTCTCCGAGTACTGACACAGAGGGTCCTTGATGCCATCGCCCAGCTCCGTCGGCTCGCCGTCCTCGCTTCCCTGAGACCACGCGCACACGGCGTATCCGTCATCGTCCGACTTGATGTAGATGTTGCTCAGTGTGGCTTCGTCGCCGTAGTTGTCGTTCACCGTCACGATGCTCACGCTCGGGTTCACCGCGTACACGTTCGACACACTCACGAAACGCTGTTTGTCGCCACACGTGCCGCACGAACGGTAGAGCTTGCCGAACGTCTCGGCGTAGAAGCCGTCGATCTTGACAGTGCCGTAGCCATTGTGCTGGATCACCTTGTCGTCGGCATTACGGGCGCCGCCGCCAGTCACAGTCGAGACGCTGGAGGCAGACCCGCCCTTGATACTCAGAGCGTCCTCGCAGACATCGTCCCACCACACGTTCTCGATCGTGCAGTCCGAGTCGTCACAGTGCACACCTTCCATTTGGTCAGCGCCGATGATGACGTTCTTCAGAGTGCCGCCGGCCTCGACGAGGAACACAGCCGTGGACGAGCCGCTTTCGGTCTGACCCTCGCACGTGATGTCCGATCGCTGGTACGTCTTGAGACCACCGTCGAATGTCTCGCCGGCAGCGACCGTGTAGGGCTCCGTGTAGTAGACATCGCCCTGGCTGGTGGGCCAAGTGCCGTCGGGCACCGAGGCACCCGAGACGGTCGCGACGGCAATGACGGCAGCAATAGCGTAAGTCTTGGTCATCTTGAGAAAGATAGTGTTGGTTTTGGCGATGTGAACCGTTCGAGGTCGTTTTGAAAGTGAGAATGGGACGAGAGTGTTTTCGACACCGATGGTCGTGTCTTGATGAAAAGGCAAGGACGCTGGTGATGATCGGGTATGATGAAGATACCCTCCAAGTAGGTGCGTGCCGTACAACATGCCACGACTCCGCTATGCTAGACGAAGTACAAGTGCAGCTCGTGCGCGGCCAGCTTGTTTCAAGGAACCAGTCACGCGTATTTGAAGTTTTGTGCAAAGCGTGGACAGAAGCGAGCAACTAGCGAAAGCTCGGGAGACAGACTATGGATATCCCTTGTCTTGAGCGAGGCCACCAACCAAAAGCCTGCGAGGATCTCAGTGAGAGCCGACTCCTACACTATCAGTTGCCTTAGTCGAATGCTACAATATGAACTCGACTAATCGGGTTAATATCGCCGCGGTGGTCGAGCTTCAGTACGCGGCGCAAGTAGTCGAATTCCTCCAGGATCCGTAACCACTCAGATACTGCCAGATGCCTCGGCGGAAGACACTCCGAAGTTGGTTTTCAGGTGTACATTTGCTACGTGTTGATAGGGCGAGAAGTCGTACGTCTGAAGCGCGTGACACTGGTGTGCTTTTACGTGACGTCCGTGCTTGCTGACTACTGTCTACTAATGAGCTTTAGTCGCTTTAGGCGAGGCGCAGTCCTGTGGATCGTAAAAGCACGCACGACATCACGATAGAGCACTCTAAAACACTGTCAATGACAGGCTGTCATCCATGAGCATACCGAGCAATGGGCAATCGACCGGGGATATCAAAACATCACACTGCATTGCAAATCCTCAAGCTGGTACAGAACAGAACCTTCTCATGACAGTTCGACCAGTGAAATGCTGTGAACGGTTTACTGCCTGTAGGAGCGGTTCTGGATGACAATGTTTTTCAAAGTTGTTTTGATATCTC
The DNA here is from genome assembly GCA_011947355.1 of Phytophthora boehmeriae. Classification (NCBI taxonomy): domain Eukaryota; phylum Oomycota; class Peronosporomycetes; order Peronosporales; family Peronosporaceae; genus Phytophthora; species Phytophthora boehmeriae. Next base: position 104,734 of record JAAVTJ010000369.1, on the reverse strand, counting down.
AACAACGGACTTACGTCGCTAAACAAGTCGCCTACCAATGGCCGCTTGCCTTAGGCGAGGCGACAAGAGCACGTGGCCTAGCAGCTCCCGTCCAGCTTGTTTCATGGAAGCGTCCGGCTGCCTCAAACTGCTACCACCCCTAGTTGGTGCTAGCCTTCGACTGCAGAAGAATTAATCGACCTGATAGTCGAAATGCATAAAGTATCTTAGAGCGCGATACTTTGGGAATGCGTTGGCCAGCAGGAGCCAAACATAAGGCTCTTTGGCATCTCTCAGAGCCTAGGACCCAGACGGAGACCGTACTGGATGAAACAGCTGAATAGCGAGACTTTTAGCTGATCGTGAACACGTCGCTTCTCTAAACAAATCCTGTATTCATTGCTAGTGTTTTGTCTACAACATCCAATGGAAACTCCTTCGTTGCCTGCCACTGCACTCAAACTCACTCACACGCAGCTAGTACCGCACAAACAAAGCGATACCGTAGCAAAGACCCTTGCTACTCGTATCTGCTCTCAGCTTACTCGTCATCGTCAGCATCCTTCTTCTTCTCGTCGTCATTGTCGGAACTCTTCTTTACCTCCTCGGAGTCCTTGTCAGTAGTCTGCTTTTCTTCATCAGAATCTTTGTTAGAGTCAGAGTCTTTGTCAGAGCTCTTCTTGTTGTTGTCATCGTCCTTGTCGTCGTTCGACTCGGAACTCGACACACTCGGAGCCGTCGTGCTTTGTTGCGTGGTGTCGTCGTCGTTGTCCGAACTGGATGCAGGAGTGCTTTGAGTCTCATCATCGTCCGAGCTTGACGTCGGGGCGGTCGTGGTCTTATCATCCTGCTTTGTTGAAGTGGACGCCGAACCGCTGCTGCTGGAAACACTGGAAACCGTAGGGGTGGCAGCCGAGGCTGAGGACGGGCTGGTCGAGTTCGAAGACGTGCTTGTGGCCGTCGAGACATCCCCGTTCACGTGAATGTCGCTCTCTGAGTACTGGCACAGAGGAGCCTTGATACCGTCGCCCAACTCAGTCGGCTCGCCGCCGTCGGAAGCTTGCGACCACGCACACACAGTGTAGCTGGCGCTGTCCGACTTGATGTAGATGTTGCTTAGCGTGGCTTCATCTCCGTTGTTCTCGTTTACCGTCACGATGCTCACGCTCGGGTTCACCGCGTACACATTGGACATGCTCACAAACCGCTGCTTGCTACCGCACGTCCCGCACGAACGATAGAGCTTGCCGAACGTCTCGGCGTAGAAGCCGTCGATCTTGACAGTACCGAGACCGTTGTGCTGGATCACCTTGTCGTCGGCGTTACGGGCGCCACCGCCAGTCACGGTGGACACGCTCGAAGCGGTGCCGCCCTTGATGCTGAGCCCGTCTTCGCAGACATCGTCCCACCACACATTTTCAATGGTGCAGTCCGAGTCATCGCAGTGCACGCCTTCCATCTGATTGGCGCCGATGATGACGTTCTTCAGGGTGCCGCCGGCCTCGACGAGGAACACGGCCGTGTCCTTGCCACTCTCTGTCTGGCCTTCACACTTGACATCCGAGCGCTCGAACGTCTGCATCTTGCCGTCGAAAACCTCGCCAGCCTTGACGGTGTAGGCTGCAGAGTACTGGACGGTGCCGGTGCTGGTAGGCCACGTTCCGTCGGGCACCGAGGCAGCCGAGGTGGTGGCAGCAGCCATAGCAGCGAATGCGGCGGCAACGGCGAAGAGCTTGACCATCTTGAATTGAATTATGCTTGAGGCTGTTGAGGGAAGACGGGAATTTTGGAACTGAGCTCAAGCGGAGCACACGCAACTCAAACGACATTGCAAGCGTTGCCGACGGTGTCAAGGACATTGACCGATGGTATCAAGAGCGTGTTGGCGTGAAAGGCGTGTTAACTAGGGGCTACTGGGATTTGCCTCTTCGGTGCGAGCGGATGCTTTCCGTGACCCACGAGTCACGATGCCGCAGCAGTTGTCGGCCACAGCTGCACGCACAAGACAAGTCCGTGCTTTTGCCATCCTTACTAAGGCGAAGTATCGCGCGCCCGAATCTTGATGAGGCATTCCTTGAACTGCTGGACGACTGGAGAAGCACGAACGGCTTCGTTTCGCCAGCTGCAGAGCTCGTCACCGACCGAGTGAAGAAATAGACGGGTCTGCCGTAAAATCGCCCCTCTCAACGGAGATCGATCGGCACGACCAGCAAAACCTCTCGACTACTCGTTGCGATGGTCGATCCGTGTCATCCAATAGTTACCTCTCCATGTGTTGAGTAGCAAATTTCTTCTGGGGTGAATAGCTCGTAAGTATGCGTAAGACCCGCCCGCCTTGCTTAATACCTTCTCGACCACAACTTAAGCACCGCATACTGCAGCAAGAAACTGTGCACAGCCTCTCTGACCGTATTGGAGGAACGCGCAGGTTGGTCGTGCACACGCTTTTCTGATTGACTTCAGCCTATCGATCTTGTCCGACAGACTGCAATTGAATTATTTCGCGCCTCCACCTGGCAACCACCATCCATCAGCCGTTCGATATCAACAAGTCGTAGCGCGACTCCGGGCGTAGGCAGCCGACTAAACCGCAACCAATACAAATCGATGTCAACAAGTCGAGGTGCTCCACCAAACACAAACGAACAAACGCTTTAAACTGTTTTCGCTCGAGAACTTTAGTTTTATTTATTGTTTTAACAATTTTAATTATAAATAAATGTTTTTTACATTATTTTATAATTAAAATAAAATAAGAACAGATGCAGCGATAGAAATCGATAGATCTCGTTTCTATCGGACATCCGATGCCATCTTCTGACCGCCTTGCTGCCGTCCAGCGCCACTTAAACCCTCCCCGGTCGCCATGTACAAGTCCCCCGTGACGTCCCACGTCTTGGACACTTCTCGCGGTTGTCCCGCCGCCCACGTCCGTGTTGAATTGCAATTTCTGCACCACGGCGACTGGATCCACGTCAACGACGGAGAAACCAACGACGACGGACGGGTCGCGACCGATTTGGTGCCGGAAAGCTCAACTTTCCTCTCTGGCAGCTACCGGATGGTGTTCCACACCAAAGACTACTTCGAAGCCAATGGGGTGTTCGAGTATTTCTATCCTGAAATCCCCATCCACTTCCTCGTCAAGGACCCGACGCAGCATTTCCACGTCCCTCTGCTGCTCAATCCCTTCGGGTACTCGACGTATCGTGGCAGCTAGGACTCGTAGACTCTTTTAACGTTCGAGTCATTGCTAACTGAGAATTCCTAGTTTTAAATATTTTTCTGTAGTATTTTAACTAAACTGATTATTGTGGAGCGGAGGCAACGACTTCTGATTGGCTGACGATGTTGAAGTTGCAGTGCCCAGTCCGCTCCGTTCGCTTCGTCGGCGTTGCAGCTCTCCTGGCTGCGTTTCTGGGCCTGCAAGTGAGTTGGTTTTGGTTCTGGGCTTGGGTGGTGGAGTGGCCTGCATGGGGTTCGCCATTGGCATTGGCGATTGCTGCAGCTGTTGCTGCATCTGGACGTGAGGCTTCAGCACTTGCAGCATCCCAACGTTTGGCGCTCGAGCGAACGTCTTGTTGTACATTTCCTCGCGGTTCAGCAGCTCCCGCTTGAAGTACGCCATCTCGTCCAGCGTTCGACGAGCCAACGCGTCTTTCTCCACCACGAGACGCTCTAACTCCACGATGCGAAGCACGTCCTCACTGCGGCTCTCTCGTCGGTTGTACTTGTCTTGCCACTCTTCCACGGACGCTTTCAAGTACGCCACTTTCTCCGCCATCACGGATCGAGTCTCCTCGAACTGGTCGCTCAGCTGCTTTGTCTCCGCCAAGTTTTCCTCCAGCAGTTTGTCCATCTCGCGCTTTGCTGCTAGTTTCAGCGCCTCCACCTGCTCGCGGGAGTTTTTCTCCAGCACGAACGTCTTCTGCGCCATCTCTTCTGTTTTAGCAGCTAGAGCAGCGCTCAAGCTCTGGCCATCGCGTGTGGCACTGGCCCAATCCAGTGCTTTCTGAGCCAAAGCATTTTCCGAAGCCTCCAGTTGTTTTTGATCTCAGTGTACTGCTGATCATGTGCGTTTTGTGCTTCCAGAAGAGCTTCGGCCCTCTCGCGATCTTTTGTGCAGTCAGTTTTTCTAGCTGCTTCTTGGCATCAGCTCGTTCAGCTAAAATTGAACGTTGCTGTGAGCTTTCCATGCTCTCTTTCAGCTTTTGTACAGCGTCAGCGTTCTGCTGAGCTTGGCAGAGGAGTTCTTGACGATGACCTGCAGCCAAAATCGCAAAGTCGGCGTCTGCTTTTGCCTGGAGATTCGCATGCTGCGCATGTGACTCGTCCAGCAATTGTCGCTCTAGCTCGCGTTCATGTTGTGAGTGACTTTGCTGCAACTTCTCCAACTCCTGGCGATGCATTTCTTCCGCGTGTGCACGATCTTCAACTGTTCGTTGTGTAAAGCTCACGATAGCACTTCGAAGCTGCTCTTGCTCAAACAATCGAGTCTCTTCCATTGATCGTCGCGCCTCGGATGCTTCCTCAGTAGACGCTCCAAGAGCTCGTTGTAAGTTTTCGAGGTCCTCCCGAAGCCTTGCAATCTGCGGCTCATAGAAATCTCTCATCGTACTCTCTTTGTTTCTGAGCTCCTCGAGCTTCTGAGCCTCTAATTTTTCACAACTAGCAGCGTGGTCTCGAGTTAATCGAGCAAGTGCATTGTCGTGTTGCTGTTGCTGCTGAGCTTTCTCCTCCGTGAGATTTTTGACTGCACTCTCGCGTTGTGATGTGAGCTCACGAAGTTTGTTCTGGTACTCCTCTTCCCGGTCCTTCTGCGACTTTTGTGTGGTGGAATGCAGCGCGTCATTAGTCGACTGTAGTTTTGCCACTTGTTGCTGCGAACACTCAAGCTGCAGTGTAAGATCAGCATTCTTCGCCTGTAGCTCCGCAAGCTTCTGGGTTTGCCCTGTGAGCTGTTCTTGGAAATGATTAACTTGATCCTCAAGCTTTGCGACCTCTTCACGGAGCTTGGTTTGCGCAGTTTTTGATGTAGCTTCGTGCTCGGATAATACTCTATGGTGGTCTTTGGTCAACTCGGTGATCTTTTCGTCGGAAGATTTTGCTGAAGCTTCACGTATCCGCACTTCCAATTGCTCTAGCTGCGCTGCTGTCGCTGTTCGTTGAGACTCCATCTCAAGTGCGTGAGAACTGGTTAGATTGTGCAGCATGCTGTCGTAGGTTTGCTTAAGAAGTGCCTTCGTTCGCTCATTATCGAGCTCGGCTTGCTTCGCTACGGCAGCTGCATGGTCTAATTCCTGCTGTAACTTCGAACGACTCAGTACGCTGGCAGCCTTATCCGCCTGCATTTGTTTAATTGACTTTTGAGCTGACGCAAGTTGCTCTTCAAGCCCACTAATTCGCTTTTGTGCAGCTTCATATTGTTGAGAAGCAGCTAAGGCTTCGCATTTCCCGTTAGCGAGCTGCAGATCGCGTTCCTGTAGCTGCTGCTGTAGTTGGGTTTCAACTTGTGATGCGTTCGCATTTCGCTGTAAAGTCTCCAATTGTGAGGCCTCAAGTTCCTTTTGCAACTCTGTCAATGCTCGATCCCGAGTTTGTAGAGTCTGCTTCGCTGCCACTAACTCTTGTGCCAACTCGTCAATTTTCGTCGTGCTGACACCAAGCATGCGCTGAAGTTCCTCTGAGTGGGCTGAGGCATCTCGACGCACACTTTGTGACTCGTGCTGAGTTTTGGAGAGCTGCAGCTCCAACTGCTTGATGTTACGCGCTGCCTCCTGCTGATTCTTTACCAAGGTCTCTTTTTCCAAGCGAAGTTTTGTCTCGCTACCACGTAGCGTCTCGGTATCGGCTAGCAATGCTTCGATTTTAGTCACGAGTTCGTGCTTCATCTGATCGAATGCAGCCTTGCTAGCCAATTCATCAGCCAAGCGTTTTTGCTCCCCAGCCATATCGCTAGCCAAGCGTTGACGCTCGTATTCTGCAGCAGCCTCTTGCTTTTGTTTTTCCCAGTCCTGTCTTGCACTCACAAGGTCAGCTTTCAGCGCGTCTTGGGCTCTTAACTGCTCTGCCAACATGGTGTTGTACTTTGCATTGGACGTTGTGACGAGCTGCTCCACTTCTTCGACGTGTTTCTCCTTCAGTTCGTCCAACCTTGCCTCGAAAGCTGTCGCCGCGTTGTCAGAGCTGACTGCTCGCTCCCTCTCCTTGGTCGCTGAGAGTTGTGTGATCTGCTCTAACCGCTCATCGAATGCTCGTTGAGCTTCTTGTACTTGAGTCTCCAATTCCGTCACTTTCTCTTGGAAAACTTGTTCGATAGCAGCTCGACTCGCTTGAGCTCTTCGTTGTTGCAACTGCGTTTCATTGATAAGATTCTGTCTGTCCGCAATATGCTGGCGTTCTCGTTGCGCTGCACTTGCTGTTTGGTTCTGCAGTTTGGTTTGCAGGACTCGCATCTTGTCGGCTGCATCTTGAGTGAGTCGCTGGATGTCTGCAGCGTGTGAGCCCCGAGTCCGCTCTGCTTCAGCGTGGTAGTCCTCGTTGCGAGTATTGAGTTGGAAAATGACCTTCGTGAGCTGCGCGACCTTCTTGCACATTTTGAGGTGAAGTTCCGCCGCCGCAGCGGCAGAAGCAGCAGCACTAGCACTCATTTCTGCCGATCGTGGCCGCAAACTACACGATGTTGACAACGATGCTAGTGTATGGCGAAACGGACACTAGAAGCGACGGCCCCGATCCCATCAGGCCGCAAAATTAGCCCCCGGATCGACGCATGCCACTCCAGTTCTTGCTCCTGTTGCTGGTGACCGTCACCGTCCACGCCGAGGTGAGTTTCCCGGGGTAGAGTTCAACGCCGCCATTGGGGAAGCTGCCCATGCCAGCAGCTACTACAACTACCCGCCAAATCCACTGCACGACACGGTGTTCGTGCCGGGCAATGCCAACGACGGCTTTGCGGACGAAACGAGTTGGTGGTCGGCAGGCGACAACGCGAGCGAGCAGGTTTTCTGGCAGGTCAACATGAGTGCGTTAGCGCCGAAACTTTCACGCATTGTGGTCCGATGGCACGGCTTCATGTCGCCTCGGAGCTACCGCATCCGCGTGTCGTACGACGGCGAGTACTTCACCAGCATCATCGCAGTGGCCAACCTCACGGCAAGTTACGACCGAGTGGACAATCACACGGAAGGGCTGTCGACACTCAGCTCGAAATTCAAGTTCATACGACTTGTGATCAACGAGTCGAATGTCTGCAGTGATGCGTATTCCTGCGTGGACGACGGTGTCAGCCCCACGGCATGCTCCACTAACGAGCGAGTGCTCTATGGCATCCGAGAGGTTGAGGTGTGGGCGAAAGGCTCAAGAAATGGTGTCGAGACAAGTTGCCATGTGTTATGTGAGACTTTCTCGAATGCTAACGTTGTGATGGGGATGAATATGCAGGTGGTGCAAAGCTATCGACAGAGAGCACCGCGGTTGTGCTGGGAATGCTGTTGTCGGTGTTATTGCTCTTGGGGCTTTGAAGGAATGCAGAACATAGAGAGATGAAGAAGGAAAATTCGGTCTTTCTATTGGAACATACTCTCAACGCACTCACTACTCACTCAAGACACACACTAGCCCAAGACGCGACGCGCAATGGTCTGACAGAACTAGGAACGACACACAACACGACACGTCCGGCAAGCGAGTGCGAGCAGAGACTGAGGCTCGAAGTCAGCTTCAAAATACTCGAAATCCACATAGTACTTCTTCTGAATACAACACTCACACTCACTTCCTTTCGGTTCGTTCTCGTTGATGGAGGTCTTCCAACGTCTTCTCTTTGACTTGCAGTTGCACGACACGACACATGGGGTCTTTCACTGGGGATGGCTTTGTTTACAGAGCCGAGTTCTTGTCGACGGTGAAGATGTCGCTCGACGCCTTCTTCGTCTTCTTGTTGTTCCGTCGCTTCATGTACACGGCTCCCACCACAGCCAACGCTGCACAGGCGGCAGCAGCAGCAATGAACGGCGTTGCAGACGTGCCGGCAGTCTCTTCGTCGCCACCGGATTGGAACTGAATCTGGCTGACATCATTGAAGGCTGTCTGTTGCTGTGTAGTGTCCTGAGAGCTGGCAGTGCTGCTAGCTGCGCTGGGAGTTGAGGCGGTGGTACTGCCACTGTACGACGCGCCCGCCGCAGAAGGCGAGAAGGTCAGTGCTGAGTCAGAGCCCGAAGCCTCAGCGTTCGACGACTCTGTGGAGGTAGCAGCCGAGGACTCAGTCGATGTAGCAGCCGAAGACTCGGTAGAAGTAGCTGCCGATGATTCGGTAGAAGTAGCTGCCGAAGACTCGGTCGATGTAGCAGCCGAAGACTCGGTAGAAGTAGCTGCCGACGACTCGGTGGTAGAGCCACCCGTAGAGGTAGCAGCGGAGGACTCAACGTCTTCACTTCCAGCGGTGGAGAACTCCTGGCTGCAAGAAGCAGAGTCGGTGACACCGCCCACAGCGCTGCCCTCCGTCTCGTCACTGCCAGCGTTAGAGAACTCCTGGCTGCACGAAGCATCAGTGCCGCTGCTGCCCGCAAGAGAGTACTCGTTGCTGCAGTCCGATCCGGCAATGTCGTACTCGTTCGAGCAGTCAGACCCGGCGATGTCCAGCTCGTTCGAGCAGTCCGAGCCAGCAATGTCCAACTCGTTTGAGCAGTCTTCAGAGGACTCGACATCAGTGCCAGTGGAGCTGCCCGTCGTAGTCGTATCAGTCGACGTGTCGGTGGAGGTGTCTCCGCCAGTGCTGGTGCTCGGCGTAGTTTCCGTGGATGTGTCTGTAGACGTGTCCGTCGAGGTGTCTTCACCAGTACTGGTGCTAGGAGTGGTTCCCGTTGACGTGTCCGTTGATGTGTCACCGCCGGTGCTAGTACTAGGGGTGTACGTGTCCGTCGACGTGTCTTCGCCCGTGCTAGTACTGGGAGTGGTTTCCGTCGATGTGTCGGTGGAAGTGTCTTCACCCGTGCTCGTGCTAGGAGTGGTTTCAGTTGACGTATCCGTCGATGTGTCAGTCGACGTGTCTTCTCCCGTGCTCGTGCTTGGGGTCGAGCCGCCCTTGCTCCAGGTGTTGTCCGTGGACGAATCGGTGGTGCTGCTGCTCGTCGTAGTCGTAGTGTCCGTGGACGTGTCAGTGCTGGGGGTAGTTTCCGTAGACGTGTCCGTGGAGGTATCACCGCCGGTATCGGTGCTCGGGGTGGTTTCCGTCGACGTGTCGGTGGAGGTATCACCGCCAGCGTCGGTGCTGGGAGTCGTACCCGTCGACGTGTCCGTTGAGGTATCAGTGTTGCCGCCCGTGTCGGTGCTGGGGGTCGAGCCTGTGGAACTTCCGGTCGTGGTCGTCGAGTCTTCCGAGCCGGCAATGTCCAACTCGTTGCTGCAGTCTTCCGAGCCGGCGATGTCCAACTCATTGCTGCAGTCCGAGCCGGCAATATCGTACTCATTGCTGCAGTCTTCCGATCCAGCAACCGAAAACTCCTGGCTGCAGGACTCATCACCGCCGGCGTTTTCGAACTCCTGACTGCAAGACTCGTCGCCGCCGGTCGCGGGGTCTCCGCTACGTCACTACCGGCGTTCGAGAACTCCTGACTGCACGACGCCGAGTCGGTAGCGCCACCGACCGCCGACGAGTCTTCCGTGTCGCTTCCGGCGTTGGAGAATTCCTGACTGCACGACGCCGAGTCGGTCGCAGCATCCGTTGAGCTGCCGGCGGTAGACGCCGCAGTGGACGCCGCAGTGGACGTCGCGGCGGACGACGTGTACGTCGTGGCGGCGGATCCGGCGGATCCGCTGGCCTCGGAGCCCCGGGGACACCGTTCCGACCGGAGCGGACTGCTGCGTCACTGAATCAAAGTCGATGGCGTTGACCGACGCGGCGCAGAGCACGGCGGCGACAACGAGAGACTTTACGACCTTCATGGCTGAGATATTGCTCCCGTGTCTAGAACTTCGCGCTGGTGGGTTTTCTCACGTAAAAAAGCTGTCAAAGAGTTCACCAGCACCAGTCTAATTGGAGAATGAACGATCGACTGTGGAGAGCGGACCGGGATTGGAACTGCACAGCCAGAGGATGGAGCGTTCATCCTGGGCTGGGGCCGAAAAAAGAGTCAGTCGTGGTGTCTGGGCGGGGCGGCGATCCCGGCTGGCGGAGCAAGCTGTTTTCCGCGAATTATACGAATTGCCGGATACGGTAACGGTCGTTGACTTGCGAGATGTAAATGGAGATACACTTGTCGCCGGATGTGCTACGAGGGTATAGTAAATAAAACTCGCTGTTGTCGTCGCGTTGGAATTGCATCAGCATGTAGAGTCCAGACACTCGCTGCCACTCCCATCTGGCCGGAACTCCCGCCGCTCCGTCCCTGCCGCGGACTTGTCGGCACACACGCGCCACTCCAAGGCGGCGGCTGGCATCAATCACCCAAAAGGGCGCACCGGACAGCCGTGAACCGAGAAGTGCTCTGGGAGACCACAACGGAGGAACCTGATCAGGTCTTAACAGCGGGTTTAAGTTTAAATCTCGGGCGTCTCCAATGTCATGAGCCACAGGCGCAGGGTGCGCCAAATGCTGTGGCGTCATGACGCAAAGCTCAGATATTGAGGTGTCAGTTGCCTAGAATTCGTGGCCACAGGTTTTCTTTTCAAGGAATTTGTGGTCGGAGATGTCGGTTCGGGCTGGAACCATTCGCCACAAGTATCAAGGGCGTCGAAATCGTAAACGGTCGATGGATCGATAGCGGCAGAAGCGGATTCGCATGGCAAGGGCTCGGCGAGATCTGCGCAGTCGTTTGACTGTGCCATGTGGTGGGTTCTACGCGCCGCCAGCTGAAACCCGACAATGTTGAGCTGCAATCGCAGCGGAGCTTACTGGATGGGGCCGGCTCAGCAGGCGTTGCAGTCGAATGTCAACTCTCGCCCCAGCCGTTGCTGCAGCAAGTATCAGCGCTCCGTGGGCCGCATAAAGTCGAGGATCGACCGATGGATGAACACCTGCAAGGCTGAAGGAGCAGTGATGGCGCCATTGTGTGGTTGCGTCCACTGCTGTAAACAAGTGACACTGTTGTCGCACATGCGCCGCTGAGTCAATACTCACTGCAAGGCGAAATCGCCTTCTTAGTCCATGCACTTTAAGCCTCTCCACACCATCTTCTGGGTCTTCTTTCAACTCCATTACGCAATTTTCAGCACGATGTTCACGCTCCGTCGAGTGCTCGTGTGGACAGTCTGGCCTGCATTTTCGGTCGGACCACCGGAGTGAAAAGCCTGCCTCATGTGGTTGAGGGCTTTGGCAGATCCCGAGCTACAAAGATCCTTTACACTCGTGTCACGAAAGGGGTTGCAATAACGAAGCACGACTCGCCACCGGTTGATGCAAGCAGATGCAAAAATTACCATCGGTGATGGCGATTCATGCACTTCATTTGTCGCCACGACGGCACGAACCAAAGTCCATCAGTTTCTCGAAAACAGCTCGTCACTCTCTCGGTGTCACCAATCGAACCTTTACGGCTCCATCGTCTCAAATGGGAGCGTTGGGGATCTCTTACTATCGATGACTGAGCAGGGCAACCACATTCAAGAGTCTCGAATCGATTGCATGTATCTTGTCGTATCAGGCGTAGTGTAGAATGATCGGAGCCACCACATCCTGCCTACGCTGATCTGCCGTGCATGGTCGACACGATTCCGAGCGAGCCAAACGACTGGAGACGTGTCGAAGGCTCTCGTGGAAAGGAGTGACCGACGCCAGATGCTTTCGCGCGACGATCATGAAGGACACCCGGGAGGGTCACCTTGACGACCAGGGAAACTCTGGGCGGGATCGACATGGACACGGCGAGACTCCTCTATGATCGTTGCGCAGTTCATGCTGTCGCGTACAGATCTTTCAATAGGATAAGCATGATGCTCAGCATCGTGCAGCTACTGTACTGTACCGGTAGAGTCCGTTAACTCGATCCCGGTGGTGCTTCTCGGCACCCCTCCAACTCCACGTTCAATTACGTTTGCGCGATGATCGCTTTACTCGATCGCCACCTGTTGGCATGATGCGCGAGCTCGCGATGCTGATACCAAACATCGTTTTGAGCTGGCATGTTGAAGTGTTGATGTGACGGGGTGCTCTGAGATCTTGTACGAACCATGAACACTAAGAACTAATCCTGCAGTCGACACGCAATGCCTTACATTTTTTCTGCAGCTACGTTCCTAGCTTTTTAGGCGGCGACAGTACTTGAGCGTCACTAAAAATACATTGCCGGCTAAAACTATAGCGACAGCGTGCATTGTGGCAATGCAATATTCCTTCGTGTCGACGGCTTGCCGGCACTTTCGTGTTACGCCGGAGATCACGACGACACCGACACAGGACTTGGTTGTTGAAAGCGTTAACGTCTCCAAGGCAAGGCGAAGGCACAAACGAAGTGCCCGAGAGATCGCTACTGAGCTTTATCACTGGACAACATGCCTATTCATCAGTGCTCTTATACTCGCGCAGTTGAGTGGGGCCGTTTGGAACTCTACTACGTCCGTTCAACGTTTGATTTACGGACAGGACCCGGGTCTAGGGCCTTACCAAGTTGTAGGCACCAACGATATCCCGTACACCGATCGCGTTGTTGTTTGTGTACGCAGCGGAAGATATTACGAACCGAGGATAGTGAGCTCAATGCTGGCAAACGAAGGTGTCGAGGCAATCTTGGAAGACTCAACGGGATCAGCCACACACGGATATCGACTTGTTCAGAGAAGAAAAGCATCGACCACAGACGATCTTGACTCGATTTCTTACGAGTCTTACAGAACATCTTGTGATCTCATCGCAGCCACCATCGACTCCATCTTTAAAGCCTGCTCTGCGCTGGGGTACACTAACCTCACGCGTGACAACCTCCGAGTCGTTGATGGTGCAACCAGCAATCGAGTCTTTCGACTCCCCAATTCACTACCGGTGCTGATCATGCCTTTCTGGGATAATGCAGTGTTCGCTCGCCATGCCATTCCGACGTGGGATGGAGATTCGTGTGTATTTCGCCTCCAAGACGCATACTTTGGGGTGGCCAGCGGTGGAAGTTCTTCCGCAAGTTTTCGTGGGGTCAATCAGACGATTCGCCACGAACGCACCATGCAGTGGCTGAAGTTACCTGGAGGCGTTTGGCGGAACGGATGGTACGAGGACTTGGAAGGCGAACGTTGGTTCTCGGACGTGACGAGCTCGATGAAAGGTGCTCCGTACGATATGATGTATCGGATGTTTGATATGCGAACAGGTCTCGAGAAGAATTGTTCAACGCAGGAAAATTGCTTATCAGCACCAGAGCTCGCTCAATGGGGCTCAAAATTCAAAACCGTGGATTATCCTCAGAACATGAACTCGATCACCATTTCAAACGCTTCGTTCTACGGGTTCTTCCTCTACCAAGCCGATCACGTACGAACGGTGTACATCGCCTACGACTGGGAGACTCTTGTGTCGAACATGGCTGTTGGATTGGTTTTAATCCGATGGATAATGGCGCTCGTAGCGCTACATGCAGGAGCTGTAAAAGGAGACGTTGAGTGCTTTGGTGGTGGGATCGGACTAATTTCCTGTTGCAAAACATTCAATTTGCTGCTGATTTCGATGCTGCCGCATCTTAAAATGTCGCTGGCCGCGTTTTGGACGGTTGGTTGTCGCTTTGAAGGCGAGCAAGAAGGCCTCTCCGAAGCGTGGTTTGTCATTTACCCCGCCATTGCGCAGCTGATAATCATGTATTTCAGCCTGCTGAATTTATTAGCCAAGATTTTGCGTCGCCGCATGTCAGACACGCTGTTTGCGCCTACGGTGGTCTCACTTTGTTTGCTACATTACTTTCGCAGGTATTTGGCAGCGTCAGGCTGGCTGAAAGGCGTCGACGGTCGCGTTCCAACCATTGTTTTTCTGACGAAGTGAACAAACTACAGCTGATAGAATTCTTCACGACTGACACTGCGTGGCGAATGAATGGGCGCGTCAAACTGTTGTTCGCCGTGAAGTTAGCTGTGCTGGGTGTGAATTTATTGCCGTTGTTGATAGCACGATCTTTTCCAGTTCCCGTTAAACCCACCAAGCGCAATCTACGTGGAATTGAAAAAGCGCTGGCACAGAAGGCAGATGCAGTCGGTGGTTTAGGAATCTCGTCAGTGTATCTAACAACTATGACCAGTTTTGTACCGATGATAAAAGCGAATTCATCTGCAGGACCTATCGTCAAAAGCTATAGTTCCGATGCTCCAATTAACACATTGCAGACAACGAACGAAATTTCTGAGCCTCCACGCAAATACCTACGAAACTACGAGTTGATCCGCCTAGGATATCTTGTATTTGGTGATCGATACGTAATTGCCTTTGACGAATGGGATCTGCTGACATCGATGGCACCTTATCGGGCATTTTGCCATTTGTGGAATCACCGCATTTTCATTTGGGAGCTAGAAGACAGCAGCGCTGAATTGGGTGATAAGAGAACAGCGAGCATGCGGGCTTTGGTGAATACGGAACCGAAGATGTGGAGACTGGATGACCAGAGACTGCGAAATATTCCGTGGTGGCAAGTTTCTTCGTGTGCCATTCAATGTTGACTTTAGTGAGATATAGATCACTGCGGAAAAATTCATGATGTTTTCATGAAGCGGACAAATTGCAGGGTGCTGCCGAGCGAACAGCATGGCCTTGTTTGAGCCGAGAGTGTGCAGTTCAGTAAAACGTGGTCGTGGTCAGAGTATTGTATGAGCGCGGAAAATGTTGGTCTGGCCTGGCTGGCATTTTGTATCATTCGTGGGTTTTTAGTTTCTCTGTTGACTCAACCTTTCCAACTCACTGGTACATCAATGATGAGTATCATCACTAAAGAACTATTTGCAGTGTTTACTGCATTGGAGATGGCGTTATAGATGGCAGAAATCGCTGCATTTATTCCTCCCGCTGTTGATAGTCATAAATTAAATAGTGTTGTGGCTTGACGGACGTGAGTACCGATGTGGTCGATCTTGGTGCCGTTTTCCTGGTGCTCCAGCGATCATCGTCCACTTCTACTGTCATCGTCCACTTCTACTGTCATCGTCCACTTCTATTGTGGACGTTTCGAGACTCTATTAGTCAGGAAAGTAATCGTCCAGAGTTCGAAAACCTGAGAGAATGTAGTGCAAACTCTACCAGTGGGCTGTACGCGTGGCTCCCCATGCGTTGGACTTCGTTGGTGAAGGTCTTTGTAGAACCAAGCCATACAGTACGTGTGCATACCATTTCTCAGACCTCATCAACTTGTAAGACGTAACAATATTCTACACACAGATGGTGTTATCACCTGCATTCGCACCGAAACGAAGTACTTATCACAGAATATTGTGCGATACCATCGCAGTCATCACCGACTCCATCGTTAAAGCCTGCTCTGCGTTGGGGGTATGCCATTTCGATGTCGGTAGCGTGGCAATATGTGTGTGTTTCGACTCAAAAAAGCTTACTTTGGGGTGGTCTGGTGGAAGTATCTCCCTAAGTTTTCGTGGGGTCAATCACCTTTAGAGGCAGAAGTTATCTGAGCGTCGAGCGGAACGGATGGTACGAAGACTTGTAAGGCGAATGCTGATTCTCAGACGTAACCAGCTCAACGAATGGTGCTCCGTACGATATGATGCGTCAAATTCAATCTCTCGCAGAGCCACTTTATCCTTTAGAAGTGGACTGAATGCGTTGTCAGCTCGACAGTAGCAACTTCTGCTAAACTCCATCTTGCCGAATCTAAAGATTACTCTGGAAGCATTTCGCACTGTCGAGTAATCCTCTGAAGACGAACAATACCGACTTTCAATTTGAAAGTTTCAAACCCTTGGTTCGCCATCTATCCAGGAATCGCCAAAATATTGCCAGTCTTCTCTACTTGTTGGTAAAGATGCATCCCTTCGTCTGTGCACATTTTCCGACAAAAACTAGCAAGTTCAGGTTGGCTGAACAAGCGTGATGGCGGAATGCTTATCGAATATCGTCGTATTCTCGGTCGAGACCGACTTTTCCACTCGTGGCGTTGCGTGGCGCTGAAATGGTCGTGTTGCAAAAATCTTCAACGCCAACCTGGCCGTTCTGGGGATCCTTTCGTTGCCATTGTTGCTCCTCAATCACTTCTAATGCACAATAGAGCCACGAGATGAAAATCTGGCGGGATTGAGAAGGCTAGATTGCATTAAGGTGAAGGCTTATTGCGTTGATGGTTTGCTGGAGTTGCGTTCTGAGAGGATACGCGATTCGACTTGTAGACGATGCAGGAAAGAAATCCCCGCAAAAGTTTGCGATAGGTTTCAGCTAGTGAACGTTTGCAAGAGCTTTATTCGCCTTGGAAAGTGTGCCAATCTTCGACAAATGGCTTATGTTCCGGCGTTGTTGACGCTTCTGGACCCTTGTGGAACGCCGAGTATTTCTGCGGGTTTTACCGGTAGACGATTGCAGTGCGTAGAACTTGAGCTGGCATGCACACGTTGCTGATAGCAGAGCGAGTGTGTATAATGAGAGACTCAAAAAGTATCCCCTGGTGATCAGTATAGACTTGTACACTCGGCATTGAGCCAGATGCCGGCTGGTAATTGCTGTTGCTGTCAATAGAACCTGTTGTCAGAGCCACTAACGTTCGGGAAACGTCCACAGGCAGCATGAGGGGGTCTTGTCGGCAAAACGCGTTTGTTCGCTGTATTCACCACGTTAGTAAAGTGATCTACAACTAATACGTCGAAGTGTCGGAGAGTTCACGCATTGCCATCGCACGTGACCGCTAACAGCCCCAAGTAGTGGAAAATCACGCGGCGTATCGTTCAAACACAGATTGCAATTGTAACTTAAGTGCTACCAACGTAATATAAGACACGGCCTTGCTTCAGCTCGACTCCAAAAAGTTCAATCTGTTTACAACACCGAGTTCTTGTCGTCAATAGTGAAAATCTCGCCCGGAAGCTTCTCCTCTTCGCTTCGGCGCTTCACGTATACGGCTGCCAGAACGCCGACGACGGCGCACGCCCCCACGGCGCCAATAATCGGCAAGGTGCTGGACTCTTCCTGCTCGTCCTCGCCGTCTTCCTTAATGTCGCCCGAGGCGAAGTTCACCTCCTGCAGGCTGTAGCCCTTCTCGGCCGGCTTGGGGGTCGCTTCGTCTACTTCGTTCTTCTCGACAATCGTGGCGTTCGCTCCCGCCACGCACAGTACGGCGGCAATGAAGATTCCCTTGATGAGCTGCATAGTCGATATATTTCGAGACGCTGAAAGCTGCTTTCGGCGGTAGAGTTCTCTGGAGGAGGAAAAATGAGATTCCGACTCGGGGACCAATTGGAGAATGAACGACCGTCGCTACATGAACCAAGTGGGGAATTGCATGGGGATCGGACGAGTGCAAGAGCACGAGCATCGATCTTGGGCTGGGGAGAGAGCGAGACAAACGAATGCATCACAAGCTGGGAAGAGAGCCGATGGTGGGCTCGAAAATACGATTTTACTTTGAAAAGTGTGATTTTCGTGAAAATTCAATGCATACTGAAGTGAAGTGGACTCGCGTTCGACTTGATTTCAGTATTGCCTATCGCCAGCTGTTTCCTCAGAAAGTTGCAAATTTTGTGGTTCAAAAAGTAGCTCGTTTTTAATTTACGGACAGCCGTAATTTGTATCGAACGACACTTTGAGTGCCTCAAGAGGAGGACGATGGAAACGAAAGACTCGATTAGCACAAGAAACGTAGAGATATATCGGTTCACGCCACTGGAATGAGCTGCCAACATAAGTGACCACTACTGTATCAACAGCCATTTTTCAAATTGCCGGGACAAGTAGAAAGTGGTCGTGGCAAAACGACAACTTTGATCCGATTGCGTTACGTCCATGTGATGGCCATCTACACGGTGAAAGGAGCGGTCTCCGCATCCAGTCGTGAGTTACAAGCTCGCTCTTGAGGATCGGACACCCAACTGCATCTCTCCAACTTCATCACAAAACCTTTCGCCATCCGATGGTGAAAAAGTAGAAACGGAATTGGGGAAGAGGTCAAATGCGGGGCCCAAGTGAGCTGCAACCCCTCCACAACTGTGGCAGTAACTGGATGGAGATATTTCAGACGGTTGAAATCTCTGCTAGTCAGTGGAATAGCCCGTCGTGGATCTAGAGGTCATTCACAGAGTGGAATCGGCAGGTTGACTACATGAAGGCAGAGGCAGTGATTATCTTCACAACGATGCCGCAGCCAGCGCGGAGGTTATTGGTTTACATGACAAAGACGTTGCCGGCTTTCACCGCGTCAGTCTGGACTGATGAACCACGTGATACTGCAGCCACTCAACTCTCGAGGCAGAATGAAAGCGGAAAACGATGTTGCTGTTGCTTGTGATGTTGTTGCAAGGGCTAGTGCTGCAGTCTGTCCAGAGCAGCGTCTGAGCTTCGTTTTGTTCTCTGTGATACTTGAGTTGAGGGACTTGGGGTAACGTTAGCGGATGTCTGGAATCGTTCGTGGGCATCAAGGACTCATATTCTACGTTATCTCTGGATGCAAAGTTGGGTGAAGGACTGCTCAACGTTGCCGCTGACAGCAATTGCTGTGCTGCCATTTCTAGCACCAGGAACGTGTAGACGTGTTGCTAGCAAGGAAAGCATGATACAACGAAGGAACCTCTCGATGGTGGTGGATACCGACAGTGTACGCGTAAAAGAATCGCCTCCTTTAATTTGGTCATCGCAATGTGCGCACTCCCATTCACTCCATCAGTTAGATGGACGACGACACTTTGCACAACACCAAGGTGCGAGGGCGTGTATACAACACTATTTGCCCACCCTTCGGACTGCGCTTGTGTGTGCATTCAGCCGCTGGTGAAGGAGAATAAGCTGCTCAAGGCCAGCGTGGACAAACTCAACCGCCAGAACCACGACCAATGGCGCCGTCAACGTCGACTACTTTTACAGCAATATCATTTGGAATTCGTACCGATCGTGCAGCATGTGCGATGAAAAACGTGCGTTGAAAAGGTGCCGAACGTACAAGTGGTGACATTGTCCCCAATTGCGATGGCAAGTCGACGATTTGGAGAATCTTACCATCAAACAACTTGTCAGTATACCCATAAGTGCGCTACAGCAGCTTTTGGGAGGTGAGTGCACTTTAGCGGGGACATTTGTAAATTTTGCGCTCTGCAATTGATCCAGTGGAACCTTTCCACGGCGAACATGTACGCGTGAGATTATAACCGTGGATCATTGACGAAGTCACGTTCATGACGGCCAATTCGTCATAAGGATGAGCAGTAAATTCACGTTTTAAGCCAGAAGGCAAGAAGAACTGGAGCACAAGCAGCACCAGTCCAACCGACACAATATTTAGTGCATCAAGGATTTTACTCTCTTCGTCGTCTCCAACCCTGAGCAATCGGTTGCCGGTAAGATTGTTCTGGACAGTCTGGTTGGCGCGAATGGCTGCTCTTGGCATTCTGCTTGAGTCTTTGCAATGCTACCAGCTTTGCTAAGACAAAATAATCGAAGGAATATCCCCCGAACTCTATTTAAGCAAGCGGGGCGCGTGTGGCGTGTATAGTAGGCTGGCGGAGTGAGGCTGAAAGCGGAAAACGAACCTTTGCTTGCAACTGGTCGACGGCGCTGCATTGAAAGCGCTTTGAATGGTAGTATTCGTCCAGCTTTTTGCGTTCGCAAATAGCAAATATCTTTCAATGATTTTGGATCGCTTACATGAAAAGATATTTCAAGATCTCGTCATTCACATATAATCACAAATAGTTACCCGGTAGGTTTATATCAGTAAAGTTAACTGACTTAACCCCACCTAGGATTTGCAGATCATCAGACAAACGCACAAGTGCACAGGGGAAGAAAGTATGGCTCTAATCGTACGCTCCAAGGCGAGCCAATTCGGGAACAGTGCAGCCGAGATCGAACTACCCAGTCAATGATCAAGAGCACTGTTTTTATTCCTCATGGCCTTCGGGTCGGCGCTCGTTCGATTCCTGTGCCAGTGCTCATTTTCCAACGGGAATCGGAGCTAACAGCACATGAAGATCGCTCGAGCTGTACTCGTCGCTGCTGTGCTGTGCGCGGCTCAAACTGTTGCCGTCGAAGTTAATTCAAATCGAAGTCCGTTTTACCGCGACCGAGAAGGCCCATATATTCCCCTGCTGTCACCGCAGCTGCCACTTCCCCGCCTCAAAGTAAATGACATCGTCCGATAGGAGTTGGGTGAGTACGAACTCGCCAAGCTGAACATCAAACCTGAGTGGTGCACACACTCCCACTGCGGCTGGTGTAGCATAACCTCTAGAACTCTGGACGTGACTGTTCCTAACACGAAGGCAATGGAGAAAGCGATCTGCGACTTGTTTTCGTTGGTGTCATGCTGTTTAAATGCAATGTTGATGCCTGGATGACTTCAGCTTGGATCATCCTGGATTGACGCTTCACTTCAACTTCCAATGAAAACAGTGGTGCCGTTACACAGCCGATGAAGATGTTACGCAAGAACTTCTCACAAAAGTCACAAACGACCAATTTTTGCCAGGGTTTTTCTGGAGGCGAGAAGAGGCCTTGTGAAGCGTAATACGAATGCCAACTAGATATGTAGTGTATGCAAACGGGGATGCTGACAAACATGCTTGTGGTACACCTACGCCTCTTAGTTAATACCGCATCGCTTATGTCTCAAGTTAGGTAGAACATTTTTGCTGTCCGATTGAGATCTTTAAGATCGATGCGCTGGCGTCGACATCACGCCAAGCTTCTCGCTAGTCCATTAGTTCTCCACGTGCCTGGTTAAGCTTCAGGCTTGTCATTCCAAAACTTGCTCTTCGGCGCGCAAGTCCTCGTCAGTTCCTCCTCACTCCGAACATTGTTCAAGATCTGCTGAGCCATGCGCATATTGTACATTCTCCTGATGGCTACGACCGCCATCCTCTCCACTCACAACATTGCTGCTGTCTCGATAATGGCCGACTCCGATGCAGTCAAGCCCTCCGATGAGGTTTCGCCTCACGGCCACAAGCTTGTAGGGTCACTGCGAGGCGTTGAGAAGGCAGACAAGGATCATACCCCAACCAAAGTTTCATCAAGAGAGGACGGCGAGGAGAGGGTTGTCTCGAAGGCTGAGCTGGTGTCCGCCTTGCGAATCTCTGAGGGAGAGGCCAAAGTTTTGCGTGGGATTCTGAAAGGTAGAGCTCCAGAGCACATTTTGACCAAGCTCAACGCTCCGTTCGAATACGTCAACGGCATCAAGGTCTACCCAAAGAACAGTCCAGAGTACAAGATGTATCTTTTCTTGTGAAGTATGCCCGCAATGACCTGCCGTACAGTATGTTCCACCGAAGCTGAGCTGGATTCGACGACTTTACTGCACAATACGAGTATATTATACTGTAGTAAACTCCGCTTAATGCGATGAACACGTCATCCATTGCAACAGACAAGATACTATCATTTTCACTCGTAAGTTATCACGAGTACTCTTGAGGGTCACTTACACGCCTAAGCTTGATTTCATCTCTTCCAGCCCCAACGGCGTCGCTCTTAACAGCTTTGTGGATGCACATCAAGAGCAAACTGCGTGACTGCAGCTTTTGCACGTCTTCTTTATGCCTGGAATAAAGTTAATGCTCTTGTGACAACTCGACATGCTGTATCAGTACATTTCTGCTTAGGTCGATCTGATTCGAGCTCGAAACTTTCCGATTCACCTGCGTCCTTGGGTAGTCGCCACGGAAATACCTTCTCTGAGCGCATTCCATGTTGCGAGAGAACGACGACTATCGAGTGACAATGGATTGAACTGAGAAATTCTCACTTCAATTCACTGCTAGCAATGCCGCGTGAGAATGCGGCATTGCTAGGGGTATACGTTGAGACGTAAAAAAACACGTGTGAAGCACTCGACGTCTTTTGACTGTAACAATTTTTCATTCACGTGAATGCATCAGATTTTGCAATGGGTGGAGTTTTGCTTCAGAAGCAGCGAAAAGGCGACAAAGAAATTGAACGTCCTTGTAGCATTTGCAGGCCGAACGTTCAAATCTGTAGCAATAAGTCGCGCTCAGCCTTCTCTCTCAATACTGTGCGTGTTTCCAAGAAAGTAGCTCATTCCGTTAGTATGAATACTGAATCATCAAGCTGGGAGTTTATGAGCAATACCAACTCGAGACAACTAAGTTTAGGATTTATCGCAGGAAGCTGAAATGTTGCACAGGCATCCTCAAAACCGAATCCGTTTCAATTTCATGGCCGTAGGTGGTGGCATCTCCAAGAAAATCGTGTTGAAGGCTTGCGATCGTAGCAACTCGCCCTCGCATTAGAGTCTCGTCTAGGTCCACATTCGAAAAAGCTAAACAACGGAGCTCCTCATACTGAGAGTGCTCAACAGTCAAAAGCCTACCCCATAGTATTTCTGAAGGAATACTACAACGAATTTGATAAAATCACGTATCTTGCCCTCGTATACTGATTTGAAGTGTCTTTTCTGCCTGAATTGTATAGAAATAAAACCACGCTACACATCATTAATTTGCCGCGGTTAGGGCACTCATTTATATAAAAGTAGACCTAAATTAAAAAAATGGCGTGATAAGCTAGCACAACACCCCTTCCGCCATCGTCACATGCACGGCAATTGCGCTCGAAGTACTGCACCTCCTTCGCTCAAAACTTTGCTGGATGTGCTTAGTTATTGGTTGACTACACTCCTTCCAAGTTTCACCTTCCTGCGCTAAACCCTGCACTCATTTGTCTCGAAAACACCTCCTTCACGTCATAGTCCTTCGTCAAAACAAAAGTTCCTTTCAAGGCTTTATTATTCTTGTCTTTGACATGCACTTGCTTCCCAAAGAGAACAAAAAAACACAAGCCACCTAGCAACCATTGAGTTATCCTGGTCGTAAGCGACCCGAGCTGCTTTAAACAGGTGCGGGAAGAGGGCGGTTTTAAGGAACGCTGCGAACTGAACCCACAGCACGTAGTCCGCGTCATTCCGCAACTGTGCAGGCGTCATGGTCTTCAGCTTGTTGCCGATACCAATCTCTTTACCCAAACTCTTGATGTTCCAACCCTTGTCCTTCAACGCTTGCAACGAACTTGTCATTTGCGCATGATGTTTCGCGTACATATTTTCAAGCTTCGCTAATCCAGCCTTTTCATCCATCTTGGACACCCGAGCAAACTTTGCATTCAAGTCGTCAATGGTCAGGATTTTAGATAGGCCACCTCTTTCTTCCGCGTCCAAATCTTCTTCTTCATCGTCTCCTTCAGCCTCGCGGATCCTCAAAATCGGTTGCCATTGCCCTCTTCTCGACCAATAGCATTCGACCGAACGATGGTTGTAGCCGACATCTCGGAGAGCGGGTGATGACCAACGTCTTGGATGGCTGAGGCGGCATCCATACTTGCAAGGAGGGCGGCAGACGCCACGAGCAAGAGATAGAGTAGACGCATGGTCGTTCACAGGCAGATCGATGGCTAGGCTCCGGCAGGTAAATTCCAAAGTGAGGACAGTAGGAGTTTTTATCCTGTGTTGTTCCTATTGACTGGACTAGAAGGTCGAGCGAGATCAACAGTCAAGATTTATGAGCAAAAATAACGGTTCTCAGTCAGTAGCTTTAATCTTCAACAATTTTTTATCCTATGAGAAAAGTATACTCAGCACAGCTGTAGTGCTGAGTATACTAATGAACTGGACTTTGTCCTTAACGTTGAGAAGATTATCGTGCCGCCGATAGCGAATACAGCGCACACGCCTCAAATTTACAGCTATAGTATCGCTGATTATGAAGTGCAATGATTTCACGTCACTTGTTGCGTGCTCTACAGTGTCGGCTGGTAGCGAACCCGCTCTAACGCAGCTTCAAGTTAAAGATTTTTCTACCAGGAAAGTACACATTATTGTACGATATAACACACGACATGACCATGTGTACATTTTTTCTCAATTCCCAGGCTACTCCACGTGTTTCGAGTGGAGGACGGACGTATTGTTACTATGCGAGTGGGGGCATAGTAACCATTCCGTTCTTCGTGCTGCTCGTCCTTGCATCTGTCTTCTTTGCAAGTGCCAGCGCACAATCCAATATCGAGAATTCCGGCCTACCGTGATCTCGGAGACGAAGCCGCTAAACCTTGTTCTCTTGTTACGGCAGCACGACAATGGAGCCGGTAACAAAACTCTCCGGGTTGCATCCAGCTGCAAAATTGAGGTGGCAAGTTGACGATGTTGAATGTTGACGCGTGTGCAGATCCTGGCGGCAGAAATCAAATCCTTTATCTAATCTTCTGCAACTTCACTACAGCCATGTTTTTTAAACATGGCTGTATAAAACTAGCACAGCCACGTTCAAAGCGAGTCTAAAACAGACCACCACTGTATATACCGTTGTTTATTTGAAAGTCTGTGCCGAGTCCGATCGGGCTGGCTCCAAATCTGGCATAGATTGGTATCTTTAAGATCGGCATGCGGTACTTGATAAAGCTTTTTTATTCCTTAATCTGCTCAAAGACGATCAACTACTAAGATTTTACGGTACGTATATTATTACTCCGCTTGAGCGAACAACACTTGTCTGCGATTTGCTAACCCATGGGCGTGTTCTTCTGATGGCTGTAGCCGCGACTGTAAATGTTTCTTATGGACCAGTGACAGTCTTGGTCAGAACTTTGATCGACAGGCGAAGCTTGTGTTTCTGAGCTGCAACTGCTCCAAACTAGCTCCAGTAATTTGGCGGAATGGAATTTACTCGCCTCGCAGAATTCGCCTCGCAGAATTGGACACTACGCTTTCTACCGTAGTGTCCAATTACGGTTTATATTATATGAGGACGCAGGGAATTGAGGAAGACGAGCACTATGAAGCTTCGAGTTCTGCAACCTCGGCTACAATGGTGCCAACTTATGCTTAGTTTGGTTTAAATTATGTCCAGCTTGCTATCCTTCCTCTCGAGCTTAGAGAGTTTACTTATCCGGTGTTTTGAATTAATGACTGCAAGGCTCAACGACGGACATTCTGCTGAAATCTAGCAGCGTGTGCCTGCTCATCAACTTGCTGACAGCAAGTCTATGAACAAACGACGATACAGATGCAGTTGCGACTCTGGAACAAAGTCATAAATGCCGCCGTTAGAACTCTGGCAGTGAAACCCTGCCAGTGGCTTTGCAGAGTATCCACAAAATGCTGGAGATTAGAGGGAGTACTGTCGGATGTTGCAGTGGATACGACGCTAAAAGTGGGTGAGGCGTCCTGCCGAACATTGCTCACATTGACCTTTGCTGGCGAGCACAGGCGCAAACAGCAAGTGTCCTTGTCAGCGAGCTCAGCACCAGCGCCATAATTCTCATATCCAAGAGTCTTCAGTCGCTTACTTCTTCATTTGCTCCCTGCGCAACATCTCCTCCCAACTTTGAATTAACGTATCCCACGATACTCGCTCGCGTTTCTATCGTCCTCGCAAGCCTCGCAGCCATTGCTGCTGGTGCCTGTGCTCCTGCGCTCGGGAACTGCGGTCCGACTGCCGACAGTAGCTGTTGCTAGAGCAACCAATACTGCCAACCATGGGATTCCAACTACGATCAGTGCCTTGACCTTCCTGCCAAGCGCACGCAGCAGTTCCCAAACATCGACTTCAACAGCGATGACCTTCAAACGATCTACGGATTGCAACCCGGAGAGCGCTGCACCAAGTACTCGGAAACCGCTTTTTGGGTGCTTTCAAAGCACAAGTGGCGGCTGGATTCGAGTCTTGCATATCCTTAAGAACCTTGTCGAGTATTATTTTTAATTCTCCCTCAAGACGTTGAACGCCGGACACAAATCGCCACTTCTGGACCATTTTAATCATGGAGCTCTTGAACCGATTCGACAGTGCACCAAGAGAGATCGCTTTCTCTTCATCAGCATCGTCAATACTGTCGAGTTGGCTGAGGTCAATGACGGAGGTAGAGTCATCGCTCTCACGCAGACTCTTCTTGCCGAACGTGATCACCATGAGACCCGTGACGTTTCCGTACTTGAACGGCACGTTCTGGCTGAAAGCATTCCTCGACGCAGTCGTGGCCGCAACTGGTGTTTTGGTAGTAGCGACACCAAGGCTCCCGATTATTGTATTATCATTTTAATAAATAGAGAAACAAACGAATATAATATCACCTTTATTTCTTGGCGCTGGCCGATGTGCTTGAAACAAGTTGATAGAGTAGGGGCGAAGCTTCAGGTCCTGCCAACCTGCAAAGCAAATACAAAATATTGGTTGGGGTGACGTTATGGTCGTGTTGTGTGTGTTAGTGTGTAGCAAGAGTGAGTATGACAACGCAGCGGCTGGAAGTGGCGGAGCAAAATTGAAACATTAACTCAACGATTTCACATTGCCTGGTTCGATTTCTGAATTACGATGCAGCTCCTCATTCTTATGAGTAAAATGGCAAAGAAACTGTAAAAAGCAACTTCTGTGGTCACTGCTAGTGACCGAGAAAGCTTCGACTCGCCTAGTTCTCTCGATTGTATGGGGAAGTCCCGCGGCGGCGGCCAGTATTCTGGTTGCGTTGTGGGAGGAGATAATTGTTTTCTGGGGTGCCTTCGATGGGCTCAGCGATGACTTGAGCGACGCACAGCACCGCAAAGATGAACACAACTCCGCTAATCTTCATCTTTCACTTCTTGACGCTTCGCGACGCACTTGAAACAAGTCGATCGAGTCGGGATGAAGATTCAGGTAATTGCTCTTGCCGCTCTGGATCAAAAGCAAAAATGAGTATCAGTGGCAAAGGCAACGAAGGTTGTTTACGACGATTGCTAGGCCAACCGTACCGGTAATACATGGATTACGACCTTTGCTATAAATCGTAAACCGTGATTCCTTTATAGTCAGGCTGCTACAAATGAGGCTTTTGCGCCTCATGCCTCAAAAAGGCTGATAGAGGTATTTTTCAATTCTAAAATGAGGCGGCCTCTTACTTATACTGAGTCTCATATATATTAGCAGATGTTTAACCCAGAACGCCTCACAACAATGAGTGTCGAAAACAACGTGAATTTACCAGATGTTACTATTTCGTAGTACGCAGTTATTACAAGGACTACTTGTTGCCTTAAACGTTCGCTTGCACTTGAAGTCGACTCGAAAAGAAGCTCTAGTGTACGTGTAGAGAGTCTTCTCGGATTGCTAGGAGTTTTGCGGTGTCGAATACGCTGAATTTTGCTGCTAGACATTTGTAGCCATCAGGTTGTTTGAGGCGCTTTTCTGAAGCTTATATAAGGCGTTTTGTACTTTTTCGCAGCACAACGCCTCATTGGTAGCAGCCTGTTTATAGTTATTTCGTGAGCTCGAATTCCAACCAACCCTTTACTTGCATGACTGGACAGCATACCTCAATCTCTTCTACAAAGGCAACACAATGAAGTGCTTCATGTACGCTCGCCATCCGGGTCTCAGACACACGAACACTTTACGATACAGTGGCTGTCCATCGTGCGGGCCGGTGACCTTCGCGTACAGGTCATTGTGACCTCCTGGCAGCATGGGGGTTGACACAGACAGCTCGGTGTCCTCGGCATAGTACTCCATCTTTGATAGGGGGATTGCGGTCATGGACCCGAACAACAAAAGTACTCAGTAAAGGGCAACGTGGGGTAAATTGCAGTTTAGTCGCTGCTGCTGGGTCACGTTACTCAACCGCAAATCCTCGTCTGAAAGAGATTAAAGTCGCCTAGTTGGAAGTGCGCCCTCGATAGTATGGGGAGCTCCCGCAGGCATGAGGAGTATTAACGCACAGGTTGAGTTCTTTCTGGGAGGCTATAGTTTTTTCAGGGCAGCCACGAATGGGTTTGGCAATGACTTGAGCGACGCACAACACTGCAAAGACGAACACACCTCCGTTGATCTTCATCTTTCACTTCTTGACGCTTGGCGGTACTTGTGCTTGAAACAAGGCGAGATAAAACACCAGGTTCTTGCTCATTCTACTTTGAAAGAAAAAGAAGAGTGAGCATCAGTTGCAGCATTAGTCATCTAACGCTGTGTGGGTGATGTCGTAAAAAGTCAAAATCACTTTGTGCCTGAGCGTCATTACGACATTTAATGGCGGTGAGCCATGAAGCAAAAACGAAAGTGAGGATAAAACAACTCTATTCGAAATGGCGGTGAAGTGCTGGAATCGTAAATATTGTACGAAACCAGTCACCAACAATGTCGAATACAATAGCTCAAGAGTACATGAATGCCTCGTTCGATTTCAAGAAAAAGATCGACTGTAGTTCGCTCTCTTCTACTGGGTAATGACATTGAGATCGTGCCCCAACTTCTGCAGCGATGACTTGGGTCTCAAGTAGCCCGGCCAACAACTCGGGTAGGATGCCTATCTGGAATAGCGGTTGCGGTTGTACACGGAACTCTGGCAGCCACGGACACCGCCACCGCAATCACTGTTTTTGGTGACGCCATAATTGTTGTTAGGACCGGCTTCGATGGGCTCTGCGCTGAGCTGAGCGACGCAGAACACCGCAAAGATGAGCACAGCTCCGTTGATCTTCATTTGTTGCTTTCGTGGCGCTTGGCGATGCACTTGACAAGTCGATAGAGTCGAGGTGGAGCTTCAGGTCTTGTCGTCTGCAAAACAAAAGCAAAAGTGAATCATGGCGAAGGCAGCGAAGATAGTTTACGACAAGAGCTAGGCCAACCGTAATACATGGATTACGACCTTTGCTAGGTAAAACTAATACACGAATTCAGATGGGTAATAGTTCACGTTCCGTAGGCATCTCAGCGAACAGACCATTCGATTAATGCCTGTCGTGGAATTGATGTTCGCACAGAATAAAGTTGACGAACAACGGTTGAGAAAAAAACGTAATGCTGACGAACGCTACTGGGAGATCGTTGAAGGAAACCTCGTATGTCGCGAGAACAGCTATCCAAAGGCAGATAGCATGTTGGAAGCCACCATGTGTGGCTTTGGTGGCATTAACGCTCGTGTCGACATCGTATCTGCAAGGTTCGACCGAAGAACCAGTTGCAGTTGTCGACTAAATGTTTTCAAGAAGCCACTAAAATGCATATGGAGTAGTTGTACAATTAGGCGTAGACGAAGGAGTAGCCGAGTAACAATTACCAGTTCTCAATTTACCAACAACAACAACAACCGCACTGCCAAGTCGAACGTCGACAGCACTACGTGCCCGAGTCCTTCAGTGCCAATTCGCTTCCTAAGTGCTACCAATCAATAGAGTCAAGCTCTATTGCGACATAGTAGAAATTGCAGATTCAACGACTATGGAACCAAGACGCCGTGTGGCCACTCGCTTAGGTCGCAGTGATTCTGCGCCAAGCCACCGCCTGTTGGATGAAAATCGCGAGACATACAATACGAACCGAATCAACTCGGTCGAAGACTCGCTAGCAGAACTCGACGGACGTCTTGGTCAAGTAAATGAGCGTCTCGACCGCGTACTAGACGGTATTCAGCTTTTGTCGCGCGCGGTTGAACAAACTCAACAAATGGCTAGTCAAAATGCCGAAGTTGCAACGCAAGTTCAGGCTTTTGCTGAGCAAACGGCAACGACGATAAATGACACTGCTGCTGCGCTAAACAATCTTCAGCAAAACGCTGCTAGTGTGCAGCAGGTTCAAGAAATGGCCGCTCGTGTTGCTACTGCTGTGGCTGAAATGCAACATCAGCAGTCCCAACCCTCTCATGAACAAGAAGGCAGTCGTACTCGAGCTGCTCCTTCGATGGCGACTCCAGCACCGGCTGCTCCTCGATCGCAATTTCCCTATCAAGATAGCCCAAGTATGCCGAGCTCAGGTCGCACGCTGAACCTCCGCAAAATGGACAGCAAGCCGCCGACCTTTGATGGTGACATTGACGGCGTGAAGTTGAACAGTTTTCTGTTTCAGTTTGAGTCGTACTTTACCTTTAAAGGGTATGATCTTGAGGCTGACGGCATTACAGTTGGTCAAGAATTAGGTCAATGCGTGAGGAAAAGCGCTATCACTTGGTATGAAACGTACATGCAACGACCCGACACGCGGAAGACGTGGTCGGCGATGAAATACTCTCTGGAGAAGAACTTCAAGGAACCTAATTTCCACCAAAAGATCCGGTCTGCGTTACTCAACATAAAGCAGCGCGGAAGCTATCACGGCTATGTGTCTAAATTCCAAGAGCAACTTCGCTTAGCCCCACTAGAGCCAACCTTTGCCAAGGAAGTGTTTCTCAAAGGCCTCACCAGTGCGAATCTGCGCAAGCAAATTCTACGGAAGAACCCAGCATCCTTAGAAGAAGTAATTGCTGAAGGCTTTGCTGAGGAAGCGCTAAACCTCCTGGACGAAGCGAAGCCGGCTACCGCAAAACAAGTAGTGTCAGACGAAGGTTCTGATAAGCGCTCCCGCAAAGGTCCTCGAACTGAGCCTATGAGCACAAAAAACACCAACAAGCAGAAATGCACATTCTGTGGGTTAGGATATCACAGAGTCGAAGACTGCTGGGAGAAATTCCCTGATAAGAAACCAGCGAAGTTTGGGAAGGACAGGAAACCAAAATTTGGACAGCGTGCGCCATCAGATTCAGTAGACTACAAGGCGAAATACTACGCGCTGATCGACAGACTCGTGATCGATGATGTGGCTTCAACACCGTCGCCTTTAAACGAGTAAAGCTGTTGGAGACCGGGCGCTCTAGCGGCTACAGTCCCAAGCCCATACAACGGGACAAAATATTACAAGAAGTCGAGCAAGTTAACATTCAACTGGGAGATCGATCGACGTCACAGCCTTTCCTGACGACGCAGTGCACTTTACAGAGTGACGAGCTCAAAATTTTAAGTCGTGGTTTTGTGGATAGTGGAGCAACGATAGACGCAATCAGCCCGCAGTTCCTTCAAACACACGGCCTAGAGGGTAAAATCATGACTCATCCTACGCGTTTACGGCTTACGATGGCTGACCGCAGCACAACAACGCTAGTTAAGCGCACCGTTCAACTCTCTTTGCACTTAGAAGGGTTTCCGGTGTACGACGCTACTTTTCTCGTTCTGGAGGTGCCTGAGGATAATGATATTCTGCTTGGTCTACCTTGGCTCCGACAAGTGAATCCACAGATCGACTGGAAGCAAGGATTAATCCGACCACCACTGAATCACATCAGAAAACGGATGCGAGACCTGTTAGTAGCATCAAGGTTATCCCGATACCAGAGACTTTCAAATTCTCGAAAACCTCGATGCCACACAGCCGAACACCATGCTTCTTTCTACTCGCTTGATACGGGAACAACAAAGTGCATTTCGTCCAGACAGTTCCGTCGAATGCTACAGAAGGACAAAGACATCGAGTATGTATTCGTAATACAGCCTCAGCAACCAAAAGTCATTACAAAGGCAACAAGCATTGACGACTACAAGGATCACCCGATCTACCCATATCTCCGCAAGTATGACGGTTTATTTCGACAAAAGCTACCAAAACAACTACCGCCAAAAGAGCATGGTGAGCATGTGATGGACGTTCATAGCGATGATCCAATTTTTCGGCAGCAATGGAGGCAGTCACCAGCACAAGAAGCAGAGATTCGACGCTGGACACGTGAAATGCTAGCCGCAAAAATGGTCAGGCCGTCGACATCTCCCCATGGCGCACCAACATTTTGCGTGAAGAAGCCAGATGGGTGGAGGATCGTCCACGACTATCGAGCCATGAATCTGAACACGGTCCGTCGAACCATGCCCATGCCACGGAAAGATGTGATTCTGGAGAAAATGCAAGGCTGCTACTTCTTTTCCTGTCTAGACCTACTCAGCGGATATTATCAGTTCCGAATGCGCGAAGATGGCATCCCATACACAGCGTTCCAAACGCCGGACGGCCTATTCGAGTATCTGGTAGTACCCATGGGTCTTTCAAACGCACCAGCCACGTTCAACGCTGGTATACGAGCTGTGCTGACCGACTTACAAGATATTTGCCAGTCTTATTTCGACGACATATATGTTTATACAAAGAGCCACAGCATCCAAGACCACTTGGACGCGCTGGATAGAGTCTTTTGTCGGCTGCATGAGCACAAGTTCTACGTCAAGTTGAGCAAGTGCGTATTTTGCGCACCAGAAATCCCATGCTTGGGTGATATCGTTGGGCGTGAGGGAGTAAAAATCAGTCCGGCGAAAGTGCGAGTCATTCAGGAATGGCCTCTTCCGAAGACGAAATCACAACTGCAGTCATTCTTAGGAACCGCAACGTACGTGCAGCGCTTCTGCAAAAATTTCGCTGTTGATGCTGGTCCAATGTTCAACCTGCTTAAAAGTCCAGCTAAGCAGTTACCATGGACAGACGAGCTTCGTCGGCATTTTGAATCGCTGAAAAGACCATCAGTCAGACGCCAGTACTTGGTATCGCAGATTTCAGCAGAAAATTCTACGTACGGATGGACGCTTCAGACTTCGCTATGGGTGGTGTGCTGTTTCAGAAGGTGACATACGACGGAAAAGAAATTGAGCGCCCGATCGCTTTTGCTGGTCGTAAATACAAGGCTGCAGAAGTGAACTACTCGATCCGCGAAAAAGAACTTCTGGCTATTCTGTTTGGATTGCGCAACTGGAGAGTGTATTTGCTGGATCGGCCATTTTGCGTGGAAACGGACCATAGGAGCTTGGAAACCGTGTTTAAGCAGAAGAGCATCTCGCGACGCATTGCTAGATGGTACGATGAACTTGCTGAGTATTCATTTGACATCAAGTACGT
Organism: Phytophthora boehmeriae; assembly: GCA_011947355.1. NCBI lineage: Eukaryota > Oomycota > Peronosporomycetes > Peronosporales > Peronosporaceae > Phytophthora > Phytophthora boehmeriae. The sequence goes on along the minus strand of JAAVTJ010000369.1, from coordinate 71,983 downwards.
TCGTGGTGCTGACAATGGAGTTGCCGACGGTGTTTCCCGTCGCCCCGATTTCGAGGAAACGACAGAGGTGATAACACTGGCGAGTATCACAACACGAACACAGCTGCGCACTCGGATAGAGAACAGCTTACCAGCCATTATCGACGAAGCCGTGTCGCGATATGATGAAGACTCCGTCACATCATCATTGCTCAACCATTTTACAAACTCGTCAGAGTCGCTGCCAAAAACACCGATGATCAAAAATCTCGAACGGTACTCTTGGTCGGACAACAAAATATTCTACCGAGCTCATCATGATTCTACATCACGCCTTGTCATTCCACGTCTGCGTGAAATTACAGAAGCTCTAATCGCAGAATTTCATGACAGTCCGGTGTATGGACATCCGGGTATCGATCGCACCAGCCGGCTCGTGGAAACTAGCTACTACTGGCCGCATTTAACTCGTGACGTTGCGAAGTACGTTAAGGGATGTGAAATTTGTGTTCGGACGAAGCCAAGGAACTCGAAAGCTCCGGGATTCTTGCACAGTCATGCAATTCCGTCTCGACGCTGGAGCCACGTCGCTATGGACTTTATTACCCAGCTCCCGAAAACTGAAGACGGGTACGACAGCGTGATGGTCGTCGTCGATCAGTTGAGTAAACGAGCTCATTTTGTGGCCGGCAACACGACAGATACAGCGGAGGCCGTCGCGGCGCGATATCAGAAGGAGATTTTCAGACTTCACGGATTGCCCGACTTGGTCCTGTCAGACCGCGACTCAAAGTTCACGTCAAAATTTTGGTTGATGCTTTGTAGTCTATTGGGAGTCGAACAGAAGCTCACAACAGCATTTCGTCCCCAAGGAGATGGAATCACGGAGCGCATAAATCAAACTCTGGAAAATTATCTTCGTGCGTTTTCGAACGCCTCCTCCGACGATTGGGACAAGCACTTGAGCTTAGCAGAGTTTGCATACAACTCTCGCCACCACTCAGCGATCAACATGACCCCATTTGAAGCAGATATCGGATTTAACCCGCGAACGCCAGCTACATTGGAGGTCTCGCGTGCAACAATGTCTACGGAAACGGATCTGGCCCCGGGGAGATATTCCTTCAGCGACAGCAAGATGTGCTCGCCAAAGCACGCCGCCATATCGCCGCGGCTCAGGACAGAATGGCGGGAGCATACAACAAAAATCGTAAACCTCAGGACTTTGCAGTTGGTGACGAAGTATTACTTGCGGGAGACAACTTGGCTCCTTTCCACTTGGGCACGACCAAACGGAAGTTAGGTGCAAGATGGATTGGACCGTATTCGATCATTGAAAAACTCGGCCGCGGATACTACCGACTAGCACTACCACCAAAATTGCGGCTTCATCCGGTGTTTCACACCAGTTTGCTCAAACCATACATTTCTCGCGAGTACCGGCGCGGTCGACAACGGCTCTTCAAAGTTCAGCTACCTGACGGTGAAGAGGGTGAGCTGGTTGAAGATATCGTCAATCACAAGAAAGTCGGACGCCGCACATTGTATGAGGTGAAATGGTTCGGTCAGCCCGAAACGACATGGGAGCCCGTAACAAATCTTCGTACTATTCAAGGCCTCATTCAGCGCTATCACAACCGGAGCGGCGATCGCTAGGAGGAGGGAATGTCGCGAGAACAGCTATCCAAAGGCAGATAGCATGTTGGAAGCCACCATGTGTGGCTTTGGTGGCATTAACGCTCGTGTCGACATCGTATCTGCAAGGTTCGACCGAAGAACCAGTTGCAGTTGTCGACTAAATGTTTTCAAGAAGCCACTAAAATGCATATGGAGTAGTTGTACAATTAGGCGTAGACGAAGGAGTAGCCGAGTAACAATTACCAGTTCTCAATTTACCAACAACAACAACAACCGCACTGCCAAGTCGAACGTCGACAGCACTACGTGCCCGAGTCCTTCAGTGCCAATTCGCTTCCTAAGTGCTACCAATCAATAGAGTCAAGCTCTATTGCGACATCGTATGTGTCGCTTCATTGGAGTATTTGATGCGAGTCACGCCTAGCAACTCCTGCCATCAAAGTTAAAGTGACGGAGCCCAAGCAGCAACAAGCAACAGGAAAAGCCCAGCAGGAATCCGATACCAGTGTTGAAGGCGAGGCAGCCGGCTGTGGTGACCAGCAGCAATAGAGTCTCTTCGCGCATACCGGGGTCAATCTTCAGCCCGACAGTAGCGAGACTCAATCCACTGAAAACCAACAAGACACCCAGCACTGAGGACGGGAAAATGCCAGTCTGCAGGAGTGTGACACACGTAGAACCGAACAGCAGCGCAATAAACATCTTGAAGACGCCTAAAAATGCCATCGCTAAGCTGCTGCGGGCGCCGAAAGCGTATTGCGAGGCCAGGCCACCAGCTCCGTGGCATACAGGCAGCATTCCAAACCACGCAAACAGGAGGTTCCCAGTGGCAATGCTGAAACACACACGACGCACGTCTGCAGGCTTGTGGTGGGTCGGGAACAGTTCAATTGCCAGCGACTCCAGCGCGACGACCGAGTTGAGCAACGTGAGAGGGAGTTGTGGAAGCACCAGGTACACGAACGCCTTGCCAAAGTCATGCGCTGAAGGGATCACTGGCGCCACGAAGTTGGGCCCAAGAGCCAACGGTGGTAGGTGGTATTCGTCGCGCAGACGAAAGTACTGGTACACAGCGACGATCATCCCGTAGATAAACAGAAGCAGCGCCATTGGCACCTTGCGATTGTGGATGAACGCGATACAGAGAACTCCAAAAACCACCGAAGCGGAGACAGAGTCGACACCAATCCAGACAGTCTCGGTCACATTTCCAGTAGCGACACTAGTGACAGTGCTTGAAGCAACCACAAACTTGGCAGTCTTCACGTATGCTGTCGTGAAACCTTTTCCATGAGACTGAACCCCACGCCCAGCTGAATCCCTCGCACAACTGCCAGCGGCACGATCTTGCTGGCGTGGGTGATGATGTTGGTGACTGCTAAGATCCCCACAATGGAGCCCATGAGAATACCCGCGGCGATGATTTGCTCATTGGGGAATTTGTCGGCGATCGCCACAGCAGCGATGGTCTTCATCGGCTGCACCGGGATCGGGACGTTAAAGTAGAGCGACAGACTTGAGGTGAATACGCCTGCGAAAAACAACGCCGCGCCGAACTCGATTTGCGGGGCGTTGTTCACACGGCCAATAGCCAACGCCGCCAGTAGCGGCAAGAACAGGCCGATGTCCCCGAAGGCGCCAGAGACCTCCTGCAGCGTCACGAACTGCTTCATGTACGCTCGCCATCCGGGTCTCAGACACACGAACACTTTACGATACAGTGGCTGTCCATCCTGTGGGCCGGTGACCTTCGCGTACAGGTCATTGTGACCTCCCGGCAGCATGGGGGTCGACGCAGACAGCTCGGTGTCCTCGGCATAGTACTCCATCTTTGATAGGGGGATCGTGAATGAGCCGGGGCAAATCCGACGGCTTCCGGCACAGTATCTGATAACCAGGGTTTGCGGTCATGGATCCGAACGACAAAAGTACTCAGTAAAGGGCAACGTGGGGTAAATTGCAGTTTAGTCGCTGCTGCTGGGTCACGTTACTCAACCGCAAATCCTCGTCTGAAAGAGATTAAAGTCGCCTAGTTGGAAGTGCGCCCTCGATAGTATGGGGAGCTCCCGCAGGCATGAGGAGTATTAACGCACAGGTTGAGTTCTTTCTGGGAGGCTATATTTTTTTTTCAGGGCAGCCACGAATGGGTTTGGCAATGACTTGAGCGACGCACAACACTGCAAAGACGAACACACCTCCGTTGATCTTCATCTTTCGCTTCTTGACGCTTGACGATGCACATGAAATAAGTCGGGGTGAATATTCAGGTGTTTGCGCTTGCCTGCTCAGGCTTAAAAGCAAAAGTGAGCTTCAGTGGCAAAGGCAGCGAATACAGTGCAACGTACGAGTAAGTAAATCGTTGCTGTTTGCAATCGGGCGTTAGGTCAGTTTACGAGTAAGTAGTCATCATAGAGCTCGCTTGAAGTTTAAAAACTTCCCGACACGTTTAGGACTCTTCACGACTCGTTTAGGGCTCTTACGACATATCAAGTTTGGCGCTTACCTCAACGATTGAAGTTCTTCATCTAAATAAAGGCTCCGCGTTGACTGCAAGTTTGTCACTATCGGCCGTGTCAACCTGATGACATCTTACTTGGTCTAGATGAACCACGGGCGCAAATGTATGCAAGGTACGCGAGGAAATGATAGCCGTAGGTTGAATCAGCCGACATTAATCCATGTTGACAATTTTTGCAGAGCTCGACAGCTTCAGTCACTCGATGGGGTGGATCTTCAAAGTCCCCGGCGAAAGCAGACATAACGGTGCGCATCAAACTCGTGTCCTTAGCCTCGTTCGTTGTTGTGAGATGGCCTAGGCAAAGGCTGCAATTAATAACAAAACTGCTGTTTGCAGATAGCTACACACCACGCGATAGCACAGAGCTCTCCCATTCTGCATTTGGCACAGCTGTGGAGATACCAATCGACTTTGTCTCCCCTCGCCCCGCCAACTCAAAAGCAAAAGCGCAGAAGAAGAAGTCGACGAGTAATCACTTACATCACAAACGCGCAACAGGGCTCACAGCTTCTTCGTCGACGAAGACATTCCCAACGTCCGATATTTCTTCACAATCATCGCTTGGTAATGTCGGCAACATCGCTAACGACCCGCCACAGCGACCACCTAGGAGACGGCCACGTAAGCGCTCCAGTAAATCTGAGAAACCAAAGGGTAAAGCCGTTGACTTCGTATACGACATCGACGTGCGGCAGAAACTTCGCGACCAACTCGACGATGAGCGCAGTTGGCTTCTGCAAGAGACGAAGGCCCGAGAAGCGCGGCTTCGTGCAGAACACAAGTGGGTCTTTGACAAAAATGACAAGATTCCGCCTCTAAGGAAAAAAGCTTGGGACGCCAACAGCAGTTCCAGTGCCAGTCTCCGCAGCTCTTGCTCCAGTAAAAGCGTCAAAAACAATGGTCGAAGCTCAAAGCGTTGTGGCCGTGGCGTCTCCCCTACAAAGCGTCCCGCCTCTCCAACCGGCCACCGCCACTCTTCCTTTGCTGCCAACGTGAACGACTGGCGTCCACAGACGGCGCCAATGCACAGCGTCGCGTCTGTTCCTCACATCCACAGCCCTGACGACGACGTCTCAGCTTCCATCCGGGAGTTTGAGCAGCGTCTGTACAGCGTACACCTAGACGTAGACAGTGACTAAGCGCTACAGTACCCGTATTGTCATATAATTCTTAAATAAAATAGCACGAAACATGAAAAGTTTTGAAAAAAGATTCAAGTACCAACTTTAGGGGTTTACGCCGTGCGCAGCGGCGGCGCCACGAGGATCACGACGTCTCCACGCACGAAGAGCATCTCGATGTTGCGCTTGGACTGCTTGATGAGCTCCTCGTAGGTCTCTGGGTCCAGCTCCTGCACTGTGATGGTCTCCTCCACGTCGCTCAGCACCATGTTCAGGTGCTGGTCGTAGGCCTGCAGCACGCCGCGCAGCTCTCGGTCTCCGCGGCACTTGACGTAGATGCGCTCGGCCACGCTCAGCTTGATCAGGTCCAGCGGCTCGTCGATGGACGCCATAGCGGGGCTATTACTAGGGAAGAGTGAGCGCTTGGATGCGGAATGCGGAAGTGCTCGTTTCCCTTTTGGCTCTTTTAGAGAGAGGGTGGGGGTGTTCTTATACAGATGACCATCACTCTCGTTGTTCTTTATAGATACATCTCTATATAATGACCACGAGGTTGTATCATTGGACGTCGAGCAAGAGCGTAATTAAACGTGGAGGGTCATGCGTGGACAGAATGCGGGCGTGTTGGACGCTATGAGCGACGTGAGCACGTCGGAGGAGAGTGACGAGGAGTTCATGCATGTAATGGACCCTTCGGACCCTCGCGCTCATCGTTCGCAGCTCTCAGTGCAGCCCACGCGGCCAGAGAGACCGAGCCAGAAGAAGGTGGCGACCTCTCGCTGGGACTCGGACGACCCGGAAGACGTCGGACAGCTGATCACAGTGGAAAGCGACAGCGAGCCGGAGCAGGACAAGCCTCAGGTGCAAGAGAGCCAGGACCAGGCAGAAGAGCAGCCTCCCAAGCCTCGCGTGACGCTGTCCAAGTGGGCAGCGCGCTTCCTGGTGCCTGCCAGTGAACGCAAGCTGCCGGTGCTGGAGGAGCCCCTCTGGAGCCTCTGAACGACTTTATTTTGAGCGATTTTGGCTCGAGGTATCGTGGTGGAACAGGCGACGTGGAAGTGGAGAAGGAGGTGAAGGAGGAGGAGGAAGTGCAGGTGCAGAATAAGTTTCAGGTTGGAGTTCCTCTCTTTGATTCCGCCAGTGGAAACGGAGATTTAGATGGAGAGAAAGCAGAGGAGAAGGACAAGAAAGACAAGAAGAAGAAGAAAGAAGCGGACGGCAGGAAACGCAAGGAGAACCGCTACTTTGTTACGGATCTGGCCACGAAGTGCTTCAATTGCGGCCAGATTGGGCATATGGCGAACGTCTGTGTGAATGATAAGCTGCAGCAGCCCTGTTACTATTGTGCCCTGCGTGGACACATGGCTTGGGAATGCCCGAACTTGCCGTGCTCCAACTGCATGCAACTAGGACACCAAGAACAGGTAAACACAAAGTTGTGGGATGCATCGTGTTAGTCAAAGACTGATGTTGCTGTTTGTTTTATTAATGATAGAACTGCGAGAATCGGACATTAGATCTGGATCCGTGTGGTATCTGCGGCCGCTCGGATCATGCGGAGGAGGACTGCGAGAACGTTGGAAACCAGCAACTATCGTGCATGGTCTGCACGAAAGTTGGCCATCTGAATTGCGTACCGGTGCCACCACCGGCTGACCGACGTGTGTACTGCCCTCATTGTGCTGAAAACCACACTCTACAAGAGTGTTCAACGTATGAAGAACCAGTGGCAACAAATTTCTCGCTTCGGTCTGGAAGTGGCCGCACGGTGCAAAAGTGTTTTGTGTGTCAGGAACCCGGTCACATCGCTGCGGAATGTCCTGTACGCCAGAATGGCTATGGTGGAGGTAGCTGTTTTAATTGCGGTGGTTATGGCCACTTTGCTGCCGATTGCCGAGGCTCTAATGGCAGAAGTAGTAGCAGCAGCAGCAGACGAGTGACCGGACGCAAGCGTGGCCGCGATGTCGAGGATGAGTATCCAGACTATAACGACTACGAGTATGATGACGATGAGGACTACTACACCAGCGGTTCAAGGAACAGCAGCAAGGGTCGTAAGAGGGGTGGCTCGTCACGTTCTCGTAAGGGCTCCAGCAATCGTGGCAACTCCTACCCCAGATTGAACGAGGCTTTGCCGACGAGACCATACAGGAACAACAACAACAGCTACGGAGATCGGAGACGTCAATCGCGTCGATAGACGTCCTGTTGGTGCCACAGCTGTAAACCGCAGATAATGATGTGTATTGTTGGGGCAACCTATAATATTCGATAGGTGCTAGACTGGCTTGTCAAATGTCTATATCATGTGATTCGCGATAAAAAGTCAAGGTCATCGCTAAACCGCACAGCCAATTCCTACATCACTGGCAAAATCATTCATGGACAGACTTCTTCGTTTACAGTAACTGGTCGCTGTCGAGCGTGCTATGTAGTAAGTTCCAGCTGTTTCACGTACACCTTTCTCGTGGAGCAGCATACAACCGCGAATAAGGTGATGACGGGAGTCGAGGTGGTGTCGACAACAGCGCGGTCTCAGATCCATCATCGGCGCATAGCAACGACACAACATGCCGCCACTCCTCAAACTTTACTTCACTAGAATGCTCAAGTCCAAGCCGATCCCGGCCTCGAGGTGTGTAATACTGGATCCAAAACCACAGCAAGCCACGGAAATTATCGCATACATAGCCTTGCTTGCCTGATACATCTTCGTGATCACGCAGCGCCTCCAAAATTGTCGGAAGTCGTTGTCTGCGGTGTTGGAATACCAGGATTACAATGGCTGTGTTTAAACAGCAAATGTTCTCGTGGTTCACGTCCTCCATCGTGACGATAGTCATGAGGTCGCGCAGCAGGCGCACTAGATTGACCGTCAGAAATTCGCTCATGCGGTCCATCTCGTAGTCATCAGCAAGACCAAATGTCCCAGCCATAGGCTCCTTCGCAAACTTTTCAGACGAAAGTAACATCGACCGGATGAACACATTCGAATCCACCAGGTTCAAAATTACCACCTCTACAGAGCCACAAACAAACATGTCGTAGAGAACAGTACGTTAGCAACGTAAGGTTGATGAATACTCAAGTCTTAGAAACTTGCACGAACCCATGAAAGCAGTAAACTGTGTGTTGCTCAGTTGGCCGTGGAAAAGCTGAAGTGTTTGCCAGTTACCCTTCGTCATCTCCCCAAGCAAGTCGAATGCAGACTGAAAGCTGCCCTGCGACCGATACGCGCCTCCACTAAGAATCTCGGTGATGAGCGCCTGTAATAGCGGCGTCCGAGCCACAAAGAGCTGCTCGCTGGGAGCCGCGCGTCGCAGAAAGGCCTCTACGCAAGAGGCTAACCAAAAACGATAGATGGAGTCCACGGGCTGCTCGATCAGTGCATGAATAATCTTACACAGCAGACCCTTGTCTGGGTGTTCAAGATTGATTGGTGTCGTACGCCCGTCGTTCATCAGTTGCACCTCGTGTTCACTGAGCAGCAGCAGCTTATTGTTGTTATCGCTGTAGTCGCGGTCGCAGAAGTTGTGAATCAGCCGCAAGAATTGTATCTTCAATGAGGCGTCAAGGCTGCAGTCACATCCGGGCCCATGCAGAGGCTCATGTGCTGGCACCACCGTCGATGTCCACTGAAATTTATCGAACATCGTGTTAAGAGTCTTGATCAGTCCCATCTCTGCCAGTCGTTCTTGGAAATCGACCTTGCGCTTGCCGTTTAGTAGTGTGCAGAGTACGAATAGCACTTCCACGCGATAAGGAGCCAAAACAATAGATTTCATGATCACCTGAGCTTCGGCATCTTCGCGCGCGCTGATCCGGAGATCGATTTCTAAAGATGAGGTCACGAAGAATAGCAGTCTCGACTGAAAACGGGCGCTGCGAGTGTGACGACGATGATGGATCGGTGGTACCTTCTGTTGAAGTTGCGGCTTGTGCTGCACGCGCCTGGTGGTGTCGGTGCAATATGGTCAGGTCGCCCGAAGTCCCAAGCGCAGGATGCGTCACAAGTCGGTCAATGGTGTCCCAATCACTCCGATCACTCGTCTGGTACAGCAGAGTGGCAAACTCAGCAGAAGTCGCGAGCTCCGACGAAAAAGGTTCGTACACGGGATTGAGAGCAAAATAAAAGTTCTGCACTTGCAACACCCGCAACAGTCGCTGTAGTATAAGCGGCGAATTGAAAATCAACGCGTGGTTGCGGTCTACGATGTTGTCTGCGCGCATCATGCGGTTGCGACGCAGCTTCAGCAATTCTAACGACTTGATTACCTCTGTATAGCAAGGGAGAAACACGCAAATGGTTAGCACGGGACACTGACTCAGTGAACAAAACTGATTGTACACGCACTGGCAGTCTCCAGCAGACGCCGGTCCTCCGGCTCAAACACCACCAGCGCCAGTACCCGACAGAAAAATGCTAGTTGCCTCGACGAGAGAGCGTGCATGATCGAGTGAAAGTTAGCTGCAACGGAACCATTTAAGAATCAGAATCAGTGCTCACTATAGCAGTTCCAAGCAGCAAGAGCGTGATCGGTACGTACGGATTCGACTTAAATCGAACGATTCTTCTCGCACTGCAAGAATCTCCTCCACCAGTCCCGAAGCGTTATCAAAAAACCTGACGTCTCCCATGAGCTGGAATAAATACACAATGAGTCCGTCCTTGTCACACAACTGGATGGCCAGATTCACCGAGAAATAGCACAACTCGCGCAGAATCGCCTGCAATATAAGCGCATAACACAATTCATTAGCATTTTCCTGTACACCGCCCATACTCTACCATCGTTCCTACCATTGTATCGTTCAAAATGTGTTTCCTCAACGACGCATCGGAGCCGGTCTTGCTTGGGGAAATAATCACCGGCATCGGCGTCTCCCAGAGCGCCCGCACATCCGAGCGTGGACTAACTCCGTGCTTCTGTCTCCGCTCTCCATCCAGCACCAGTGTGGACCACAGCGGCGGCTGCTTCTCCGCCGCAGCATGGAGCATCTGGTCTTCCTGCCTCAGAGCGTGCAGTACACGCAGCAGACACTCGTCTCCGCCGACTCTCAGGAACGTCTCTCTCTCGGCAGCTACAAAGCTGCCCACCGCCTCTTCTGGGTCTCCAGAGCCTGCTCCGTCGTCCTGGGCGTGCACTCCGTTCGGGTCCAGCAGTCTCTGCACCAATTCCTGCAGCACGAGACGCAGTTTCCGCCTGTCCTGCGTCACGCTGGCCAGCAGGTCGTACACGTCTCGGATGAGCACCACGAAGCTCGCTTTCCGGCCGTGGAAGGCCGCGTGGCGCTCGTATTCTCGCGCCTCGTCGGCGTCCAGCGCCGAGACGAAGCGCGGCGGCAGGTCGGCGACCGTTTGCAGCCGAGAGCGCGCGCCCAGACGCTTCCACTGCGAGCTCTGCGTGTCTTGGCCGATGCTGGACGTCGTGGAGCCTGTCACCTGCATGTGACTCAACGTCCCGAAGACCCGCGCGCTGCGCGTCGCCCGTGTCTTCCGCCCCATACTTTAATCTCCCACCTCCGCTTGTCTAACAAAGCTTACACTTGACTTTTGTATACCAAGAGCCTGAAAGACTGGGTATCAGTATACAGAGGTTTCCTTTATCAAGTACAAGAGGTTGCCTCTTCCGCATTGTGGAGCGCCATTCCGCATTGTGATGGCGACGCCTTCAGTGGACGTGGAGCTGCAGGCGCCTCCGACCGACGGCGTGTCGTGTCTCCGCTTCGGCACTTCGCAGCTCTTGGTCTCCTCGTGGGACGCGTCTCTCCGCGTGTATGAGGGCGCTCGTCTGCGCTCCCGAGTGGATCTAGAAGCCCCAGTACTGAGCTGCTGCTACGGCAAGGGAGACGCGGAAGCCTTCGCTGGCGGCTTGGACTGCGTCGTGAAGCAGCTGGACGTCGCTACCAGACAGTTGACGACGATTGGGAGCCACGCGGCGGCTGTACGCCACGTCGGCTACTCGAAAGAGTTCGGCTTGGCTGTGAGTGGCGGCTGGGACGGTGCTGTGAAGGTTTGGGACGTCCGGAATGGCGACAACAGGCAGATCCACGAGGCCGCGACCGCAGGCAAAGTCTTCGGGATGGACGTCAAGAGCCACGTGCTGGCGGTGGCCACGTCCGACAAGCAGGTGGCGGTTTACGACCTCCGCAACTTTGCCGAGCCGATACTTAAACGGGAGTCGCCCCTGAAGTATCAGATGCGCTGTGTCAGTGTGTTCCCAGACCTGTCGGGCTTTGCGCTGGGGTCTGTAGAAGGTCGTGTCGCGCTGGAGTACTTTGACGACGACAAGGTGAACGAGAAGGAGGAGCCAAAGAAGAAGCGCAGCTATGCGTTCAAGTGTCACCGTACGAAAGTGGACGACCAGACACTGATCTACCCAGTGAATGCTATTGCCTTCCACCCGACGTACGGGACCTTTGCGACTGGAGGCTGTGACGGACTGGTGAATCTATGGGATGGCGCCAATAAGAAACGCATCACACATCTGAGGCAATACCCGACGAGTATTGCTGCAATGGACTTTAACAAGGATGGATCTGTGCTGGCCATTGCAGCCTCGTATACCTATGAGGAGGGGAGAAAGAGTACGTTACTGTTGTTTGTTGGGTGTTGATTCTTGTTTTGCGTTGTACACTAACTTTTCTTTTGCTGTTTTGTGAAGTCACCCGAACGATGCAATTTTCCTTCACACGGTTCAGGATTCTGAAGTGCGGCCAAAGAAGAAGACGGCGTAGTCCAGGCAAGCGGCAGCTGTTGCGCGCCAGGGATACGTCCTAATGGTGACGCTGTTGATGACATGAAGTACGTAGATCAAATCGAAAGTCAACTTCTCAAATTACTTTCGTTTTGTAGCAAGCTGACTGCTATTCAATGTTGGCAGTGCGAAGTCCATACTGAGTCTGATGCCTGACGCAGCGAAAGTTACTTTTTCTGCAAGATTAAGACCTCGGTTCGCCTGGAACGAGTCCGTGTGGAGATTGAGAGCTGCCCTACGCCTCAACTGAGGCGTAAAACCCTCGGTTGAGAGGTGATATGGATTGATGACAACGCAAAAATAGTTGAAAACTGTGAATGGTCTGCAGTACGCTACAGCGAGTGCAACTGCGCCCAGGGCTACGGTGGGTGGATATGATGCTCTGCTGGATTTCATCTCCTCACTCAGTATCTCGTGTCGTCCACACTCTCCGTACGTTCCAGACGTGATGTTGGTGGATCTTACTTACCACGGCATAGTTGTGATGGCGATTATTGTAAGACGAACGCTCCTGTCTGGCGTGTGGTCGTTTGTCGACGCAACTAAGTAACAAGAACACCGAAATGGACTTACCTACGTGGTCTGTGTGTGGACTGGCTATTCTCAAACTTGCAGCCAAGTTTAGAGAGTTGTCGACCAGACTTCTCTAAGCAGTGTCCAAGATGCAAAGGTTTTCATACCTTCGCCACAAGCCGTCTATTGCCCCGGTAATAGTGAAATCGGATGTATCACCAGCAACCGCTGAACTCACATTAATGGAGAGAATACTGACGGGTCCTAAACGGCCATCAGTTCAAGTCAGACCTGACAATCCTTCAAACACCAGCTGGGCAAACACTCCGCCTCCGAACACCCTTGCAAGCTTCAAGCTCCATGAACTCGCTGTGGCACTGTACTATTGGATGACATGCCTCTTTATCGTTGGTCTTGTGTGCTCACAACTGTTAGGAGCCATTTGGGACTCCAAAACAACTACTGAGCACATTGTCTACGGCAGAAGCCCGCTGCTGGGGCCTTACCAGATTGTTGGCACCAACGACATCCCTTATGCGGACCGTGTTGTTGCATGTGTACGAAGTGGGCAAGCATATGAACCTCGCCGCGTAAGTTCTCTACTTGCTGCGCCTGGCTTTACGGCAATCCTAGAAGATTCCACTGGCACAGCAGTCCACGGGTACCGACTCAAGCAGCGCCGAGTCGGCTCTGTTACAGATGTGCTGGATTCCAGAGCTGAAGCCGTACTTGCATCATCATGCCAATTGATTGCACAGACTGTCGACAATATTCTTGACGCATGTTCGGCATTAGGCTACACCAACCTCACGCGTGACAATCTGCGAGTTGTTGATGACTGGGATAGCAAGAATTTACACGTTCTCCCAAACACATTGCCTGTGCTGATCATGCCGTACTATGACAATGCTGCTTTTGCGCGTCATGCCGTTCCAACCTGGGGAGGTGATTCTTGCATCTTTCGCCTTCAAGATGCCTACTCAGCCATTAACTCTTTCTCTGCAAAGGCGAGCTTTCGTGGTGTAAATAAAAGTGTTCGCAATGAACGAACCATCGAGTGGTTGGGACGCCCTGGAGGTATTTGGAAAAATGGATGGTACGAGGACTTGGAGGGTATACGCTGGTATTCAGATCTCAAGAGCTCTGTCACGGGGCCACCTTACAACATGATGCACCGAGATTTCGACATGCGCTCAGGCAAAGAAACTGATTGCTCTGATTTGAACAATTGCGAGGGTATCATGAAGTTTGAGTGGTGGGGGTCAAAGTTTAGCGCAGGCAACCGAGCCCACAAATTCAACTCCTTGTACGTTGCAAATGCAACTGGTTTTGGTTTGGCCCTCTACGAGTCGCACGAGTTACGCGCCGTTCGTAGCGTATATGACTGGGAAACACTGCTGTCTAACGTGTCAGTCGCATTCATATTGATTCGATGGGTTTTGGCTCTCGTTTCATTACATATAGGAGCGCTTCGTGGCACAAGTCAGTGGCATGGTGGCGGTATTGGTTGTGTGTCAGGGGCTGGGAGCTTCTTGTATCTCCCGCTAACGTCGCTTCCACGATTGAAGATGACTCTAGCAGCATTTTGGACGGTGGGCTGTCGCTTTGAGGGCCAGCAAGCTGCTTTGGCAGAAACGTGGTTTGCTATTTACCCCGCCATCGTCCATTCCGTGCTTATTTATTACAGCGTACTCAATTGGCTCGCAAAACTCATGCGCCGTCGTGTCACCGACATACTCTTTACACCCACGGTGATGGTGTTCTGCTTAATGCACTATTTTCGCGCTGAACTTGCTTCGTCTGGCTGGCTAAAAGGTGTTAATGGCCGCCAGCCTACGGTTGTTTTTTCAGACGAGATAAAGAAACTGGAGCTTGTAGATTATTTCACGACGGATGTTGCCTGGCGTTTGAATGGACGCATCACGCTATTGTATGCAGTGAAGCTGGCTATCCTTGGGGTTAATCTTCTTCCGCTTGTGCTATCCCGATCGTTTCCAGTTGGTAAGCGATGTGCAGACTTAGGTCTGCATGGAGTGGAGAAAGCACTAGCACTGCAGGCAAGTCACGTTGGTGGGCTCGGACAATCACTATCATACGTCGTTGGCGATTTCGACACAAAGGAACGCCGCCTGTCATCATCGAGGCTTGCTGCGAGAATTAATTCTATTAGCAGTGATGGAAGCAGCCCAATCACCCACGGTAAAGTTACTATCAACGTTGTACAGCACGCGATCCCGCCCAGCAATGACATTCCCGGGCCAAAAGAAATTACTATTTCACGTGAGATTGCCCTGGTAAATAGCTACGAGCTCACTCGTCTAGGGTATGTCGTATTTGGAGACAAATACCTCATCAGGTTTGACGAATGGGACTTATTGTCGTCGATGGCACCTTTCCGTTCATTCTGCCACCTCTGGAATCACCGCGTGCTCGTATGGACGCTTCGATCTACGACTTCAAAAAGCGATGCCGAATTGGCAGGTGGAAGAGAGTTGAAATGCACTGAACCGGAAATATGGCGACTCGATGACCCACGGCTGCAACGGATTCGCTGGTGGCAAGTCTCCGCCTGCAACATTCAGTGTTAATGTACCGCTGGGGGGCATGGCTCACATAAACTTGTTACACTTTTACATTTCACTGTGTTTAAAGTCAGAGAATAAACAATGAAAACTGCAGGAATAAACTTGCTACTATCAAACTCACTGCAAAGACGGATGGTGGCTCTAAACTGCCAGCGGTTGAAGAGCTGACGGTAGGAACTTCGACGTCGTATGCTGTCGTGTTCTCCTTGGAGCCGTAAAGCGCACGGAGGGTGTAGATATCGCCAGCACTTAGCGTAGCACTCTGGCCAATCTCCGAGTTTCGACTTGTGTTGCAGTGTTGTTCGACCGGCTGAACGCAATTCTTGGTGACTTCAATATCGCAGAACATTTTCAGCGGATACTGCGCCTTTGGGAAGCACAGTCCTGCTTCATGACCATAGTGCATGATGGACTTGGGATCGTACGGCTTGAGGATGGCTCTTTTATCAGACGTTTTGGCGTAATTCTCCGCTGACACAGGCAGGTTCTGGTCGGTCAGTACAATCACTTGTCGGTCTGGGTGGGTGTGTTCATGGTAAAGCCCCATTGCGTGACCGATTTCGTGCACGATGTTCCCCGGGCCTCTTTTGAAGCAGCTCTCTCCAAGGTTCATGATCTGTGGCTTGCCGTCGTTCACATACCCCACCATCCCGTAGCAAGCGTCTTCGTTCTGCTCAATGCTCACGTATTTGCCGTCGCACAATGACACTGGCTCGCACTCTTTCAGCGTCACGTCGACATCGATGTCGGTGTAGAGATTCACGGCCATGTCGATGACCTTCAGCTCGTAGTCGGAGAAGGAGCCGTTGATGCGGTACCACACAATGTTGTCGGGCCAGATGTCCTCCTCCAGGATAATTGCGACCCCCAATCGCCGCTGTGCTGTGGCATGAGAGCACTCTACAGGGCGGGTATTAATCCATTGAGGGCGTCCGCCAGTCCGCGGTCTTCGAAGCACGTGACAACTCCATCCAAACACCGACCGTAGATGCTTCCGGCGCGGAGAGCTCGACCCACGAGGTATTTGGTGCTAGAATGGGCAATTTGGACTCCATCGATCTCACAAGCTGCTGGTTTGCCCCATACAGACGTCGCTGACAACAACAACAGCAACGGGAGGAGCATTGTCTACCAACAGACAAGTTAATGGAGACTTGTGCTACTGAACAGATGCATGGTCCGACTTGATGTCGCTGATTGGCTAGAAAAGGGAAAAGAGCCAGCATACTTCTGTTCGAGCTGATCTGATGTAGCCATTTCAAACATGGCTACATTGGCACAGGAACAAGTTGCAGTGCATCCAAAGACTTCAAGCATCTCGATGAACCAAGAGTACTGGCGAAGGTGGCGCTGCGATTGAGCAGTGGATGCTGTTTAGGCAACTAGAACGGTCGTCTCCAATTTATTCTCGTTTGGATGCTGCAAATAACTCTATTCTACTCTCGCAGCTCATGCCATGGGCCACCCGGTGGAAAATGCCGATGTCTTAGCTCCGTCCAGCGATTCACCGAACGCTTCTTGTGCCCCACAAGGTATGGAAGGTAGCTTGGGGATCCTGTACATGTGTGGCGAACAGACCAACGGCGAGATCACGATTGTTGAGTCTCTGCTAGGACGCAAGGTTCGAGGAGTCTGCGGTGGCTTCGACCAGTTCGTGACGCTAGTCGACGCATGGGAACTTGAGTGGCCGGTTGAAACTCAGAACGTAGCGAGTTACGAAGGAGAGTTAGTGGCTGAAGGTCTGCAGGACGTTAAAGTCCACCATGTTGCAGTGGGGAAGAACCACCGCGTTGCGCTATCTCTAGACGGCCAACTTTTCTCGTGGGGAGACGTGCAGCATCACTTCGCTGCAGCGAATTAGGCCATCGCAGTGGAGTCTTTACGTCGCTTAGTGCTAGTCGTGCAGCGACGCCCGCTATCCCTGAAGCAGCTGATGATACGGAAAAACGACCACAAAGTCCAACTAAATCGACCAAGCGAATTACTGTCGGAGTGATAGCGTCAGGCACCGTACATCGAGTTTTAACAGCACCGGAACTCTTTTTTAGTCAAGTTTCTTGCGGAAAACACCACTCGGCTGCTGTCACAAACAATGGGGACGTGTACACCTGGGGAAGGAACTTTGAAGGACAGCTCGGACGAACATTCACGACGCTTCCGAAGGAGATGAATGCTGTGCACAATGGGGTTTGTGCGTGGCCGAAATACGTTGGATTCTTTCTGGGCAAACCTCGAGTTGTGTCCGCCTGTTGCGGTAGTACTTTCACCGCTGTGCTGCTTGCTGACGGCAGCGTGTATATTCTAGGTGGAAGTTCACTCCGCCCAAGTTCTGGTGCCAACACTACCAATACCAACAGCATTTTCAATTTGGTGATGGAAAAAGGTTCCAGTGGCAAACCTTTTGTTGAGATCGCAGCCGGTTACGATCACGTTCTTGCTTTAACAAGTGCCGGTCAGGTTTTCTCCTGGGGTCTTAACACCTATGGCCAACTTGGTCACGGCGGCAAGACAGGCAGGGGAGAAGGTGGAGTGAAGTTAGGCAGAGCAGTACCGAAGTCGGTGGAGTGCGATAATTCGATCCGCTGGACTAAAGTATTCGCAGGAGGGAACTACTCTGCTGCACTTACGACGAATCACCAGCTTTTCACGTGGGGGAATGGTAGATACGGCAAATTAGGTCACGGGAAAACCATGGCTTGTGAGTTCGTGCCACGATGTGTGGAATCTCTCCAGCACACAGCGATCGGTACGGTTGTTTGTGCAGAGCGGAATCTGTTTGCATTCGCTCCAACTTTTATTTCGTCTATATCACCGCTTTGTGGAGAACACACAGGAGGGTATGAGCTGCGTCTACGTGGCAGTGGATTTTGGTCAAGCGAGAACTTGACTGTGCGTTTTGTACCGATGACGGAAGGTCGACTAATGCGTGGCACTCTCGGGGCATTCAACGAGGCTACTGGAGAAATCGTGTGCGAAGTCCCAAAGTTTCGACTGTCGGGGAATTTGCCGTCGAAGTCTCTATGAACGGGAAACATTTTACATCCAATGGACGGGTCTTCACAGTGTTCAAACGACCACACATTGCAGCGGTGTCTGCGTTCGATGCTCGGTTTACAGGTGGAGAGGAGGTGACGCTGTCCTTATGTGGTAGTCTACCAGAGATTTGCCGGCGCCCAATAGTTCGGTTTGTCCGTTCACGCATCGGTGAGAACGAGGGTCCCGTTCCATTGAACGACGCTGAAGATGCTCCATCAGTGACAGGAGTCCTCGATGAGCGTCCAGAAAGCGTGGAAGACGAAAATGAAGAGATAGAGAACGATCCATTCAGTATAACGGGCCGGTTGCTTCGCCTGAAAATGCCTGTATTCACTAATGAGGGCAACGGAGCTATCCCGTACACACTTGACATTTCATACGACGCAGGGGAGCACTTTTCGCAGATCCGCGTGGATTCTACGCTGGTAAAAGCTAAAGATGAGAACGTGGATAACGAGGACGATATTGCAATCGACCATCCTAAACAGGATCTCCTTCTTCCAGTGCTGCCTCACGTTATTTGGGTGCATGATGCAAAGCTCGTTCGTGTCAGTCCGAACTCGTTTCTCACCAGCGCACTGCCTCGGACGATCAGAGTTGAATTACAGCACCTGCTTCCTCCAGAAGTAACCCGATTGTCAGTGAATATCGTGCATTTCTCATCCAGTTCTGGAGCCGACGACCACAAGACAGCGAGTGTCTCCGCTACTCTTCCTATTGACAGTGTAGAAGGAAATATTGTTATCTGTTCGATTCCAACACTGCAAGCATGGCAAGTCAGCGCTCCAGCCAATTCTAAACCCCAGAGTCTGTCGACGCAATGGTGGAAGACATACGCCAAAGCAGGTTTTGCGGCGCAGCTTCGAGTCTCAATGAATTCTGGCAGAAATTTCATACCAGGAAGCAGCACGACAGCAGGACAAGTGTTCGCCTTGTCATCTACTGGTCGCTTGTTGAATATTTTCCCCAATGTCGGGATGGTGACCGGAGGAACGCAGGTGGCAATTGCTGGGGATTTCTTCCACTTTGACACGTTTGATGCTGTTGTGAAGCTGCAGTGGAGAGAAAGCAGCGTCACTGTCAGTGCGTCGTGCTTGCGCCCTGACGAGACGAAAACCAATGAATCGGACGCATCTACTCGACGCGTGGTGTTTCGAACGCCTACATTGCCATTCACTGACGACACCGCTACTGCTGCTGCAATGTCAGAAGGAATGGTCCTCGGCACACGAGAACAAGTCGAAGTCTTTGTATCCTTGGACGGCCTTCACTTCACCGAAACTGGTCTTGAATTCTTGTATTGTGCAGTGCCAGAAATGATCAGCATTTCCCCACAGGAGGCCGAACCTGGTGCGAAATTGGTGATAGCAGCGAATAAGGTTATTGCCACATCAGCAGCATGTGTGAAATTAGTCGCTGCGGAGTCACGAGTTTCGCTGGTACGTTGTTGTGTTTTGACGACGCTCGTGCTGCCTATGAATTTCATTAACCTTGTCAAATATCCACCCGCAGGTGGTGCCTGTAGAAATCATGGAGGCATCTCATACAGCAGAGTTCGTTCTCCCAGAACTACCCATTAGGAGCGATGAAATGGTTTATGTGGCGTTGTCGCTTAACGGCCAAGAGTTCACAGAGGGCATCGGAGATACGAACGAAGGTGAAGTACCTCAGGTGAGCTTTCTGTACAAGGCTTCGGCAGATTGAGCGGCCGACCTGGACGATCCACGTTATAGCTCGTTAGAGACATCATTATTAAATCGCGCCCGAAGCATTATTCAGCACATGTGAGACCTACTGTCGAAATGGCGATGGTTTTACGAAAACATCTGAATCACGTAAGCGATGACTGGGTGGTCAAAGTTACCACAGTCAATATCGCAATCCTTGTTGACCACGATGGCTCTAGCGTTCATCTGTAGACGACACCTCTGTCACCTTTACTAGCACAGCCTTCTTCGTTTTTCAACCTCCAGCTTCAGTGATCGACTCCACACCGTTTAAATGATCTCACATTTTCACCGCTCGCTTGCAGCGACTGCAATCATCGCAATGATAACTAATGCCGCCACTGTAAGCACCTGGTCAACACCAGGTTTTGCTGCCGGCATCCACATCACGGAGCTGAACCCGCACCTTGTGTGGGGCGGTGACGCCATCACGATCCGAGGCTCGGGTGACACGGCGCCGTCGGGTATCTGGGTCGACCACGTGAAGGTGTCGAGCATCGGACGGCAGATGGTCGTGGTGAACTTCTCGGGTGCCAAGGGCCTCACCATCAGCAACTCGGACTTCGACGGCAAGACCGAGTACTCGGCGTCGTGCGATGGCCGCCACTACTGGGGGTTCCTGCTCTACGGCGAGACCACGCAGATCTCGCTCGTCGGCAACTACATCCACGAGACGTCGGGTCGGTCGCCCAAGATCGGCGGCTCAGCAGGTCAAAGCGTGGTCGTGCACGCCGCCAACAACTACTTCGACGACAACTCTGGCCACGCGTTCGACGTGGCTGCCAGCGCGTACGTGTTGGCGGAGGGCAACTACTTTGCGTCGGTGGTGACGCCGAACATGGACGACACGGCCGGGAATTTCTTCGTGCCGACGTCGGGGAGTGCGTGCGCTTCGAGTCTGGGTCGCGACTGTGAGTTGAATGTGTTGACGGACAGCGGTGGCCTGACGGGGTACAACGAGGACGCGGTGACGAGCATTCTGAGCAGCTACCAGACGCAGATCGGAGGGTATGCGGTCGCTGCTGCCTCTCAGTTCACGGTCTCTAGCGACAACTTTGGTGTGGGTGCTCTGTCCGATACTTCGTCACAATGCGAAAGAGATGGAGATTAACAGTGTTACCAGGGACTTGTGCTCCCCTGTCCTTTACAAACCCCTCTGGTCTGAGACGATTGTCGAATCCTGCTGTTCCGCCGGATTACGATCGAAAAGCAAATGCTTGATCGTAGACCTCAATGGTCGAATGGCGACTAGAGAATGGTCTCCTCTTCGGGTGTTAAAGATGTCGGTAGCTCGATGATCAAGCCTTGGTCCACCGAAAGGATCGCTTCTGAGCCGAACAGTAGTTTAATCGGAGACCAGATGGACGACAGTCACCAACTTCCCGCGTTGACAGCAGCAGCCCAACGTCACGAAAGACCTGGGGACCGCAAGTCTTTTGTGGCGGTCTCACTTTGCAATTTGTCGGACATCCTTCAGAACGCTATCAAGTTTCTCGATGCCTTCGCGATCCCGGTTCTTGTTGGCAGTGACCGCCGTGGCGGAATTTCTGTCACCGATGGTTATCGCGGCCACGATCAACACGGGCACCGCGCCGGGCGTGGCGGCAGGCACCACCGGCGGTGGCAGTATCGAGCCAGTGTACCCGACCACGACAGACGAGTTGATCTCGTACCTGAAAGATGCCGAGCCACGTGTCGTGGTGCTCAACAAGGAATTCGACTTCCGGGGCACTATGGGCTCCACTACCGAGACAGGGTGCCGACCGGACTACACCCGCGAATGCATCGCCAAGAACAACGGCTACCAGTCCCAGGATGTCATCTTGAACGACGGTGATACGGCCATGTCCCAAACGGGGGATGTTCGGACGGAACAGCAGTGGAGGTGACGTACGACAACGCCGCCAAGGACTTTATGGTCGTGGGCAGTAACAAGACACTGGTGGGCGAAGGCACGTCCGGAGTGATCGTCGGCAAGGGGCTGTGGATTGACGGCGACAATGTGATCGTTCAGAACATCCACATCACCAACTTGAACCCGCACCTTGTATGGGGAGGTGACGCCATCTACATGCAGGGCACTGATGACCGCGCCATGGAAAACGTGTGGCTCGATCACCTTAAAATCTCCAGTATCGGACGAGAGATGCTCGTGACGGGCTTTGCCGGAGTCAAGAGTCTCACTGTCAGCAACTGCGAGTTTGACGGTGCTACGGAATACTCAGCGTCGTGCGACGGGCGCCACTACTGGACCATGATTCTGAGTGGAGACGACACGCAAGTGAGTTTGCTGAACAACTACATCCACCACGTGTCGGGACGCGCACCGAAGATTGACAGTTCGGTGGTTCACGCTGCCAACAATTACTGGTCGGACTGCTCAGGCCACGCCTTTGATGTTGGCGATGACGCTTACGTGCTCATTGAAGGCAACTACTTCGACGGAGAGCCGACACCCAACGTTGAGGGCAGCACCGGGTCGATTTTCGTGCCCACTGACGGTAACCAGGACCAGTGTCAAGCGGATCTGTCTCGTGCTTGCCAAGTGAATACTCTCGTGGACAGCGGCACCTTGTCGTCGGATAATCGCAACGAGGACACTGCCATCTCGACGGTTGCACGTGTGTCGGGATTTCTGACGGTCGACGTTGCAGCTGCAGCGACGTTGTTGTCGGCGAGCGACAACTTTGGAGTTGGAACGCTGTCCGGTGGTTCTTCAGCAGCAGCCAGCACGGGAACAAACAGTACGGCAGTATCGACGACATCGTCGGAGTCGAGTGACACGACACCGGGGACTGTCCAACCTGCGGGAGGAAGTTCCAATGACACCACTGGCTCAACAGTAACCAATACACCCACCACCATGCCAACGTCCACAAGCACATCAAGCACTTCTAGTGAGGCAACTCCAACCACCACCACGTCAGCCAGTACAAGCACTGGATCAGCACCAGGTTTTGCTGCCGGCACTACCGGCGGCGGAGACATTGAGCCCGTCTACCCTACCTCCATCGACCAACTCTCGACGTACCTCAGCGACGACGAACCCCGTGTCATCGTGCTGCAGCAAAATTCGACTTCACCGGCACCGAAGGATCCACCACCGAGTCAGGGTGCCGACCCACGTTTAACCAGGAGTGCATCGCCAAGAACAACGGATACAAGTCCCAGGACACCATCTTCATGGACGGCGACACCGCCATGTCCAATACCGGCGGCTGCGATAGTGGCGCTATCTCCGTGGAGGTGACGTACGACAACGCCGCGAAAACCCCTTTGGTAGTGGCGAGCAACAAGACGCTGGTCGGTGACGGGTTGAACGGCGTGCTGTATGGCAAAGGGCTCCTCATCCAGGGCAGCAACGTCATCGTGCAGAACATCCACATCACGGAGCTGAACCCGCACCTTGTGTGGGGCGGTGACGCCATCACGATCCGAGGCTCGGGTGACACGGCGCCGTCGGGTATCTGGGTCGACCACGTGAAGGTGTCGAGCATCGGACGGCAGATGGTCGTGGTGAACTTCTCGGGTGCCAAGGGCCTCACCATCAGCAACTCGGACTTCGACGGCAAGACCGAGTACTCGGCGTCGTGCGATGGCCGCCACTACTGGGGGTTCCTGCTCTACGGCGAGACCACGCAGATCTCGCTCGTCGGCAACTACATCCACGAGACGTCGGGTCGGTCGCCCAAGATCGGCGGCTCAGCAGGTCAAAGCGTGGTCGTGCACGCCGCCAACAACTACTTCGACGACAACTCTGGCCACGCGTTCGACGTGGCTGCCAGCGCGTACGTGTTGGCGGAGGGCAACTACTTTGCGTCGGTGGTGACGCCGAACATGGACGACACGGCCGGGAATTTCTTCGTGCCGACGTCGGGGAGTGCGTGCGCTTCGAGTCTGGGTCGCGACTGTGAGTTGAATGTGTTGACGGACAGCGGTGGCCTGACGGGGTACAACGAGGACGCGGTGACGAGCATTCTGAGCAGCTACCAGACGCAGATCGGAGGGTATGCGGTCGCTGCTGCCTCTCAGTTCACGGTCTCTAGCGACAACTTTGGCGTGGGAACTTTGAAGTAAGTCGCACTAGTGGCGACTGTAACGTGCATGATATGGGGCTGTATGGAAACTTGTAGTGTCGAGTGCGATCCTAATAAACAATCGTCGTTGAAGTGTGCTAGCGTCTTAATCAGAATGAATACGTCCGGTGCCATGGCGCCTTGAAAACACCCATCGGTATCCCCCAGAGCGGAGGGAAACGATCGTTGAGTCCATCGCCGGAGAGTTGAGAGTAAAACTGCCGTCCCGCAGAGTGCTGGATGGAGACCACTTCAGCCAGAAGTTACTTTAGCTTCAGCCCCTCGCGACGCGAAAACTTTCGAATTCGTAGCTACCACTCCACTCCCTACGTGCAGAGCGTTCCCTCAATCGGCCTGTGATCAATAGGCATCGCAATTGGCGCCACCATATTCGTGACCGGTGACTTACAGGAAACCCCGAGAGTTCCCACGATTTGCTGAAGGACGATAGTCACTGGTCCAGTGCTTTGTGACGCAGCGCGATGCGTCCAGCTAATGTGCAGCATACCCTCGCGGCTTGGTTCGCAATTTGTCTACCAGTAGGACTTAGGAGCGCACTCGTAGGTTTTGGAGGACGCGTACGGAAGTCACGAAACGCTGAACATCCGAGCGTGCGAAACGGAAATGTTAGACTTAACAAATCGACATCGTCAGTCATTCACGAATTTGCTTCGGACTACGCACCTCGCCAAAATCCACCATGGTTCTCGTCCTTGCCTTCGCTGCACTGTCGGCGACTCTGCTGGCTTCTACTGCTGCTGCGGCCGACAACTTCTTCATCGCCGCCGAAGCACCAGACTACAACAACAAGGTCGTCGGCGAGCTGCTGGCTAACGTTAGCTCTGTCCGCAAACCCGGCGAGGCCTACGCCGTGTTCGACTGGGACAACACGTGCATGTTCGGCGACATCTCGTACACGTCAGTCTACTACCAAGTGGACAACCTCAACTTCCGCTTCGATCCGGAGGACTTCGAGTCGATCTTCTCGCTCGGCTACAATGCCAGCAGCAGCGACATCTGCCTCCCAAATGGCACGGACTCCGTTCTTGCCCAGGACGTGAATGGCGAAGATGTAACATTTGCCACGTTGCTATCAGAGACCGCCAAAGACTACAAGGTGCTGTACGAGTCGTACATCGCGCCCACGTACAACCTTTCCAGCAGCTATTCCGCGTCCGATGTAACACTCGACGAGATCAAAGAGACGACCGAGTTCCTCAACTTCCGGGCCAAGATCGGCTTGATGCTCTTCAGCCTGGAGGGCATGAACGGTGGTGACGACCACGCTCAGTGCGCCATGAGAAATGCCGCGAGAGTATTGACGTTACTCTTAGTTGGTATGACTGACGAAGAGATCAAGATTTTCATCCGATCGAGCATTCGGTGGAACTTGGGCCAGGCCTTGGAGGAACCCACATACATCTCATCAGGGGACCTGGCAGTCGAGGGTTCATACACCAAGGGCTTGCGTCTCTTTAACGGGCAGGAGACGACCATGCGTGCTCTACGCGCTGCTGGCATTGACGTGTATGTTATCAGTGCATCGCCTGAGCTGTTCACCGCGGAGGCTGCGAATCTGCTAGGATTAGGCAACATGGTCCCCAAGGACAACGTGTTCGGCGTTCGGTTCAAGAGTGACAATGCTGGTCTTTTCACTGGAGAGCTCGTGGACAATTACCCGGTCACATGGGGGCCTGGAAAGGCTACCATTGTCACGAGTATTTTAAAGGAGATCCACCATGGTGCTGCTCCCATTTACGCGTCGGGTGATGCTAATGGCGACTGCGAGATGTTGGGCACTGTACGCGACGGTGTCGTCGATACCAACAACCGACTGAAGGATGACACGTCGTGCATCAACGGCTTCTATCAGAAGGCCTGCGAATACTTTGGCACCACGGAGCCTATCACAAACAACCACTATCTGCTGCAAGGTCAAGACCAGGTGATTGGAACGTGGATCACCTCGGGATTCAGCACCAAGGACGGAGTCAAGTACGAGTCGGCGGTCACTGACAACGACAATTGTGCTGCGTACCAGTTCCTTGACCTATGAGATCGCTATAGAAGACATTCTCGTTGCGGGAGATGAAGCAAACACAATAGCAACGCTGAAGGAGAAGAGTATGCACATGAATAAATACATGCTGCGAAAGTATCTCAAGAATATAGTTTTTGAAGATGATCTCAATAAAAGTTCTGACTACTAGATAGCCGGTTCGAGCCAACAACACGCTCACTTCGCCATTGCCTGCTGATAATTATCAGTAGGCAAGCTCACACTACTGCACTTGCAGTGATTCAAATGTGTCGCCAACGCTACAGTAATTCCAGTAGTAGAGTTCCAATACCACGCACAACTAAAACTTACTTTCAAGTGTGTGTCACTACCGAGGCAATTTCAACAGACACGACTTGTTGAACAGTGCTCGGAGCTTGGGCGTGTTTGGGCAAAAGATGCGGAGCGGAATTCAAAAAGTGTGCCGTGTTGAGAGGAATCTTCGTGCACAGACTGGCCCAAGTCGTGTTAAAAGCCGAGGCAAGTGATCCGCTGGATCGACTTGAAGGTCTCCATCGCTCGGGCCGAGATTCGATCATTCCCGCGAATGCAGTGGTGGTGGACTGAACTGTGCCAAGCGCTACGGGTCGGACCTTGAATTGATGGTAGCGATAGCTTAAGTCTCGATAGATCTGTTGTTATCTCTCACGAACTGCTGAAGGGCTGCGGTCACTCAGCGATCGGAAAAGCACCGGCGGCCATTCATTGACAAGTCGTAGACGTGGTCGCCCAGCGCTTGTGCAAAACATTCTCGCTGCTAGACTCCACATCCTGTCGGTCAATCCCACATGGGGTCTCGTGGAACTTCCATGTCGGAAAGCGCACTCAATGGTGGAGAGGGAAGCGTGTGCACTGAAGCTGCGAAAGGAGAAGAGGTAGGTGCGAAATCGAACTCCCTATCACAAAACTGAGCCTTGGCAGTCAGTCATTCACGAATTTGCTTCGGACTACGCACCTCGCCAAGATCCACCATGGTCCGCGTCCTTGCTTTCGCTGCACTGTCGGTGGCTCTTCTGGCCTCCACTGCTGCTGCGGCCGACAACTTCTTCATCGCCGCCGAAGCACCAGACTACAACAACAAGGTCGTCGGCGAGCTGCTGGCTAACGTTAGCTCTGTCCGCAAGCCCGGCGAGGCCTACGCCGTGTTCGACTGGGACAACACGTGCATGTTCGGCGACATCTCGTACACGTCCTTCTACTACCAAGTGGACAACCTCAACTTCCGCTTCGCCCCGGAGGACTTCGAGTCGATCTTCTCGCTCGGCTACAATGCCAGCAGCAGCGACGCCTGCCTTACGAACGGCACCAACTCGGTTATCGGCCAGGACGTGAACGGCACGGACGTGACGTTGGCCACGGCGCTATCGGAGACCGCCAAGGACTACAAGGTGCTGTACGAGTCGTACATCGCGCCCACGTACAACCTGACCAGTAACTCCACGGCGAACGTAACGCTGGATGAGGTCAAGGGGACGACCGAGTACCTCAACTTCCGGGCCAAGATGGCGTTCCTGATCTACAGCATGGAGGTTATGGACGGTGGTGACGATCACTCGCAGTGCGGCATGAAGATCGCCATGACGGTGCTCCCGCACCTGGTTGTGGGAATGACCGAAGACGAGATGAAGACGCTCATCCGTGCGAGCATCCGGTGGAACCTGGGCCAGGCTCTGGAGGAACCCACGTACACGTCGACTGGCGATCTGGCTGTCGAGGGCTCGTACACCAAGGGCCTGCGCTTCTTCAACGGGCAGGAGACGACGATGCGTGCTCTGCGTGCCGCTGGCATTGACGTGTACATCATCAGCGCCTCGCCTCAGATCTACGCCATCGAGGCTGGTAACCTCTTGGGATTAGGCAACATGGTCCCTAAGGACAACGTGTTCGGCGTCCGGTTCAAGACCGACGACGCCGGTCTCTTCACTGCTGAGCCCGTGGACAACTACCCGATCACGTGGGGACCCGGCAAGGCCACGATTGTCACGAGCATCCTGGAGGAGATCCACCAGGGTGCGGCCCCGTCTACGGATCGGGCGACGCTGTCGGCGACTGCGAGATGTTGAGCACTGTGCGTGACGGCGTCGTTGACACCAACAACCGACTGAAGACTGGGCCGTCGTGCATCAACGACCTGTACCGTAAGGCTTGCGAGTACTTTGACACTACGGAGCCCATCACGAACAACCACTATCTGCTGCAAGGTCAAGACCAGGTGATTGGAACGTGGATCACCTCGGGATTCAGCACCAAGGACGGAGTCAAGTACGAGTCGGCGGTCACTGACAACGACAATTGTGCTGCGTACCAGTTCCTTGACGTATAAACTAATACAGGTCGTTGTGGTTGGCAATATGTTATTTTGAGGGTTTCTTGATTACTGTAACACGCAAAAATGTCAATGCATTACCTCAAAACAAATGGCACAATAGAAACTCCATTTAGAAACGCGTTTCCATCCACACGTCCGTCGTCGTGATGCTGCGATTGCTCCGTCGGTCATCTCGTCCGACCTCCTTGCTGCATGTGCGCTGCATTTCTTCCAACTTCGACGCCCGCCCCAATGAATTGAGCGCTTCCGGCCAGCCAAGCCGCGTGCTTTTCGGCGCAAAAGCTGCTGCCAGTCACTTGGGGCCTCTGAGCAGAGCTTTAGAAATGCGCAAAGTTCTGCTGGTGCGGGATCGCGATGCCGCTGCTGCTTCACGGACGCAATACGCCGAGTTCCTCCTGTTGCAAAGCGGAATCCCGTGCTTCCAGTACACGCTGGAGCGAGACTGCGCGACGGTGGCAGGTGTGGACCACGCAGCAGCGACTGCCAAGAGGGTGGGGGCCGACGGCGTCGTGGCGTTCGGCGGTGGGAATGCAATGGACTTGGCAAGGGCGGTGGCAGTAGTCATGGCCACAGGACAAGACGCTGCAAGTTTCCTAGCAACTCAGGACGAAGACGAAGCAGAATCGACGAGTTCGGAGCTGGAAATGTCGTTAGAAACGACTCCGCTGGTGCTCGTGCCGACGGTTGTCGGGGCTGGCGCGGAAGTGGCCAAGAGTGCCTTGTTGCTGGATGAAGATGCAGAGACCAAGGTGTTGTTTGCTGGGGGAAAGCCATTGTACCAGAGGTGAGAGAGAATTATTAGAGGAGGGAATGATGTCGAGTTGACTGATGTTTTTTTAATATCAGGCGGTGATCGTCGACCCGACGTTGATGTTGACGGTTCCTCTGCGTCCGACGGTGCAAGGGGCCTTGACGGCGTTGGGTCAATGCCTAGAATCCTATTTGTTGGGTTGCTCGGACA
The DNA here is from genome assembly GCA_011947355.1 of Phytophthora boehmeriae. Lineage (NCBI taxonomy): Eukaryota > Oomycota > Peronosporomycetes > Peronosporales > Peronosporaceae > Phytophthora > Phytophthora boehmeriae. The sequence goes on along the minus strand of JAAVTJ010000369.1, from coordinate 42,683 downwards.
ATGAGACTGAGAAGCTGGCGCTGGAAGGACTGGAGGCAGTGGCAGGAGCTCTCGCTGCCCCCTGAAGGAAGGGAAACTTGACCTCAAGGGCGCGATTCTTCGAGAGCAGTTTGCGATTGGAAGCGTACTGTCGGGTATTGCTGCGAACTCGTCGGGTTGCGGCGCGACGCAGGCGCTGGCGGTCTCTATGGGCGGTATCTCGGATCTGCCGCATGCTCAAGTGGCGACGGCGTTTCTGCCGTTCGTGTTCGACCGATACCTGGAGCTAGCGAGTGAGAACGAGGGCGACCCGTTCTTCGATGAGCTGCGTGGAAAACTAGAGAATGCGTCGGATCGACTTACCGCTGCGAGTGGGTTCCAAGGCGCTGATGTGGCTGCATGGCTGCGCTACGTCATTACACGCTTCGATCTGCCGACTGCATCCACGCTCGAGCTTGACGAGAGCTTACTCAATGGCCTTGTGGACCGTGCTGCTCAGTACCAGGATGTTTCCATGGAAGTAACTCGTAGCGACGACAACGGCGCTATCTTGGAGAAGGACGACCTGCGCGCGATCATTGATAGCGCCGTGCTGGTGTTAGAACCTACAAAGGAAGAAGGAAACGAGTGATGCACATCTCAATCGACCTAAATGGAACAAACTGCCACATGTTGTGTTTTTCACTGCTGCAACGTGCACGTAATGACCGTCTCACTGCTTGCTGTCGTTTACGGAAAAGAAACACTTGTGCTGGATCGCAGGCGGCCTATACGACTCCCGTTGCGCGCCTTGCGCACGTCGTGGAATTGCTTGGCAACTCCAAAGATGAATAATGCCATCACACAAGCCAGATACACCCACCACACCACTGGTATTTCAGACACCCACGCTCTGTCACTCTCCGCCATACGCGAATGAAAGCGCTCAAGTTGACGATGACTCGGGTATTTCCCAGCGAAGAATCCAACGCCCCAGATCACTGCCGTAGAGCCCACAAGGCTGGTCGCGATTATGACAAGTGGACACACGAGTAGCCACGCAAGTATACCACCCAGCAGTGCAATGACAGCATTTAGCGCCATGTCGGACTCCCCAACTACCAAACGATAAGGAAATGAAGCGGTGAACGCGTACGTCAGCAAGCATCCAACCAGGAACACGCCCAACGGGAAAAATGCCAGTGCTACGCAGCCGCCGGCGAAGCCCACGACGACGAAGCCGATCCACGAGGCTGCGAGAACCCATTTCTCCGATCCAAAGGCACCCTCGAATGCCATCGCCGTCAATATCCCCGTTATGAGAAATCCGCTCACGAACGTCATCACGTACAGGAGTCTGAAGCCGTACGCACACATGGCAAGACCAAGGATGATCGTGAATTCTGCGGTGACACCGTCCTCGATGTGAAGGTGGTCTGGAAAGTTTCTTGCGGAGCTGGCGCTGGCCCACACGCCGACCATCGCAGTCAAAAGGAAGAAAGCAGCGGCGAATTTCATCTTCGGCTGAATTGTCTTACTTCGATTTGAGTCATGGCTGCAAACTGATGGCTGCGACGGGGATGGAGAGTTCCAGAGCTATAATGCGAACCGGTGGTGTCTAAGGAGCCTTTTCGCTACAAGGCGACGATATTCGCTGGACACGTAGTCATGCGGGCGAGTCAGGGTGGACCAAGAGGTGTCGCCGTGCAGGTTTGAACGAACAAATGGCTGGAGTGGGGTGGCATTGGAGCGACTGAATGGAGTTTTGTTGCTGGTTGTGGCTAGATGCACGCGTACATCGGTTCACCGCCTACAAAGCCTGGTGAGATCCAAGAACTTACGCATTGACATCGACATTTATTGCTGAGTTGTGCTTTGCATGCCGTTAGATAACTCGGTGCTTCGGGTGAAAGACGGCAAGCAAATTAATATTGTGGACGGAGGCACGGGTGAGGTAAACGTTGCTTTGGTTGTCATGGCACAGGGCTAAGGAACACTGACCGATAGTATTCCACTGCGCAGAGCTTGGCTTTGACTGCTGACCATGTCTACGAGAAAGTCACAGAAAGAGAGGTTATGGAGAGATCGTTGGACTCGCTCGCGGCCGCATGTGTCGAAGGCGTGAATGTCTCTGTGCTTGCAATTGGCTCCGCGAAGGCACAAAGAGTCGTGTGCTCTTTGCGCCCATGCCAGAGTTGGGCATCGCTACTGCGGTTTTCAATCTTTGCTTGACAGACTTCATCACAAAGTAACTGCAGTGAGCAACAACAGTTCCGGCGCTGCAGTAGCTGCGATTGGCTCTAGGAAGAACCTGTCTCATTCGTCAGCGACATTCTCTTTGCAGATATCTTTCGCCGAGTTCTACGAAGAAACTATCACGGTATGAAAATGTACCATGTTCGTTCTGCGCTGCTTACTGACAACACGAATATTTGTTTGCAGGACCTCTTAGCGTCGAGCAACAGCAGCAGCAATGGAAATGGCAGTAGTGGATCTCCTGTTGTAATTGTGGAGGATCCCGGACTCGGAAAGACCATCAAAAATTGGACCCAGTCGCCACCATTGACATCAGTCGCGAGCTTTCGCCAACTACTAGATGCCGGCCTCCATGCGAGACGCAGCTCCAATGGTCTTTATGGCAATGCAACCGAGTTCAGCAGCGCTGTCTTGAGGGTACGCAACAATTTTTATCATTACGTGGCTCGCATAACTGACATTGTTGCCCTTGACGCCTTCGATTCAGATCTCTGTTGGCCAGGTCTTTGAGTTTCACGATGCACCACCGCAGGAACTTCATTCCGTTCTCGACTTTGTGGACTTGCCTGCTACCGACAGACTTGCACGCGTGAGTATCCTTCCATCATTAGAATGCATATCGACAAACTCATGTGGTGTGATTCGTTAGCTTGGAGCAAGCGTGCGCTTGTCAGAAGGCCCGCTGCTCAACAAATCTCTTTTGCGCTTCAAGAAGTCGTCGAGAGCCTGAGCCAGGCGAACGAAGTCTCAATTCCGTATCAAGCCTCGCAGCTTACGACTCTTCTGCAAGATGCACTGGGAGGCAATAGCCTTACGTTTGTGTTGATGTGTCTAAGCCCAGGTGATCTTGCAGGTTCAACCGCCACATTCCAGCTCGGCGGACTTCTGCCTCGTGTACAGACATTCCCCGTGGTGAATAACGATATTGTTCGAGGTTTGCGATGCCGACAGCACATGCATTCGAGACAGATGTTCGGTGATCAACATGCTAAGCAGCAATACCGAGAGGGGAAGCAAGAATTAGCAGTTTACGAACGTAGTCTGCACGACTTGGAGGGCAAGCTAGCGCAGAGTGGACTGGAGCGTCGAGTACTTCGTGAGGACAAGGATATCTTGACAGCACAGCTGAACGAGTTACGCTCCAAGTATCGCGAGTTGTTTGACAACGAATTGTCGCTTCGTACTGAACTACTAGCCTGTGAGCAAGAGAAGTTGGCATTGAGCAAGGCTTTCTTGGCATTCCAGCTCGAACGGGACACACAGGTGCAGCAACTTGACAGCGACAAATTTGAGGCCGAAACTCGTCTGCTGAAAGCTGAACAGCTCGTGGTGGAAATCCAGCAAGATGATGCAACCAAAGCAACGCAGATCCAGGACTTGTGTGCCAAAATGAACGAGCTAGTAGCTGACAAAACTCGACTGGGTGGCGAACTGGCAATGCTCCAGAAAGCCACAAAAGCTGCTGAGGAAGCACGCGGTGCGGACGCCAAAAGAACCAGCAGCTTAGCCTTGAGCTGATCATCGCTGTGAACCAAAAGCAAAAGCTGCAGAATGAGATGGAAGCCCTCACCATGCAGTTGCGTCAACACCAGGCTCAAATTGACGCGCAGACAGCCGAGTGCAAGCAGCTTCGGTCGGAAAATGCCGTGCTACGTGATCAGGCGACGGCATTCGAAGTAAAGCTTGAATCCATACGCAAGGATGTTGTGCGTCGCGAGATGGAGCTTGAGCGGGCGGAGTTGGCGGTCAAGAAAGAGCAGCTTGAGACTCAACAGGCCGGGCGGAACGCTGATCACCAGCATGAGCATTCAGTAAAACGTTTGAATGAGGAGATTGAGGCTCAGCGTGCCGCTTTCGCGCAAGACAAACGCCTGCTTGAACTCCAACTCGAGCGTACGCAGCATGATGTGGCGCGCGAAAACCGAGAGAAGCATCATGCGACTGCGGCGTTAACTGCAAAGAACGAAGAGAATGAAGAACTTCTCCTTGCCTTGGAGCGTACACGACATGACTTGCAGGCTCAGCTAGAAGCCTTCCGTCTCAAACTTACCCTACTGCATCAACCAGCAAGCAGCGAAGATCGCCTGAGTGAAGCTGGTGCTGGAGTGCGAGCACTGAGAGAGCTGTTGGCTACATACCAGCAAAGAGAGCAAGACTTGCGCGACGAACTCGATAGTGCACGCAGTCTTAACTTGCGATTAGCGCGGCGGCTGCGAGATCCTGCTCAAGACACAACTGAGCCCCAGCCAAACGACGATAGCGAGACAGACAGGATATCTCCAATTCAATTCAAGAACGAATCGGAGGATATGGAGCAGATGCGCAAGCGATTAGCGGCGGCCGAACAGCGAACAACGATGGACATGAAGCAGCTTTCGGACCAGGCAGTGATTATCGCGGAACTTGAGTCCCAGAAAGCAGATCAAATCCAGCGCCGCGAAAAGCAGCATCAGCAGGTTGCTTCAGTACAAAGCAACGACAATGGAGTTCATGCCATCGCTGAAATGCACACAGCACTAGCGCGACAGCTGGAAGAAGTGCGCCGACTCACTTTACAGCAGCAAAACCAACAATCGGAACGTGTCGCCAACAATGCATCGCCGAGCTCGAAGGATAAGAACACCACTGAGCTTTCAGCAAACTCCAATGAGCTTGAGAGTCTTCGCGAAGCAAAAGCCCAGCTAGAGGCGCGTCTATCGAGTAACAAGGCCCACTGGATATCTCTGCTGGAGCAAGTGGAGCGACGTTGTGCTGAGCTGCTGACGAAAAACGTCATGCTTACGGAAGACAATGAGAGCCTTCGGCAGCACCTCAAGAAGGCGCATAGAGCACAGTTGTCGAAGCCTTCCCGCAAGTGACTGGAATCCTCTTGGACTATCCATCCCAACACTGCACAACAAACCCAACTGAGAACGCAAAATTAACATGCTGGATTTTGCTTATTAGCCCAGCGAAATAAAACGAATGCGTCAGCCCACTAATACTTACTTACGTGCAGGCCAATGGCGCAATATCTTGACGATAACAGTCCGCCGCCTACGGATGAATGTTGTTGCTGCGCAGCTGGAAGGAGTCGTACTGCCGGGTTCCCCAGGCGTTGTAGCTTTACGCACCAGGTGATCTACTCGGTGGCGGACGTCTCGCTTAGTTAAACCCACGCACAGTCGCCTACGCAGGTCGGAGATCACGCGAGCCAGTTTCGCGCCATCAAAGCAAGGGAATGGGGAATGTTGGCCAGTGGTTTGTAACAATGCAACGATCTCTGCCTGGTACTTTTGTAGCACCGAGAAACCTTCACACAAACAGTGGTGAAAGCGTTTGTAGCCGGGAGATCCCAGGCCCCCATCACATCCACCATCTCTTTTGTCAACTTGAACGGTGCGTCCTCAACGCTAAACATGCCACCAGGTGCGATACCCAAGATGAAACCAAAGTCAATGTGAATCACGCGTCCTTCCGCACTCAGCAAAATGTTGCCGTTATGCCGATCTTTGAGCAGCAACACATAGCTAACGATAGAGTATGCGGCCATGCTCTCTATGAAACGCCGCTGCGCCGACACAAACTCAGCGCTAGAAGAATCGCCATACACGCTGTGAAAGTAATCTTTCAAATTTCCACCCGGGAATGTCTTCTTCAAGTGGTCTAGCGAACAGGCATCAGTGATCGTCTCCAGCAGCCCGATGTTGGCACCCGTCGCCACAATACGGTACGTACGCAGCCACAAGTGCGGTGCCTCAAACTCAAAGATCGACTTGAGTTTGTGGATAAGCTGCATGGTAAATACCTCCTGTCGCAAGTCGTCGTTGGTCTTGACAATCACAGAAAAAGGTCCCATCCGGGCAGTTTGCCCATAGGTGACTCACTCTGGATGCGCGCCTTACGCTCCTCCCAACTCTCACCAAAAATCTTGCTGTCATACACAAAGTTCTCAACACCACGGCGTCCTGCGCGACCACCACCAGCCATCTTACTGCCTCGACTTGGCTGTGGCAAGTGTGCCATTATACCAGAGTGAAGCCTGTTGTTGGCTGGTACCGATGCCGACGCATTTCGACCATTATTTGGTAGCCGACCGAGAATTCCACCTGGGCCCATGGGAGCAGCTGATTGGCTTTCGCTATCTTGCTCTCTTGTGGACGGCATACTGGAAACTCCAGTGACCTGAGTGAGATTGTCTGGGCAGCTCATAGCCAAGTTATCGCCTCCAGTAGGCGTAGGCGTAGCAAGTGTCGAAGTACTGGATGGGGACAACATGGTCTCTCCTCCCGATGACACGATAGAAGCTTCAATTTCATCCAATATAGCAGACTCAAAGAACGTAGAGTTGCGAGGCTGAGAACTGCAGACGAAGGGGCGAAGCCGATCCGTGTCAGCTTGATCTCCAAGCCCAACTGTATTAGCAGTCTGAACTGGCACTGTTTCCACAAAGATGAGAGTGGGAGCACGCATCTTGGTGGAAAAACCTTGCCTTCTGTTGGTGGAATACGAACCACTTGATACAGCTCATCAGATGCAGCACTCAGTGGGTATAACGCAGACGACCGAAGTGAAGTGTTCAATGCCTCCAGCTCACCTGCCAGGTACTTCCCACGATCTGATACAGGTTGAATGTGACGAAGACGTTCACTAATGGCAGCCAATGACTGCACGAAACTTACTTGCTCCAGCACCAGAGACTCGATTCCATTGTCCGGTGCGCCGTCAGTTAAATTGCTTCTCTCAATATCCAACGAGTCGTACAAGATGTTGGACTGGAATTCGCACAACTCGATGCCGGAAGATGCAAGCTCCGCGGCGCTACGCTCGAACTCTGATACTGTTGTAGCGTTCAACCAGCGCTCAATCATGGAGTCGGGCTCCAACGAGATCAGCTTTTCCATGTCGGAGTTAATCTGCCGCAAATCAGCTAGAATCTGGGATAACTGATGTTCAGGGCAATCAGCAAACACCAGGTCCTTCCAGACACTAAACATCTGAGAACTTTCCGGTAATGTAGTGTTCGGGTAGATAAAACCCAGCAACGACAATAGCGTGTGTGGAAGATTGTGGCAACTGCCATCTCCCACAGAAGCCTGCACATGCCAAATTGTTTGCAACGCAATACGTGGCGAGCGACGACAAATAGCTCGAATGTAGCGCTGCAGATAGAAGAGCTGGGTGGCACAACGTGGCATCTGCTCCGCATCTAAACACTGTACAAGATGCAGCAGCTGATACCACAAATTCTCCACTCGGTCAATACACGTTTCAGTGTAGAACGGAGTCGTTCACACGCAGCACGAAACAAGTGCGGCTTCTTCCGCGTCTGATACAGAATCTTGATGGTGCGGTTGAGCGTCATCGATCCATGCCGTAATTTGTGCAACGTCCGCGCCAGTACGTCAGCTTCCCGTAGGTCAGCTTCTCGATAATGCTCTACTGCACCAGTCGCGTCACTGCGAACAACCAATGCGTCCATCGAAATCCCGCGCGCCACCATCGGGGTCAAGAACCTTTTAGCCTTGCGCAAGAACCCAATGAACTCCTGTCTCTGAGTACAATGATCACAGCACCGTCGAGTATATCTCAACCCCAAGTGTCGAAGACGAATGCCGTGGTTACAATGGCGTGCACAGAATGCACGTGCACAGGACGCACAGACAACGCGACGGGCTACCAATGGCCTGAAGCGTACAAAACACTCTGCACAGCCTGCATCTCCAACTGCAAGAGCTTGAGCCGTATTTCCTGTGTACAGAAGGTGTGTCGGCGCTGACATAATCGACGTCGCATCGGACCCAGCCGCAGGGCGTTCCGTCGCCATAGGGGACGGGAAAGCACAAGGCGTAGGAGCCCCACTCGCGTCTGGAGTCTGCAGAGCTGGTGCAGGCCGCATATCTCCAGGAACAATTCTCCTTGTGCCGTCTTCAGCATTATTGGCTGGTTGTACTCCCGCTAGCAGGTCTGCCGTGCTCTTGGAGCGCTGCAAACTGCGCTCGATCTTGTTAATCCACGCGTCTCGGTCCTTCTCCGTCTCTGCCGAGCACAGCAGCAGCCTCTTGGTCGTCGTCCGCACTGCGAAGGCGTGCGGGTACTTGGACAGCGCCCCTCGTCCGTCCCACGGCTCGACACTCTGCACCCAGACCTCTCCTCTCAGCTGCGTGTCCGTCTCGGCGCATTCTCTGCTTCTGTACCAGCGCAGCCTCGCCCCTTGCAACACACAGAAGCGCCATGAGCCCATGTACATGCTGGAAGAGTACCGCTTACGCAGGTATCCGCCATAGAGTCGCGACGGCTCCGGAGTTCGCGACACTGCGTCGCTGTGTCCAGGCATTGTGGTAGACGTCGGATCTACAGACAGAAGGACGCGTCCGACGTGACGCACACACACAGAGGACGAGGAATGCGGAAGGAAGGTTTCCCTTGGGAGTGTTTGTCGAAATGGCAACCCGCACTGGCTGCAGCTCTTGACGGGGATTTTGTATGGGGAGTGCGGAAATGCCCGGTTTATGCAATGAAGGGTTGCGCTCTGAATGTCAAATGGACTGGGAGTTTGTATGGCAGATCCAAGTGACTGCGAGTTTGTATGCTGGACAGTGACAAGTGGTCGGACCAGGATCAGTTGAGTTGTTGTGAGGCTCTACCGGGAAGTGGAGACGCTCTCGGACATGGCGGAGTTGCTACAGGGATCAACCTCGGAGACCCCCTAGTCTATCACGGACAAGGATGCAGGGGTCAGTGTCGACTGCAGCAGTGAAAGCCACTTCTATTCAATGTGCACAGACTTGCACGAGACGAGAGAAAATCAAAATTATTTGGGTTAGCGTTAGTAAAGATTCTGCCAACACTCGCAGGCTTACTGCCTGTTTTCATATAACGATCTGGTGGCGGTGTCCCGTAGCCGGTCTCACAGGTTGTCAATCGAATTTCACCGTCACGCAGATATACATTCCAGTACGCCTCCCTCGAAGCGAGCGCTTCGACCACGTACGCTTCAGAAGCACCGACACCAATCAGTGTCATGAGTGTCTTGAGACGATTTTTATCCAGTGCCTTGGTGTAGGCATCACCAGGGCTCACATTACCCTTCACTTTCCACGATGCCCTTCTGCACTTGCTCACGAAGGAGGTGCCATCTCAACTCAATGTGACGTGTGCGCCTACTGTAGGTAGGATTTGTTGCCATGATATAAGCCGCTTGATTGTCGATGCCAATACGCAGAATAACTTCCTTTCACTGTACGATTTCCTGCAAGACATTACTCGTTGCAACCGCTTACATAGTCGCCTCATAGACGTTCACATACTCAATTTCTGCTATCGAGAGTGCAATGACGGATTGACGTCGTGACATCCACGAACCTATGCCTCCAGCCAAAGTAAAAGCCAGTGGTGCTCTTTCGAGTCTCGACATCATTGGCCCAATCACTGACGCACAAACCATTGAGATTTACAGTAGTTGCTACATCTTGCTGCCGATCATACGTAAATCGATAATCTACGGTACCCGCCAAGTAGTACAGAACACGTTTCAATGCTCGGAGTGGAACTCTGAATTGAATCAATGGCGTCTTGATCGTGGGTACCAGCGATCACTTACGGAGCCGTGTTGGTGCTATCGTTTTGAAAACGAGACGATCATCTACATGTTGGTATGTGTAGGTGACATCTTGATGGTAACCAATGATGAACAGTGTAAAGTGCGCTTGTTTGCAGACTTGAATAAAGCATACGACATCAAGGACCACGGTTTACTGACACAATACTTAGGTGTGGAGGTTGATCAGACTGTGGACCGAATTACAATTCGTCAGATCAAGTACACTCGTTACGTTTGGAGACATTTGGCTATGTAGATGCGCACCATGTTGGAAACCCGATGGAGACGAAGGATTTTAAATGGATCATGTTCGGGTCATCGCAAAATTGGTCAACGCACATTTCAGCACTGGTCAAAGGATTTGGTCAAAAATCGTTGGTTGACCAGTCTCGTCACTCATCAACTAGACAGCCAGAGCCACAAGACCTCATCGCCGACTTCAGCATGCATTCGCAGCACTCCCCGTCCTCGGTGTCAACAGCGTCTTTCCCGCCTTTATCTCCTCCATCACCAGCAGCAAGTTGCAGTACCCAGTCAAGACGCAGGAGCTCAGGGGATCGGCCCCGCCCACACTCTCGCAGCTCATCACGTCCAAGCATCTCCAGCCGCGGAAGGTCTAGCCCTGAGCCCGAGTATGCTAGCCGGCAGAAATCGCCTCCGAGTGTAGGAAGCGGCTCCGGCCGCACAACTCGACGGTGCAGTGTGGACCGCTCGCGCCACTCCAGTGAAGAGGACCGCGAGCAAGCTGGCTATCAAGACCAAGTGCGCAGTTTATGGCGTGGGCGGCGATCGGATCGGAGTCGCATCTCGCAGCGTGGACGGCGTACAAGCCGAAGCCGCAGCCCGCGACGCCGGCGGCATGCAAGCCGAAGCCGTAGCTCGAGACGCAGGAAGCAGTCAAGACGGAGCCGCAGCTCGCAGTCCAGACCGTCAGGTCGTAGCACCAGCTTGCAACGACGCTCTAGTCGCAGCAGCAACGCAACACGCGAACGTCGGAGCCAAATACCGACACAACATTTGATGGCGGCCGCAAGCGCTGACGCAATCGTTGTACGCTCGCGACGCACGGTTGTGCATGTGGGAGGCCACGCGTTTACAAGATACAACCCTGGAAAAACGAGGACGTCTTACAGATGTAGTTCGTACAGGAGCACCAAATGCAAAGCGAAGTTGCATTTCAACCACAAGGAGAACGAGTATGAATTTCACGGTGAACATTCGTGTAAGAGCGGCCGGCGCGACGTGTTACCTCCAGGATTAGATGTGTCGGAAAATATGAAAGAGGCGACCGACATGATGGTCCTTACACGCATGGACCTGACAGCTGAACGCGTTTGGAAAAAATTCGAGACGACTTCTATCCTGAAGAGTTGATGTTAGTTCAGTATGGACTTACACGTGAGCAAGTCATTCAGCGTGTACATCGAACCCGGCGTAGCCACTTCGGTGCAGACTTGCATGGAGTTGTTGAAGTCCCACCACTATCATTGGTGCTAGGTACCAACCTGCCGTTTTTCCAGTTCTATAGGTCTTACATGAATGGATCAACGCTTGAGCGATTGGTTGGGTGGGCACACCTTGCGCTCATTAAACTGCTGAAGTACAAGTGCACAACACTGTTCCTTGATGGAACATTCCGCTGTGCACCCCACCCATTCTACCAGTGTGTAGTTATGATGGTCTTTGACAATGCGACGGACCTGTTTGTACCGGTATTTTTCACGCTTTGTACGGCAAAAACACAAGACACGTATTGGCATTTGATGGAGGCGGTCAATGTGGCTGCTGACGACAAGATTGAGCCGAGCATTGTAGTTTGCGATTTTGAGGAAGGGCTTCAAGCTGCCGCCCAAGTGCAGTTTCAAGACGCGGATATTGTTGGGTGTTATTTCCACTTCAAACAGGCATGTCGTAGGAAGATGAAAGCGCTGGGTATCCCTGAGACAGAAACGAATATTGCGATGCGCAAGGAAGTTTTGGACATGCTAACTGCCATTCCCCACGAGAAGATTGAAGGTCCGGGCATTCGGTATGTGCAAGACAAGATTCGTGGCATGTGCATGGATGAAAACGTAACCTTCACTGCGTCCCTATGGGAATTGTTCTGGTCGTATTTCCGCAATACCTGGCTAAAGACGTACAAACCGAGTGTGTGGAACGTTCATGATGTCGATAAGGTCATGGTTAGCCGCACAAATAACCCTCTTGAGCGCTTCAACCGTGAGATTAATTGTGCATTACCGGCTCCACATCCAGCACTACCCGCCTTCGTCGCCATGATTCAAGTCCTATCACAGCGTTACGTCGACCGGATCGCCGACATGGAGAAGTGCCGAGCCAAGAAGCGTCGACGCCGGAACATTGAGCCAGTGAATCTTCCTGTGCCTGTAGCCTTGGGAGGGGATGTTGATGAATCCACAACAAAGAAGTAGTTGAGCGTTCCTAGTTACTGATTTCATGATAATACAATAGAAGGTTTTGGCGGATCAACTTTGGTCAACGTTTTGTGGAGGGTCAATGTATTCGGTCAATTGACCCGTTTTGACCTTGACCGCATATGACCCAAATAAAAGTCTATCGATGGAGACAAATACACGGTTGTAAGTAAGGATGACAATGACGACTGTGGTATTATTTTTCCCTACCGAGAAACTATCGGAAAGCTCATGTTCTCGTCCGGACTTGGTGCATGCTCTTGGACAGTTGAGTAGATTGGTAGCAAAGCCCTCATCCCAGCACGTCGGAGCGAACGTTTCGTAAATATCGATTCCAGGACGTTGGTGGTTGCCTAGAGGCACAACTCGATCTTTGAACCTAATTACATACATCGGGTAATCCGATTGCAGCACCTAGACCCACATCGTGTTCACAGGATGAGCATCCTGTGGAACTTCCTCTTTGGTATCTCTTGAATCACACCCTGGCTGTCAAAGCCGCAATTTCCTCCATTTCCGCCAATCGCCAAAACTCTGCATACACAGATCGCATGGCCTCTCGATGGTTACGAGATATCTTGACATTGTCTGCCGTATGGGCTGTCCATTCTTGTCCAAAATGTGATATGTGCTATGTAATGCGTTGACGACATAGTCATCAAGATATCGAGGTCTACGGCGCTCATCATATTAACGAAGACCGGTGCAAGTTTTCTTGCGCTGTTCTTTATCAGCGCTCTGTTCAACTCGAAGCTCTTCAGAAGGTGTCTCGTTACCGTGTGTGCGTTTGTCAGTTTGGCGAGGCACTAACACGCTTGTATGTGTCACACCACTGTCTTCTGTAATTGCCACAGTGTCTTCACTATCAGCATCGTCTGATGCAAGCACACTCGCCACTGTAGTATCCTTATCATCGTTAGCAGCATCATAATTCACAACAGTATTATCCAGGCTATTCATATTTGCTACTGATCCCTCCTCTGCTACCACCGAACCGCATGAACCTGAGGCCGAAGCCACTGGGCGACTATCCAATGGTTCCCGAGATGTGATGATAGTTGATTTTGAGCATCAACAGTGCCAGTATCTGTGGCTGCGTCACAAACTTCGATGCAGTTTGTGTTCTCTGTGCACTCAGGCAACTCGTTTGTCTGGCTCACAACATCGTCATCACTGTGTGTCATCAATGCAATGTGTTATCAATCTCACCTCTCCCTTCTGTGTCAACTCTAGGTTATTCAGTCTCCACAAAACCACTAGAAAGCCAATCCATTTATTCAGCTTATACGGAGTCACTAAACGTTCGATCAGATTGCAGTGTTGAGACGCCATTTCCTCCAGTGATGCTTGCTCTTCAACCCGATCAAAGTGCTACGAGTCCAATTCATACTCCTCCATCTCGATATTATGGCAATCGCGATAAACTATATGGAAAACGTCCTGCCCAGGTTTCATGCCCATGAATTACCCATGCTTCCACCATGAAATTTCTAGTTTTCATAGTGGGGTACATTGATGTCCATGTCGCCAAATGTTTTCCGTACCACAAAAATTACGGACACCCGTTTTTATCTCGGCGCCTGGTTATTTTCCGAGCAATTCAAACCGTATCATTCCACTTGTCCTCCTCCCCTCACACTCCACAACCAGCTCACGGGCAGCCACTTCCGCTCCACGCTTCACCCCATTCGGCTACATTCCTGCCCTAGTCACCTTAGTCCAGCGGTAGATACTGAAGACAAGCTTATCCGACGTAATGGCGCCGTCCTCGCGGTTAAAACTAACTGGTTTTTGTGCAGTGACATATCCCACTGTTGTAACAGAAACACTGCGGTTTCATCCAGAATAGGGGCAGAAAGAAAGAAATTTCGTCATTTATTCTTCTGGCCAAGAACAATTTCTACAACCTGGAACATATCTGTACTTTACATGGGCAATACATGGACACTTCATTTCAAAAAAACTGAGCAGCATCATCTGCCTAAACTATATCCTCTGCAATCCGCAAATCAGCCACTAACTTGGCCGTGTGCTCCTCAGGGAGGTACACTTTACATCCGACTACATCCTCGGCATATCCCAACATAAGCTCAACTTTTGCATAGTCGTGGTCCTTGTGTCGTTCAGGTGACACAGGAACGAGGACATAATCCAATGCTCCAAACTTTCGAACATGATGTAAATCAAGTTTGACCCCGAACATCATTTTGTAGGAAATCGCCTGTGTACCACGATCGTATACTCGGTTCTTGATGTATACAGCGTTACGTAGGGCGTAAGGCCATAAACTACGCGGAAAGCCTGCTTGGTGCATTGTTGCTTCGGACATCTCGACCGATGACTGATGGGCGCGTTCACACAAGTTCAGTTGAGAACGTCTAGGTCCAACTCGCACCTGCTCAATACCGTGAGCAGCGTACCAATTTGCCATTGCCGAATTGGCAATACACCACCTTTATCCGTCATGATCTGCTTGACCTTGAATTTCTTTCCAATAGAATGCCTACAATCTTGGCGCTCGGCCCAGAGAACGTACTCATTGAGATGTCTATTCACCTCCTCACTCGACTTACTGCACAGCAAGCGCACAGTAGCCATGCATGATCACGAGAACTGCCTCATACCCAGTCCCATTCCTTTCGCTAGAAATCAGTAAGTCAGCATACCCGACTTGGTTTGGTGCATTGGTCTTGCGGCCAATCTTTGTCCGTGCTGCTTTCTTACGCTGTTTATTAATATGACACGCATCACAAGTGTCCTACTACCGCTGAGTGAACACCATTCCTTGCACGAGTCCTCGATCCACCATCATTTTCAGATAATGTGGACAAACGTGGCCCAGTCACTCATGTCAGCGAGTCAATGTTGCTACTCCATCTGCAACACTGTAGTTACACAGTGGAATACCGCGTGCGCCAGTTAACGCTTCACCTTGAGGATGTTTCACTTGAGATTTCCAAGTAGCATCGTGCGGAGTAGCTACAAACAGAATCCCGCCTTCTTTAGACACGCTGAGGCTCTTGGTTGCACTGCTCAGCATGAAAGAAAATCCTTGTTCGCAAGCAAGTCCCGGTGAGAAGAGGTCAGTATCGGCACCGGGTACATAGAACACATCATCAATGTACACCAGTGTTTGTTGGCCCTCCGCTTCAATGACAAATTGAAGTGCAAGTCAGCACACCGTGTACACTGAGTCCTGGATGTGCTGACTAGCAAGCTAGGCCTGAATGCACATAAGTACAAGTGCACTTCTGTGTGCACACCGCTTTGTGTGGCCAGTGTCACACAGAAACAAGTAAGGAATGCATGTTTAGGTAAAAAAAATACGCAAACGCCACAAAGAAAAGAATAAAAGAGATTGAAACATATAAGGAAATGCATATAGGTGTACAGCGTAGTAAAAAGTGAAATAACCTCACTGCAACTTGGAATAAATCCCATGGAGTACAAGGAGAGAAACACACGTAGGACAAAACAGACTAGCAGTTTAGGAAAGATAATTCGTTCTAAAACATCGTCTACCCCTCAAGTACCAACTCAACACATCGCTTCCACGTCAACTTCAACTACTTCAGTTACTTCAGTTACTTCAACTACTTTATAAACTACTGCACCAAGGACCGAGCCACACGCCAAAAATGCTACAGTCCTTACACTGCTCCAGTTCCTACACCGGCAATACGTGACGCCAGTCTTGGTGTCACTCCGTATATATTTTGTGAATCAGTAGTGTCCTCTGTAAAAGCCACGTAATACAAGAGATCACCTGTCACATGTGTGTTCAATGCCGTATCAAAGTACCACCCATCATCACTACCAATCTCCGAGATATCAGCAATTCCACGTAAAACTTCAGGATTTCCGTGATCTCTGACACCAACATTAACAATATATAGTTGTGCAATTGTAAGATAGAGGTAACTCCATCATCACGATCACCGCGATTTTGTTGCACATTATTTGAGCGTCAAAGTGTGCAATTAGTCTGCAGTTTTCGCTTCTGAAGATTGTCACCAGCACCTCTTTGCTGCTTCTTTGCTGCTCTGTCCGGATCATTTGTCCTAATGTGATCTTCACTTCCTCAAAACCAACAGTTTCGAAGTACACAAGGACCTTAGGCGTTTCCCTGCTGTTTTTCAATCTTCCTTGATCAGTATTTCCTTTGCCCCCTCCACCTTGTCCTCCACGTGGCACAAAGTCCGAATTTCTCTTGGCGAGCTGCCGCTGTGCGAACCAACTACCGAACCTTCTTAGGAGTGTATCCACTTGGATCAGGACAGTAGCTAATGGGAGATTTTTACATGTAAAAAACTTCGGTCTGACTAGGCAAACTAACCAGCACCATTTCAACCAGCTCAATTTCATCAATAATACACTGCAAATTTGACAATTCGGCCTACAAATTGAACATTTGCACAGGTGAAGTTTTGCATCTCCTTCTGGAGTGAGCTTGCTTATCAACCAAACGGTGAATTGTTTAAGCTTTGATTGTCTTGTTCGGTTTGTTCTCGTACAAGCTACAATGCTCCGCCCACATTTCGGATCCAGTCTTCTTATCGCTGATTTGGTGCAGAATCTCAGCTGGAACCGAAGTCCCTATCCGACGCGTGATCTTGACTTGCTCCATCGCAAATTCGTCCTTCTTCTCTTCAGAAGCCGTCGAAAGCATGTTGCTCGTTAGCTTTCCTTATGCGATGTCAAGAAGACGATTCTCCGTGAACACACTGACCATTACCCACTTGTAGGCTTTCCAATCCTTGCCGTCCCAGTTCTTCAAAACTTCCTCGTCCGTGTACTTCAATGATTCCGCCATGGTTGGCACCTCGTGAAGTTTCAGTTGGGCTCAGTACCCTATTGCAATTTGCACAGACTTGCACGAGACGAGAGAAACTGATGACTGTTGCGATCCGTGATCTAGCTGAACTGTTTCAACTTGTGTACCCGTCGGCGGGCGGGATCTGCTCTCTTGATGACTTGTGAAGTGACGATCTGCGAAGAAGAATGTATTGGCAGGACATGGGAAAGGGGCGGAGCAGCGTGGAAATCTTCACACTGCGTCCTAATACGGATCCAGACCGGAAGGGAGTCGATCGATCTTCAATCTGGCGGCAGGACTTGACCCGGCCGTGGGTTGTTGCCTTTGGCGTAATATTCCTTTATGTGGAAGGTTCCTTTACGACGCTTGCCGCCTCCTATGACGGGATCTTGAGTTGTTGAGAATCCGATCGATCCGACATCCAAGCAATAAACTCTGAGATCGAGGGTCAGCACTTGTAAGCAGTAGACTAGGTGGAGGAAATCTGGCGAATATATTATCCAGTTATCCGATCCGACACTAGATCTACGGCTATGGCTTGATTCAATACACCGCAGAGCCAATGGAGTTCCCGTTGTTGGCAATTCTTAAGACACTTGCGCAATACAGGGCAAATTCAGTTCTCTTGATGATTATCCCATCTAACGTATTGATCCCATCATGACTTCTATCCTTCGATCGGATGTTACCTGGATACTTGGACCGGCTGTTCCCGCTGTGCTTCCCATCGATCGACTCAGTTCGCGGCTCAACTAGTTCTGATCGGCTATCGATCGACCCGATCTGACCAAGAAATAGATCGATCTGATCGGATACGACGGTAGATCGACCTGATACGGATCAATTAAGAACGATTCGATCGGATCTTCCAGTGAACCGATCCGGTCCGATGTGGTCTGATCTGTTGGGGAGATCTGCGTGGGCGATCTGCATGATGTGGTTGGGCGTTTGATCGCAGATTGGCCGATCACAGATCGAAGATCTATGTGTTAGTAGGTCCAGATCGGTCGACTATACTGCAACCCTGATCTGCTGCCCGATCTCGACTGATCCATAGATCTCGATCGGCCAGCTTGCTCTTCGGGATTTCACGCACTCGATCTCGATCGCCCATTGATTGACACCGTAGATTTGTGGCGTATGGGAATCAATATGCCCAGATCGGCGTAGACCACCTCTTCCAGGTTGGTTTACTCACTTCGATCGGCTCCGTCCACGATGCACCATGGTCGATCGGTCCAGATCTGTCGTAAATCATGTCCGTCATGGACCCATCGCACTGGATCCTCGGTCGTCGTGACTCCACTTGTATCCAGATTGTCAAGCCCACTTATCTATCAATCAGGTTACGGCGAGAGTCGTTAGTTTGCTTTAGTTTGCTAGATCTGTGATCTCGACGGGCCACCACCAGAGCATCCCACTCAGGCGCCCGTCTATTCGGACTCCTGTCCCGATCCCATCTGGCGACCACCGTCTTTCTTGAGACAGAGCGAAATCGTAGTCGCACTTCATCACAAAAGATTCTACCAGTACTCGCAGGCTTACTGCCTGTTTTCATATAACGATCTGATGGCGGTGTCCCGTAACCGGTCTCATATGTTGTCAATCGAATTTCACCGTCACTCTCAGATAAACATTCCAACAACTTCGTGCAAGAGCATAAAGCAAGCCCAGATCATGGGCTGTGGTTTGAGAGGTGAACGCAACTGCAGTTGTTCGGACGAGGAGTACAGTGACCTGACTACGAACTAACTATCGACCGACGAGTTAGATGCAACGGCAACGCCACCTAGGCTAAAGCTTTGGGAGCCATTCATTGACCGGGGAAAACCTAGGCGCTCAATCAGTTAACCCTTCTAAACCGGTACAACGAAACTTCCGTGATCTAATTTCTAGGGAAATAATATTCAGTGTTCTCCGCAACAAAAATGTTTCACCCAAATTTTGCATATAGGATTTTGTATACATTATTTTTAGCAGGTCGATACTATGGCCTGCGGCATATTTCCTGTTGGAAAGGGGAAGTGCTACTGATATGAATATCCACAAGACAAGCACACAGAGTCTCTCATTTCCAAATCAGACGTCCAGCAGAAAAACCTACATTCTTGTGTTTCCAGTACAAAAATCATTCAAGCAAGTGCGGCGCGACTTGACCAAGAAGGGTTGGAAGGCCCGCCGCCCAAACGAATAGAGCGTTGGCTTCTCCTATTTGGCGCCAGGAGGGGATGCCAAAGGATAAGAGAGTGTTGACTACTATGTTGGTATGAAACAAAGACAACAAGTTTATAGAATTTATTGACATGTTTGTTTGTATAGGCGAAAATAGCTTGATGCGGTACTGCCGTAGCAAAGGTGATTTGAGCTGGAGGTGGCTCCAGCTAACGATGTCACTCCATCCCTCGTTGTCAACTCCACTGCTGCAGCCACCCAACTGATAGCAATGCCAGTTGAGATACCAAGAGCTCCTGGGAAGAAGAAAGCTGCTGCAAAGTCGTCGCAACCGCGACCAAAGACGACCACTGGAAAGAGGAGTGCAACACTACCTACCGAGACCCCAAAGCATCAAAGCGAACGAGACCAGGTACGAAGAGAACGATACAATTCAGAGTTGAACGTACTAGCTTTTGATGTTACGGACTATACAGACTTTACTACAACGAAAGCGACTGGCCATGTTCGGGATTTTACGGAAGTGGCTATGATGGACGAAGCGGAGGATCCAGTTGCGCTACAAACGGTGCCTGCCGACCGGTTCGTTTCGTTACACGAGTTCGATTCAGCTAACTGGCTTGAAGCGCTACGAAAGGATCGACTTTTTGATCCCGTGGAACAACACAACGTCAACGTTGGGGAGAACGATTGGCTGCTGGCACTGGACTCGGAATGCTGAAGAAGACGAAGAAATCATCCTCTTGGATGGTGACTGTGCTGATGACGATGAAGGCGACAGTGATATCGACATATTGGATGCAGAAAGCGGTGGATTAGACGAAAAACCCAACGCTGGTATCTTGACGTCGCCGGATGCTGACGAAGTTCCTGTGGAATTTGAATTGCGTGACGAGGATTTGGATCGCCTTCAAGAAGAAGAATGGGAAGTCTACAACGATCACACTTCATATCATGTCCCGCAGGACACACCACCACTGTACGGTGGAGAATCTGACCGACTCGAGCTTCCCTAGCGTATGCAGAAAATCCATTGGCTCTCTTTATTATCCCAAAGGAGTTATGGAGCAAAATCGCTGATGAGACCGACAAGTATCGAAGAGACAGCATCGAAGACGTGGCCCGGGGCATCCGAGCTCGAGCGAGAGAACGCCATGCAAAGAATCCATCGACGGTAGCTCTTACCATTGACGAGTACAAGGCAAAACCGATGCGAAAACGTGCCATCCAGCCACATGAATTCGTTCGCTTTATTGGCTTATTAGCTGCTCGTACGCTGGAGCCCCGGCGCGAAGTCAGAGCCACCATTAGCCTATTTGTTGTCACCTTAGTAAAACGTGGCGTAATGCATCCTTTTACAAATATTGCCCAATCAAATGTCGGTATTGTGAATTCCGGCCAAAACTGATAATCTCGGTCTATTGGCCGAATCGGCCTAATACAAATTGCAGTCATTACGCCAATCGCTCAAGGTCAGATTGTAGCACCATATAGTTCCGTTTAGGTGCGAATTAGAGACCGTATAATAAAATCAAGTGCTTTGCGCGATTGCCTGGCGATTGAGGCCCTGGCGATTCAACCAATCGCGAAATGCAGTTTTGAGTAGAACACGCAATATCATAATTTAACCTAATCAGTACCTTATCGGAATTATTTATAAAACGATGCATTATGCCACGTTTTATAACATGTATTATTTTTATAGCACTTGCTATTATTATTCAAATATTCCCGATATCGGAAATGCTCGTAAAGCGATGCATTATGCCTCGTTTTATAATTTTATATTGATTTAAGTATACTATTTTTACAATAGGAAATGCATGGGCAACAAAAGGGTTAGATTACTAAGACCAAAGGTGCATTATCTCGAGGGACATTTCGTCAATTTCTGATTCGCGATCGGTTTCAGGATATTGCACGCTATCTTTATTTCAACGACAACGCCAATCAGACAAGAGAGTGGAGACCGTGCCGTCAAAGTAAGACCTGTTCTACAAGCGCTACAGAAGACATTATTCCGTTGGTATCACCTGGGCAAATTGCTTTTGATGAGAGCATGGTCCCCATGCGGCACCGCCGTAATCCCATGCGTCAGTATTTACCATTGAACTCGAACAAATGGGGCACAACGCTCTACCTTACTTGATGCGCAAAGACTGTGTACTGTGCGAGGGGCACTACCGTATGCATGTTTAAATAAAAATGTGGTTGCCTTCCTTAGTGCTAGAGCAGCAATAGCGTTCAGAATGGCGTGTTGTAACCTTGCTTCCAGTTTGTTCACCAACGCTGTGACGTCGAAGTATTGACGTGCTTGCAGCTCGCCTTCAGTTGCGTAATTACTCAAACGTCAGAGATGGAGTCTCGCAGTGCGCTTCTACGCACTGAATTCCCTTCGACTGTGTGCGCTTTTGGAGCTATGCTAACAAGTCCAATAGCAATTGCAGTCTGTTACCCAAACTTTCAGCAACCTTAGCCCACAAATCTCTAGGCATCTCAAAATATAACTTGATTTCACTATACCTAATGTGAAGATCATGCGCAATGCACCAAAACCATTTTGAAAGACATGATTCATGCTTGAAAGCGACAGTGCCAGACTGCCGTCCTGCCCGCAACGCATTTTTTGACATACTTAATACAGATGTGTACGAGCAGCGAACGTGGTATTAAGTCTTCTGTAGGGGCAATTTTCATGATGTTATGATGAAAGAAGTTTTGCTGTGTCGCCAGTATTAATACAATAGCAGACCCATCCTTGGTGTAACCTGAGGACATCGCAAATGGTGTTTATGAGGTTAAAGGAAGGTGAACAATGAGAGACTGCGTGCTCCGTTCGAAGCGTTAATTTATCTTGTGTTGATCATCATATGAACGTGTTCGTGGCTCTCAGGTGCATAGCGACTTTAGAAGGTCGTGGAGACTACATATTCACGCTCTAGGCTGCATTAGCTACGTGGAAACCTTCTTCAGACGACGGAAGTAACGAATAGGTATGGCATAGAATAGACTGGACTTCAGATCCTCAAATTTTGGGTCAAAATGGGGCACTCCTCGAAATGTTCAAGGGGGACGCTAATTTGCTGGTTCTATACTTTCAAGTCCATCAGCGATGAAGGTGTCTTCTTCCACCTTAAACACATTGGCTGTAGAAGCTACTCCTTCAAATGTGGTACATTCACTTTGTTCGAGGACACTAACAACACACTACACGTTGCTTCACGTAATGACGCAATGCAAACATCACAGACTGCAACAGGACGAGCGCTGGTGCCTTTGCCAGCGCTTACATTTAGTTCCGCTTGCGACGAATGTTGCACTTCTTGGGCACAGGCGAACCGCTTGCCACCGAAGTGGTCACAGTCGTGCTGTTCCCAGTCGCAGCTTCGCCCGACACTTCCTGTTGAGTGACACTATCTCCGTCGGATGAGCTCTCCTGTTGCTGCTGCTGCTCTGACGTGTTGTCGTCGTCCAGCTTTTGGTCGTCCGAGTTCTCATCTTCACCTGACGATTCCTTGTTCTTGTCGTCGGATTTCTCATCTTCACCTGACGACTCCTTGTTCTTGTCGTCCGAATTTTCATCCCCACCTGATGATTCTTTGTTCTTGTCATCCGAGTTGTCGTTGTTTTCATCGCTACCAGACACTTGCTTCGAGGTACTGCCGTCTGAATTTCCACTTGACTCAGTCGGGGCGGGGGTGGATTGAGTCTGTGAGGTGCTGCTGCCATCAGTTGCAGGGGTAGTACTTTGACTTGGACTCGATCCACCCGCCTGAGAGACGTCTTGGTTGATGTGGACATCACTCTCCGAGTACTGACACAATGAGCCAGAAGGACCGTCGCCCACGGTCTTCGGATCTTCGCCTCCTTCGGACCACTGGCACACTGCAACCTCGTTGCTGCCGTCCGACGTCTTCACCCAGATGTTGCTTAGCGTGGCCTGGTCACCGTAGTTCTTATTCACCGTGATGACACTCACCAGCGGGTCAACTGCGTACACATTCGACACCGTCACGGTGCGGGGAATGTTGTCGCAAGTGCCGCACGAGCGGTACAGCTTGCCGAACTCCTCCGCGTAGAAGCCGTCGATCTTGACGGTGCCGTAGCCGTTGTGCTGCACCACCTTGTCCGAGGCGTACCGCGCACCGCAGTTCGTCACGGTGGTCACACTGGAAGCCGAGCCGCCCTTGACGCTCAAAGCGTCCTCGCACACGTCGTCCCACCACACGTTCTCGATCGTGCAGTCATGGTCGTCGCAGTGGACACCTTCCTTCTGGTTCTTGCCGATGATGGCGTTCTTGAGAGTGCCGCCGGCCTCGACGAGGAACACGGCGGTGTCCTTCTGACCTTCACCCTCGGAGCAGGTGATGTCCGATCGGTCGAACGTCTGCATCTTGCCGTCGAAGACCTCGCCAGCCTTGATGGTGTGGGGTTCCGTGAACTGAACGGTTCCGGTGCTGGTGGGCCAGGTGCCATCAGGGACGGTTCCAGGCGTTGTCGAAGGTGCCGTCTGAGAAGTTTGGTCACCTTCAGAGGTCGGAGGAGCAGCCGTAGTAGGCGAGCCCGTCGTATCGTTATCATCGTTCTTTTTACCACTCGAAGGGGGCGTTTGACTCCACGAGTTCCCACTGTCCGCTGAAGAAGTGGCAGGAGCATCCGTGCTGTCATTATTGCTGTCGTCGCTACCAGAGTCTTCTGACGTTGGTGGTGGTTGTGTCCTAGTGTTATCACTTCCGCCCGAGGAAGTAGCAGGAGCATCCGTAACTTCCGTTTGAGAAGTGTTGCCAGTGTCCAAAGAATCCGTACTGGGGGACGACCCGCCAGCCTGAGAGACGTCTTGGTTGATGTGGACATCACTCTCCGAGTACTGACACAATGAGCCAGAAGGACCGTCGCCCACGGTCTTCGGATCTTCGCCTCCTTCGGACCACTGGCACACTGCAACCTCGTTGCTGCCGTCCGACGTCTTCACCCAGATGTTGCTTAGCGTGGCCTGGTCACCGTAGTTCTTATTCACCGTGATGACACTCACCAGCGGGTCAACTGCGTACACATTCGACACCGTCACGGTGCGGGAATGTTGTCGCAAGTGCCGCACGAGCGGTACAGCTTGCCGAACTCCTCCGCGTAGAAGCCGTCGATCTTGACGGTGCCGTAGCCGTTGTGCTGCACCACCTTGTCCGAGGCGTACCGCGCACCGCAGTTCGTCACGGTGGTCACACTGGAAGCCGAGCCGCCCTTGACGCTCAAAGCGTCCTCGCACACGTCGTCCCACCACACGTTCTCGATCGTGCAGTCATGGTCGTCGCAGTGGACACCTTCCTTCTGGTTCTTGCCGATGATGGCGTTCTTGAGAGTGCCGCCGGCCTCGACGAGGAACACGGCGGTGTCCTTCTGACCTTCACCCTCGGAGCAGGTGATGTCCGATCGGTCGAACGTCTGCATCTTGCCGTCGAAGACCTCGCCAGCCTTGATGGTGTGGGGTTCCGTGAACTGAACGGTTCCGGTGCTGGTGGGCCAGGTGCCATCAGGCACCGTTCCTCCGGACGCGGACGGTGTGGTACCACCACCGCCACCCGAAGTCTGACTAGTGGTCGATGGTGCGGCGGTGGAGTCCCCGCCCGCTGTTTGGCTGCTGTCTGACGAAGTGACAGGGTTCTGCTCCCACGAGTTTTTACCATTTTCAGAATCGTCGTCGCCGCCCGAATTGCCATCGTCTTGAGAGGATTTGTCTGAGTTCCCACTCGATTCGGCTGGGGGTGGAGTCCATGAATTTTCGCCGCTCTTAGAGGAGTTGTCGTCGTCGGAGTTCCCGCTCGATTGGGCTGGTGAAGGAGTCCACGAGTTTTCGCCGCTCTTGGAAGAGTTGTCATCCCCGTCGTCGTCTCCAGATGGTGCTGGGGCTTGAGTCCACGCGTTACCATTCGAGTCCGAGGAACTGGTTGAAGCGTCTTTGGTGCCATCATCCGATTCCTCACCGTTACCCCAAGAAGTTACCGGTGCTGGCGTCCATGACTTTCCATTGTCGTTATTACCTTCATTGTTACCGGAGTTCTTGTCGCCGGAGCTCTTGTCGTCGGCGTTCTTGTCATTGGAGCTCTTGTCGTCGGAGCTCTTGTCGTCGGCGTTCTTGTCATCGGAGTTCTTGTCGTCGGAGCTCTTGTCGTCGGAGTTCTTGTCGTCGGCGTTCTTGTCGTCCGAGTTCTTGTCCGCGTCCCATGAAGATGCAGGGGCCTCTGTGGATTGTTGCTGGGTAACGTCACCGTTGCTTGTATACTGCGCCATATCTGACCATGAGTCATCGGCAAGGGATGCACTGAGGATGGAACTGAGCAGCACCACAACAGACGCAGCCGTTGCGGCTCGAATCCTGACCATCGTTTAAAGATGAATGGACTACAGTGCGCAGAATGTCTTAGAAGGTGTGGTGTGGGGTCACTTGTGCGAAGCCAAAAGAAATGCTAAATGAAAATGCCAATGGCGTTTTCCGTGGCCTCTCGACGTGACTGCATTCAGTCGGTCAAAGGCACATCGCTTGGTTCGTAATTCTGCTGTTTGTCGAAGATCGCAATTACGAACTCCGTTCGGAACTATTCGGCGTCCCATCACGCCCGCATGCGCATCATAACATACGATCCTGGGCTCAGAAGCGCGCACGTCAAAGAAATGCCTATGAACGTGTTAGTCAGAATGCTGTCAAAATCCAGCGGTGTACACTCGCATCAAGATATGGCTATCATTTATACATGTAAAGGCGATCTAGAAGTTCATAGCGTTTTTAGTCAATCGATGAGCATTCTTATGAGAATCTGAACGTGTCAAATCGACCGATAAGAGCTTTGTTGATGTTACTTAGCATTTCTCATGTATACCTCGTCGACCGCATCTTGCTTGCACTTCGTGTTTGCACGTAGCTACGCGAAAACGTAAACCAACCAATACGTATGCTACCACATCTTGCCGTTGCCTGCACTTCATGTTTGCACGTATGCTATAAGCCATTTTGCAGCAAGCGCCAAACCCACTCGTTCCTTAAAGAAGACTACTATCCAATGCAGTAAAAATGCGTAGGAATTTGCGTACTATCCAACGCAATTCTATGCTATATATTTTACAACATACCGCATAGCAGGAACTCCAAGAAAGATCATGCTAACAGCACTTCATCGAGTAGAATCATACTTGAACGACCTTACTCTGTCAGGGTATGAAAACCCTCATAGCGCTCAACTCCCCTCAGTGTTCGCTACACCTGCACTCTTGCCTCTCCCAAATACGTAGATGTCAATTTGCATACATAGATGTCAATTTGCATATCATAGAAGGAGCCTGCACTTCTTCGCCACACAACAGTACACACTACACATGTGAATCACGACATCTACGATTGCTGCCCTTGCGGGCCAATCTTACGCAATGTCTTTTGAAAAAGAGGCTAAGCGTTCATTTAGAGCCAAAGCTGAACTCCTCCGATGAAAGATTTGGTAAAGGGAAGTTTGAAGCCTTAAACTATGCGTGGAGCTGGTATATGAGCTCTTTTACACCATCAGGATCGCGTTTTGGCATCCTGTTGCTCATAGAAAAAAAGAACAAGAACTTCACGCGAGCAAGATTAACGGGTACAGCAGCGTTGTAAGCGCCGTATACTGCCGTACTATCCGCATCAACGCTGCTTGCGGGGGCTCTGGACGTTTCGTAAACTATAAGGCACGGACGATTACGAAAAACATTGTTCAGCGTCAAAATGGCGTCAACGTGTGTAACTTACCACGCAGCTTCCAAATCTACCAAAGTCTCGGACGAATACGCCATGACGCCGTTTCAACAGTTGTGTAATGATTGGGAGCTCGTAAACGAAAAACAAATCTTTGCCGCTAGAATCGGGATCCGAGCCCATGTGGGCGGTTAGTCGAACCGGTCCAGTAGATCGGAAGAGAACCAAGTTGGATCCAAATTCCTCAGAGCCTTGGTTGTCCCAGCGGGTTTGTAGACTATGTCTACTCAACTTACTACCGGTAGATAGCCGAGGACGAATTACTACGCAACCGTGATCGACTCCAACAAAGGAAAAGTATCTTCCGCAGTTAATTCTTGTACGACACATCTATGTTATTTTTCGGCGAATACGTTCATCATCATGCGTTCCAACGTACGTACACGTACTAAAGCTATACTCCGTAGCAGCAGTTACACGAAGCTAAGCTTCGATGCAGCTGCACTACACTGTGGCGCCCTTATCGCTGCATGGCATGTAAGTAGTAGTGCAGGCAGTATCTTACGTCGAGAGTATTGTATTCGATGAGCACTGTCTACGATAAATGGCTGATGCTTGGGCCGTGACGGTAGACAACATGTTTTAACGAATTGAACAATTCTCTGCATCACGCGCGGACTTGCGCACGGATTTCTCAACGCAACAAATCTAACAATAAGGCTAAGGGGCCTAGGACAGAGACCACATCAGCGTCTCGATCGGCGAACCTTGCAGTTGGATACGGGGGCGGCAGCAGGAGTTGCCGCCGGAGCACTCGTGGAAGTAGTAGTCTCCTCGGACGAGGAAGATTCCTCGTCACCACCGGAACTTGATGATTCGTCGTCACCGGAACTTGATGATTCATCGTCACCGGAACTAGATGCTTCATCGTCACCGGAACTTGTTGTCTCGTCATCACTAGCACTTGAATCTGAGGTCGTAGTCGGAGCTGGAGTAGACTGAGTCTGCGATGTGGAGTCCCAGTTCGTGGTGGGAGCTGGTGTACCCTGCGCCTGAGGCGTAGAGTTCTGTGACTGCCAGTTCGACTTCTCACCGTTCCCCTGTTGGTTCGATCCCCATTCACCTTTCCAATAATTGTTCGGGTCGCCATTCTGTGGAGGCTGTGTTGGCTGGGGTGGGGCGTTTTGAGTGGCTTGAGAAGGCTGCGTGGGTTGCGGGGCCTCAGTCCACTGGTTATTATTTCCGTCATTCGACTGTGGAGCAGGAGTCCACTGGTTGTTTTGCTGTGGTGCCGGAGTCCACTGATTATTCCCCTGGTTCGATTGAGGTGCTGGAGTCCATTGGTTGTTTCCTTGGTTCGATTGAGGCGCTGGAGTCCACTGGTTATTATTGCCTTCCGTGGCTTGCGGTGTGGCTTGAGGGGTATCTGACGATTCCGGAGTGTCCGATGATTCCGGAGTATCCGACTGCTCTGAATCATCAGTTGTTTCTGGAGTGTCCGACGACTCCGGTGCTGGAGTCGGCTGTGGTGCTGGGGTAGACGGTGGCGCTGGTGTCGATTGCGAATCGCCTCCCTTTGTGGCCTGCGAAGGAGTATCAGGAGTATCCGACGATTCCGGTGCATCTGTCGTCTCAACGCTAGGTGCTTCCGTCTCAGGGCTCGGAGCCGAGCCCTTGGTGGCCGTCTCGTCGGTCGAGTCTGCGATAACTCCCTTAGTGGCGGTCGAATCACCACTGGACCCCTTAGTAGCCTTCTCATCGGTCGCACCCTCTTTTTCTCCAAGTCATCAATCCCCGACTCCTGCTTTAATTCCGGAGACAGCGTCACCACGTCGGGCGATGCGGTCGCCTTCGTCTCTTTGCCAGCGACAACTGAGTCGCCGAGTGTGTCCCGTTCCGTCGTCTCGGATTCATCGACGTACTGAAAGTTGTAGTTGTTTTTCTTAGCGGGGTCCACTGAATCCAAGTACGAGTCCGCGTTGTCCGCTAGACCTCCCGACGACTTCGTCGCGGTGGACGAATAGCCACCGCCGGCCGAAGTCGACGCGATGAGCAGGGCCGCACACGCCACGAACGGAACGAGGGCCCTCGTCATGGTAACTCTTCGAACCGCGGCACTATCTCACGAGAGCGGGCACGTGCCGAAGAGCGAGTTTTTCCTCTAATGAGCAGCGGTTCTTCCTGAGGTGGTTTCCCAGCCTCGTTCGAATCGTGTGCGTTTTCCATGAGCCATGCGGTGTGTGATAAAATAGTTCGGCCATGCTGTGGTTTTCGGATTTGAGCAGACATGCCCCGACACAACTCGAGCGTCTCACTTGGCAAAAGCATGCCGGACAATTTTCAGGGCTAGGAGCAGATGCTTTTGCGCCACGTTCCTGCTTGGTCAGAGACGGCCTCCGAGTCGTTGACGTGCATAGAGATCGCCATACTCGTCGTGCAGGCACAACAAAAGAGGACACGGAATGTGCAACTCGGATAGACGCGCCTCGTTTCTCAACGCCACATCAATTGAGCTTCGAAGCACTGGCCTCCAGTATGCGTCGTCAAGTTAACTTCTTGCTTGGCGATCGGATGCAAGGATCGTAGGGACGCGCTTTTACCGTCCGAACGCTGCAAAGTGGGTTTCACCGCGAAGTAATTGTTGCTTTACAGTACTGCAGTCACTGTGAAGCAGATGCACTAGTGATACCAACCCCACAATGCATGGGGCCTTCCTGTCGGCGACGTCTAGACAATCTCCAAAGCGCACACAGTTCAACACGGTGCTTAAATCGCTGGGGTGCGCAACCTGCGCAATGATACTCACTTGCGTGAGACTCCGCAGAAATTGCATCGCGACCAATGGCTGCAACCAGCAGATCACCTTTTTGGTGCATGGCAAACGACCAGCGTGCTCTATCGCTGAAAACTATAGGGCGCGCGGTTCGTTTACGAGCCACGCTCCTTCCGCCGGGGTGCAGGCATCAGTTCCCACCTTCCCACCTTGTTCTTGGATTCTATGTCTTTGTGTTGCAGGCAGAATTTCAACGCCAACAATGGCGTCGCTGAGCTTCAACAAAATCATCTACAGACTGGAGACAGAATGCCTCCATTTTTCCTGTTTGAACTTTCCATCGAGCAACGTAACAACATTTAGTCACAAATCTGCTTTTCGACTAACGGAGAGCTTCAATGAAGTATACTGAGTGGACTCATTCCTTCAAACTTCACGAATTCATCTATTCAATTCTGAGTACGACAAGTACTCTACATTTACACTCATCAACACTTTTGACTAAACATTCATCCAGGAAACCATCAACTTACTCGTTGATGCGGACGTCGCTCTCCGAGTACTGGCACAGAGTGCCCGACGGACCGTCGCCAAGGGTGGACGGATTGCTGCCGCCCTGAGACCACTGGCACACTGCAACCTTGTTGCTGCCATCCGAAGTCTTCACGCGGATGTTGCTCAGCGTGGCCTGGTCACCGTAGTTCTTGTTGACCGTGATGACACTCACGAGCGGGTCCACTGCGTACACATTCGACACCGTCACGGTGCGAGGGATGTCACCGCAAGTGCCGCACGAGCGGTACAGCTTGCCGAACTCCTGCGCGTAGAAGCCGTCGATCTTGACAGTGCCGTAGCCGTTGTGCTGCACCACCTTGTCCGAGGCGTACCGCGCACCGCAGTTCGTCACGGTGGTCACACTGGAAGCCGAGCCGCCCTTGACGCTCAAAGCGTCCTCGCACACGTCGTCCCACCACACGTTCTCGATCGTGCAGTCATGGTCGTCGCAGTGGACACCTTCCTTCTGGTTCTTGCCGATGATGGCGTTCTTGAGGGTGCCGCCGGCCTCGACGAGGAACACGGCGGTGTCCTTCTGACCTTCACCCTCGGAGCAGGTGACGTCCGACCGCTCGAACGTCTGCATCTTGCCGTCGAAGACCTCGCCGGCCTTGATCGTGTACGGCTCTGTGTAGGTAACAGTTCCGGTGCTGGTTGGCCATGTGCCGTCAGGAATGGAACCGGTCGAACTGGTCGAGTTCGTTGAGGTCTGGGTCGCATCGTCGCTGGAGGCGGCACTGGGAGTACCAGCATCAGTGCTGGAAGCGGTGTTGCTACTGGAAGCAGTGTTGCTACTGGAAGTGGTGTTGCTGCTCGAATCGGTGTTGCTACTGGAAGCGGAGCTTTTGGCGGTGCTGCCCGATTCCACCGTCTGGTCTTCGTTCTGTGCATCGTTGTCGCCGCCCTTGTCGGCCGAAGCTGAAGCCGAGGTCGAAGTGCTTGACGTGACACTAGACTGCTGAATGGCTGTCTGGGAAACATCTTCGGTCGACTCCTGCTCAGTGCTGTTGCTCGACGCGAAGTTGACAAAGGAGTCCTCAAAGTTGCCGCTGCCGGCTGGAGCTACCGTCCCGGCACCAGAAGCAGAAGCTTCCTCAGACTTCGTCTCATCCGACGACGAAGATGTCGTCTCCTTGGAAGAGGAGGCCGACGAAGCCGTTTCCTGGGAGGTGGACGCCGATGAAGTCGTCTCCTGGGAAGTAGAGTTTGAAGATGCCGTCTCCGACTGAGTCGACTGCGAAACATCGCCGTTGATGTGAATGTCGCTCTCCGAGTACTGACACAATGTGCCCGACGGGCCATCGCCCAGCATCTTCGGCTCGCCATCGGCGTTGCCCTCGGACCACTGGCAGATCTTCACTTTGTCGTCGCTCGACTTCACCCAAACGTTCTTCAGGGTGGCCTGGTCGCCCCAGTTCTTGTTCACCGTCACGATGGCGTTGCCAGGGTTCACCACGTACGTGTTGGACACGTCCACCTTCTTCGGTCGGTTGCCGCACGTACCGCACGAACGGTAGAGCTTGCTGATGTCCTCGCCGTAGAAGCCGTCGATCTGGACGGTGCCGTAGCCGTTGTGCTGGATCACCTTGTCGTCGGCGGAGCGGGCGCCGCCACCGATGACTTTCGTCACGCTGGAAGCGGAGCCGCCCTTGACGCTCAAAGCGTCCTCGCACACGTCGTCCCACCAGACGTTCTCGATGGTGCAGTCATGCTTGTCGCAGTGCACGCCCTCCATTTGGTTGGCGCCGATGATGACGTTCTTCAGGTGACCTCCGGCCTCCACGAGGAACACGGCCGTGTCCTTGCCGCTCTCGGACTGGCCCTGGCACGAGATGTCGGAGCGCTCGAACGTCTGCATCTTGCCGTCGAAGACCTCGCCGGCCTTGACGGTGTACGCGGAGGAGTACTTGACGGTTCCGGTGCTCTTGGGCCAGGTGCCGTCGGGCAACGAGGCGGCCGACGCTGCTGCGAGGAGCAGAGCGGCAGTAGCTGCAAGTGGCGCGAATGTCTTGACCATGGTGGGGGTTATCCAGCTAGTAATGTAGTAGTTGCAATGTAGGTTGGACACGATCGGTTATCGGATCCGGTTGCTTGGCTACTGCTTGCCGGGGACAAGGAGAATTGATTAATGAGCACTCGGTGTCTGACCAAACCGACTAAAAGCTTTTAGTCGGGATCCAAAAGAGCGAGCGACCACCAAGGCGCACCGCACCGGTTGCCGCGCGGTGTCGTAGGTGGTGCAGGCAGTGCTGCGGCTGGTGTGGCGTGTGTCATTTCGGGGCAGCGATCCACTGTCAGCTCGGAGCGTTTGCCAGAGGCAACGGAGGTCTGGAGAAGCAGTTGTTTTCCTGCTGTCTTGCTGCCGACTGCCATTTGCGGCCGAGCTCACGCGTTGCGTCTGGTTGGCGCTTCTTTCTCGCGATTCAAATCCGCCGCGATCGATCGTACCTGTCAACTGGAATGGCTCGCGGACCCCGGAGTTGACAAGTTGACGTTTCGATGCGCACTTTTGCTACGTGTGATGGAGCGGATCCTTTCCATGGAGGTGGTCCGACGCGACTATCTCAATCACTACCGTAGCACGCATTTTGGCGACGCACCGACTTCGTTCAGAGACTGCAGCTTCGACAACCACCGCAAGCTTAGGGATCCTTTCGAGGCAAAAACAACACAACGTCCGAAAGACGGCAGCGGCTGGTAGCAACCAGACTGAGAGCTGAAAAGACGATGCTGACCTCTGCTGTCAATCAAGACCGAGTCCATACAGCTGCCGCAGAGCAATGCAGTCTGTTTGTCCACGTGCCTCTGCGTGCCACATCCAGTGCGCTGTCCGATGGCGAGCTGCCACATCTTCAAAGATCGCCCTTAGCACATTGACAAATGATGCGGTCCCCGCATGGCGAGTGTCGTGTGCCGACCAGCCGAACGAGGTGAGCGTCGGATTGAAAGCGCATGCGAGCAGTGGGGCTTGCTCGAACAATTCGAGTCGAGTTTTGCTGGGGATCTACAAACGAACAGCGAGCCTTTTTGGAGACTGGGGTTCAAGGTGTCTCGGTGCGTGACTGTAGATGCGATCATCGAGCAGAATTGCTACATACGGTCAAGAAAGACAGCGACGCGAAAGAGAAGTAGAGGACTTCAAAACTCTACGGCTAGATGTGCGACGCCGTGCACCGCGTCGGAGCAAGTGTTGACCGTAGCCAGGCTGGCCTATAAGTTCACGACTGAGTCAAGAAAGCTCGAGGGACTTGAGGCTATCCGAAAGACATGGCGAGCATCAGTGTGTGTGCAGTGCTGGGCACTGACGAAAGACACACGAAGGTTCTGCCTCGAAATATTGTTGAACCGGCACCGTGGAGATCAGGAGTCTTGATCGGCGCAGATTGACGATGGAGCGATCAGAGCGAGCTGGACGAGTCGAATTGTGGGCACTTGACAGCCGTGAGACTGTGCGTCGTGGCCATGTGGTGCGCGTGAAACAAGGTGTCCGCAGTCTCGGCGACTAACGCAACAGCCGCTTCACATCTTCAATGAACTCGCTCTACATTTGTCTATCCTGTAGATATGCGTCACGTATGCAGATTGGTTGGTTTTACCTTGCTACGAAAACACTAACACGAAAACGTGTCCGCAATGGGCTTATCAATCTGCGAGGGCTCGGTTCCAAAAGACCGAACTTATGCCCGACAAGTCTAGTGACTTCCCTCTATTTCTCGTGGGATACAGTGTGCTGCCGAGACTCGTAAGGAATCCTTACAAAGGATAGAATCAACGGAGTTTCAAGATAAAACACACATCTATTATGTCTACTGCAATGCACGATACTAGTGCGGAGCATGCTACTGTCACATGGCTCCTATCACGACTACTTCACTCTTTCACACACTTCGACCTCCCCAACCTTACTGGTTGATGTGGATGTCGCTTTCCGAGTATTGGCACAGCGTGCCCGACGGACCGTCGCCCAGGTTCTTCGGAGAACTGCCACCCTGAGACCATTGGCACACCTTCACCTTGGCCTTGCTCGACTTGACGTGGATGTTGGTCAGCTTGGCTTGGTCGCCGTAGTTCTTGTTCACCGTCACGATGCTCACACTCGGGTTCACGGCGTAAATGTTGGACAAGATCACCTTCTTCGGCCGGTCGCCGCACGTGCCGCACGAGCGGTAGAGCTTGCCGAAGTTCTCCGCGAAGAAGCCGTCGATCTTGACGGTGCCGAGGCCATTGTGCTGGATCACCTTGTCGTCAGCCGAGCGAGCGCCACCGCCCGTCACGGTGGTCACACTGGAGGCACTGCCGCCCTTGATGCTCAAAGCGTCCTCGCACACGTCGTCCCACCACACGTTCTCGATCGTGCAGTCGTTCTGGTCGCAGTGCACGCCTTCCATTTGGTTCTTGCCGATGATCACGTTCTTCAGGGTGCCGCCGGCCTCCACCATGAACACGGCGGTTTTCCAGCCACTCTCCGTCTGTCCGTCACAAGTGATATCCGATCGCTCGTACGTCTTCATCTTGCCGTCGAAGACCTCACCGGCCTTGACGGTGTACGGCTCGGTGTACCGAACGGTGCCCGTACTCTTTGGCCACGCACCAGTCGGGACTGATCCCGTGGAGTTCGTTGGGGCGGACTGGCTCGGGCTGTCAGAGCTGGAAGCGGTGCTTGACTGGTCAACGTCAGTCTGCGAGATGTCGGTCGTGGACGATCCGGAGTCGACAACAGATTCTTCAAAGCTGCCGGCCGGAGCGACCGTGCCAGCAGCTGCGTCCCCAGATGACTCGGTCTCGGGTGCCGAAGTCGTAGTCTGCTTCGTACTCGTCGGAAGTTCTTGGTTGATGTGCACGTCGTTGTCAGTGTACTGGCACAGCGAGCCGGACGGACCATCGCCAAGGTTCGACGGTGTTTTGCTGCCCTGAGACCACTGGCACACCTTCACGTTGCTCTTGCCATCCGAAGTCTTCACGTAAATGTTGCTGAACTTGGCCTGGTCACCGTAGTTCTTGTTGACCGTGACGACGCTCACCAACGGATCCACCGCGTACACATTCGACAAGAACACCTTACGAGGAATATCACCGCAAGTGCCGCACGAGCGGTACAGCTTGCCGAACTCCTGCGCGTAGAAGCCGTCGATCTTGACAGTGCCGTAGCCGTTGTGCTGCACCACCTTGTCCGAGGCGTACCGCGCACCGCAGTTCGTCACGGTGGTCACACTGGAAGCCGAGCCGCCCTTGACGCTCAAAGCGTCCTCGCACACGTCGTCCCACCACACGTTCTCGATCGTGCAGTCATGGTCGTCGCAGTGGACACCTTCCTTCTGGTTCTTGCCGATGATGGCGTTCTTGAGGGTGCCGCCGGCCTCGACGAGGAACACGGCGGTGTCCTTCTGACCTTCACCCTCGGAGCAGGTGACGTCCGACCGCTCGAACGTCTGCATCTTGCCGTCGAAGACCTCGCCAGCCTTGATGGTGCGCGGGGCCTTGAACGTCACAGTTCCGGTGCTGGTTGGCCATGTGCCGTCGGGGATCGAACCTGTCGAGTTTGTGGACTGCGTCGTGCTGGTGCTAGGGTCCTCGACGACGGTCTGATCTTCGTTTTGAGCTTGGTCGGCGCTATCGTCATCGTCTGCCGGCGCCGGGGTTTTAGGTGCTTTGGTTTTCGGCGCTTTGGTGGTCTTCGTCTGCGACGAGTTGCTGCCCGTGCTAGGAGACGAACCGGCCGCCTTCGAAATGTCTTGGTTGATGTGCACGTCGCTCTCCGAGTACTGGCACAGCTTGCCCGATGGACCGTAGCCCAGCATCTTCGGCTCGCCGTTGGCGTTGCCCTCGGACCACTGGCAGAGCTTCACCGCCTTCTTGGTCGACTGCACCCAAACGTTCTTCAGGGTGGCCTGGTCGCCCCAGTTCTTGTTCACCGTCACGATGGCGTTGCCAGGGTTCACCACGTACGTGTTGGACACGTCCACCTTCTTCGGTCGGTTGCCGCACGTACCGCACGAACGGTAGAGCTTGCTGATGTCCTCGCCGTAGAAGCCGTCGATCTGGACGGTGCCGTAGCCGTTGTGCTGGATCACCTTGTCGTCGGCGGAGCGGGCGCCGCCACCGATGACTTTCGTCACGCTGGAAGCGGAGCCGCCCTTGACGCTCAAAGCGTCCTCGCACACGTCGTCCCACCAGACGTTCTCGATGGTGCAGTCATGCTTGTCGCAGTGCACGCCCTCCATTTGGTTGGCGCCGATGATGACGTTCTTCAGGTGACCTCCGGCCTCCACGAGGAACACGGCCGTGTCCTTGCCGCTCTCGGACTGGCCCTGGCACGAGATGTCGGAGCGCTCGAACGTCTGCATCTTGCCGTCGAAGACCTCGCCGGCCTTGACGGTGTACGCGGAGGAGTACTTGACGGTTCCGGTGCTCTTGGGCCAGGTGCCGTCGGGCAACGAGGCGGCCGACGCTGCGAGGAGCAGAGCGGCAGTAGCTGCAAGTGGCGCGAATGTCTTGGCCATCGTGCAGGAGATCAAGCAGTACGTGGATTGAACGGGCGTCCGATCCGGTTGAGTTGCTTGGCCACTTGCTGTGGAGGAGGAGAGTTGATTAATGACGAGTGTGATCGACTAATGTTTTTAATCATGGGGCCGACCATCAAAGGGGTGCGTCGTTGTGCGCGCAAAGTGCAAGACCTAACAGGTTGCGGTGAGTGGCCATTCGTATCCGAGCAGCTACGATCTTGAGAACCAGTTGTTTGGTGCGATCGAACGTACGAACGCCGGGGCGTAGACGAGGTTCGAGCTTTCATGCATTGCTGCTGCCACCCGACGGTCGCAAAATGGGCATCAGGGTTGGCTGGTGCGTGTCTGGCCGTGCTATTGGAGCTCTATGCAATGTCGAACAGCGGGAGTTTACACGACCCGAGCTTTTCAAAACTACGGCTGGTGGATGTGATTAGCACCATGCGAGGCAAAATATTTGCCAACTTCTGTCACGAGTTTACCAACACTTCGAAGTACGAACAGAAGACAACTGGTTGTACATGTACTGCAGACCCGGTTGCCATGTGCTGCTATCCATAGTACATGCTGAGCCCCACTGGTATTTCGTCTGCG
The DNA here is from genome assembly GCA_011947355.1 of Phytophthora boehmeriae. NCBI lineage: Eukaryota > Oomycota > Peronosporomycetes > Peronosporales > Peronosporaceae > Phytophthora > Phytophthora boehmeriae. The sequence goes on along the minus strand of JAAVTJ010000369.1, from coordinate 5,325 downwards.
CTGAAGTCATTCGGCTGTTGCGGTGGAGCGCAGGTCTGGCTTGTTCCTGGTCGAGTGGCGTGGTGGGTCAGACGTGCGGTCGGTCGTGGGTCATCAGCAAGGCAGGCTAGAGACTCCACTACGCTACGTGCGACCTGGACGACGGGCTCACTCCGCTGTTCGAAAGCCACCAACGCACATTGTGGACGACGCAATTTCTTTGAAGATTTGAGCCAGCTGTTCCGGTAGTCGCGTTAGTCGGTGATGCCTCGTGCCACATGGTTCACAGGCTGTCAGTCACGCCGTCGCACGAAATACGATTCAAACTACAGCACTGCCGGTCGTCCGTAGAGCGACTGTATCTTGTGGTGGCGGACCACTGGGTCAAGTCTCTCCTCGGATGTCTGCGCTCGTACGACTTCCGTCAGTTTGCTGTCGTAGAGGAACGAAAATAGGCGCCGACGCCTTCGATTCGAGGACCACGAACGTTGCAGTCTCGCGGGCAGTCCTGGAACCCAGATGGGTGTGGTCTTGTGGACACCAAAAGCTGGAGGGGACAAGAGCTAGTATCATCTTTATCATGATGATGATGATGAAGATTCTTGCTGTTCACAGAAAGTTACGAGCCATGAGAGAGATCCTCTTGATTTTGGAAGAGAAGGCCATCCTCGATGTAGTGGCTCTGTGATGAGCCTAGGAGACTGCTCGATATCATAGTTGTGTATTCATTCCTCCAAGCTACGGCCTGCCAATGTTCTAGAATCTCTGGTAAGGAATTGCGAGCAAATTGAAAACCATGGCTGAAGATGGAATGCGTCACAGACGTCGTGAGCGACGACGTTATGCGGCAGCACATGTGAGTACGGTCCGTAAGCGTGGCGCAAGCACAACTCGTGTGTACAATAACCGGCATCACCACAATGTGTAATTTCACAAACGGAAGGTGGGTTGGCGTCTTCCAAGTAGAATGACCTAAGCTACGAACGATTGTTTTGGTGTCCACAAGACCACACCCATCTGGGTTCCAGGACTGCCCGCGAGACTGCAACGTTCGTGGTCCTCGAATCGAAGGCGTCGGCGCCTATTTTCGTTCCTCTACGACAGCAAACTGACGGAAGTCGTACGAGCGCAGACATCCGAGGAGAGACTTGACCCAGTGGTCCGCCACCACAAGATACAGTCGCTCTACGGACGACCGGCAGTGCTGTAGTTTGAATCGTATTTCGTGCGACGGCGTGACTGACAGCCTGTGAACCATGTGGCACGAGGCATCACCGACTAACGCGACTACCGGAACAGCTGGCTCAAATCTTCAAAGAAATTGCGTCGTCCACAATGTGCGTTGGTGGCTTTCGAACAGCGGAGTGAGCCTGTCGTCCAGGTCGCACGTAGCGTAGTGGAGTCTCTAGCCTGCCTTGCTGATGATGACCCACGACCGACCGCACGTCTGACCCACCACGCCACTCGACCAGGAACAAGCCAGACCTGCGCTCCACCGCAACAGCCGAATGACTTCAGCGCAGACGAAATACCAGTGGGGCTTAGCATGTACTATGGATAGCAGCACATGGCAACCGGGTCTGCAGTACATGTACAACCAGTTGTCTTCTGTTCGTACTTCGAAGTGTTGGTAAACTCGTGACAGAAGTTGGCAAATATTTTGCCTCGCATGGTGCTAATCACATCCACCAGCCGTAGTTTTGAAAAGCTCGGGTCGTGTAAACTCCCGCTGTTCGACATTGCATAGAGCTCCAATAGCACGGCCAGACACGCACCAGCCAACCCTGATGCCCATTTTGCGACCGTCGGGTGGCAGCAGCAATGCATGAAAGCTCGAACCTCGTCTACGCCCCGGCGTTCGTACGTTCGATCGCACCAAACAACTGGTTCTCAAGATCGTAGCTGCTCGGATACGAATGGCCACTCACCGCAACCTGTTAGGTCTTGCACTTTGCGCGCACAACGACGCACCCCTTGATGGTCGGCCCCATGATTAAAAACATTAGTCGATCACACTCGTCATTAATCAACTCTCCTCCACAGCAAGTGGCCAAGCAACTCAACCGGATCGGACGCCCGTTCAATCCACGTACTGCTTGATCTCCTGCACGATGGCCAAGACATTCGCGCCACTTGCAGCTACTGCCGCTCTGCTCCTCGCAGCAGCGTCGGCCGCCTCGTTGCCCGACGGCACCTGGCCCAAGAGCACCGGAACCGTCAAGTACTCCTCCGCGTACACCGTCAAGGCCGGCGAGGTCTTCGACGGCAAGATGCAGACGTTCGAGCGCTCCGACATCTCGTGCCAGGGCCAGTCCGAGAGCGGCAAGGACACGGCCGTGTTCCTCGTGGAGGCCGGAGGTCACCTGAAGAACGTCATCATCGGCGCCAACCAAATGGAGGGCGTGCACTGCGACAAGCATGACTGCACCATCGAGAACGTCTGGTGGGACGACGTGTGCGAGGACGCTTTGAGCGTCAAGGGCGGCTCCGCTTCCAGCGTGACGAAAGTCATCGGTGGCGGCGCCCGCTCCGCCGACGACAAGGTGATCCAGCACAACGGCTACGGCACCGTCCAGATCGACGGCTTCTACGGCGAGGACATCAGCAAGCTCTACCGTTCGTGCGGTACGTGCGGCAACCGACCGAAGAAGGTGGACGTGTCCAACACGTACGTGGTGAACCCTGGCAACGCCATCGTGACGGTGAACAAGAACTGGGGCGACCAGGCCACCCTGAAGAACGTTTGGGTGCAGTCGACCAAGAAGGCGGTGAAGCTCTGCCAGTGGTCCGAGGGCAACGCCAACGGCGAGCCGAAGATGCTGGGCTACGGTCCATCGGGCAAGCTGTGCCAGTACTCGGAGAGCGACGTGCACATCAACCAAGACATTTCGAAGGCGGCCGGTTCGTCTCCTAGCACGGGCAGCAACTCGTCGCAGACGAAGACCACCAAAGCGCCGAAAACCAAAGCACCTAAAACCCCGGCGCCGGCAGACGATGACGATAGCGCCGACCAAGCTCAAAACGAAGATCAGACCGTCGTCGAGGACCCTAGCACCAGCACGACGCAGTCCACAAACTCGACAGGTTCGATCCCCGACGGCACATGGCCAACCAGCACCGGAACTGTGACGTTCAAGGCCCCGCGCACCATCAAGGCTGGCGAGGTCTTCGACGGCAAGATGCAGACGTTCGAGCGGTCGGACGTCACCTGCTCCGAGGGTGAAGGTCAGAAGGACACCGCCGTGTTCCTCGTCGAGGCCGGCGGCACCCTCAAGAACGCCATCATCGGCAAGAACCAGAAGGAAGGTGTCCACTGCGACGACCATGACTGCACGATCGAGAACGTGTGGTGGGACGACGTGTGCGAGGACGCTTTGAGCGTCAAGGGCGGCTCGGCTTCCAGTGTGACCACCGTGACGAACTGCGGTGCGCGGTACGCCTCGGACAAGGTGGTGCAGCACAACGGCTACGGCACTGTCAAGATCGACGGCTTCTACGCGCAGGAGTTCGGCAAGCTGTACCGCTCGTGCGGCACTTGCGGTGATATTCCTCGTAAGGTGTTCTTGTCGAATGTGTACGCGGTGGATCCGTTGGTGAGCGTCGTCACGGTCAACAAGAACTACGGTGACCAGGCCAAGTTCAGCAACATTTACGTGAAGACTTCGGATGGCAAGAGCAACGTGAAGGTGTGCCAGTGGTCTCAGGGCAGCAAAACACCGTCGAACCTTGGCGATGGTCCGTCCGGCTCGCTGTGCCAGTACACTGACAACGACGTGCACATCAACCAAGAACTTCCGACGAGTACGAAGCAGACTACGACTTCGGCACCCGAGACCGAGTCATCTGGGGACGCAGCTGCTGGCACGGTCGCTCCGGCCGGCAGCTTTGAAGAATCTGTTGTCGACTCCGGATCGTCCACGACCGACATCTCGCAGACTGACGTTGACCAGTCAAGCACCGCTTCCAGCTCTGACAGCCCGAGCCAGTCCGCCCCAACGAACTCCACGGGATCAGTCCTGACTGGTGCGTGGCCAAAGAGTACGGGCACCGTTCGGTACACCGAGCCGTACACCGTCAAGGCCGGTGAGGTCTTCGACGGCAAGATGAAGACGTACGAGCGATCGGATATCACTTGTGACGGATAGACGGAGAGTGGCTGGAAAACCGCCGTGTTCATGGTGGAGGCCGGCGGCACCCTGAAGAACGTGATCATCGGTAAGAACCAAATGGAAGGCGTGCACTGCGACCAGAACGACTGCACGATCGAGAACGTGTGGTGGGACGACGTGTGCGAGGACGCTTTGAGCATCAAGGGCGGCAGTGCCTCCAGTGTGACCACCGTGACGGGCGGTGGCGCTCGCTCGGCTGACGACAAGGTGATCCAGCACAATGGCCTCGGCACCGTCAAGATCGACGGCTTCTTCGCGGAGAACTTCGGCAAGCTCTACCGCTCGTGCGGCACGTGCGGCGACCGGCCGAAGAAGGTGATCTTGTCCAACATTTACGCCGTGAACCCGAGTGTGAGCATCGTGACGGTGAACAAGAACTACGGCGACCAAGCCAAGCTGACCAACATCCACGTCAAGTCGAGCAAGGCCAAGGTGAAGGTGTGCCAATGGTCTCAGGGTGGCGTTCTCCGAAGAACCTGGGCGACGGTCCGTCGGGCACGCTGTGCCAATACTGGAAAGCGACATCCACATCAACCAGTAAGGTTGGGGAGGTCGAAGTGTGTGAAAGAGTGAAGTAGTCGTGATAGGAGCCATGTGACAGTAGCATGCTCCGCACTAGTATCGTGCATTGCAGTAGACATAATAGATGTGTGTTTTATCTTGAAACTCCGTTGATTCTATCCTTTGTAAGGATTCCTTACGAGTCTCGGCAGCACACTGTATCCCACGAGAAATAGAGGGAAGTCACTAGACTTGTCGGGCATAAGTTCGGTCTTTTGGAACCGAGCCTCGCAGATTGATAAGCCCATTGCGGACACGTTTTCGTGTTAGTGTTTTCGTAGCAAGGTAAACCAACCAATCTGCATACGTGACGCATATCTACAGGATAGACAAATGTAGAGCGAGTTCATTGAAGATGTGAAGCGGCTGTTGCGTTAGTCGCCGACTGCGGACACCTTGTTTCACGCGCACCACATGGCCACGACGCACAGTCTCACGGCTGTCAAGTGCCCACAATTCGACTCGTCCAGCCTGCTCTGATCGCTCCATCGTCAATCTGCGCCGATCAAGACTCCTGATCTCCACGGTGCCGGTTCAACAATATTTCGAGGCAGAACCTTCGTGTGTCTTTCGTCAGTGCCCAGCACTGCACACACACTGATGCTCGCCATGTCTT
>JAAVTJ010000368.1:0-11499 GCA_011947355.1 Phytophthora boehmeriae | reverse complement strand
AAACAATGTGAAGCTCGGGCTTCCTTGACTTGAGAAAGTGAATCCAGACATCAATTGGGCTGCCAGATCATTTACCCGCATGGGTCGTCGTCTGGTCTCGCACTGAAGCCACGCCCTTGAGCAAATGCTGATTCTTTTCATTGCTGGTGGACGACGGAAAGACGGTCACCGAGACGGCTGAATGAGTAAATTGGTCAGCTACTCTTCTACGCGAAGCACGACTATATGTCGGATGTAACGGGGTTACATGAAGGTGACCAGTAAGGTGGGCCACACCTGGTCACCTTGGGGACACATCGTCCGGATAAGATATCCGTATCCCTCCTCAAAGAGATACTGGTACTTGGTACCCTCGGATTACCCTAAGTCAGTACTGATGTCAGTACATGGGCGCAACGCCATTCATTTGTGCATGACTAGAACTAAGTATGCAATAGTTAGTTCTATACATTTAGGAAAAGAGATTTAGACAGATAAAAACATTCAATTCAGTTCACATTTTGCTAGTTAATTAAGAAGTTGTTATTCACTTTTAATTAAACTAAGCCGAGTCCAAGAGTCAGTTTTGGACTGTTAAGTATCTCTATACTTGGTTCTTGTATAAGAACGTACAGTCGTCGGAACTCCGACTGATAGACAGACGTCTAAGACTCAAAGAGTCGTCCCCTCTTCCTCTGTGCCAAGCACTTGCTACGCAGCCCCGCTGCATCGGAGGTTGGTGAAACAAGAGTAATCTCGCACAGACAATTCCGTCGTATGAAGGATCATACGGAAGCGTTTTGTCTAGCAGTTCGTATAGTTGAGGAACCATATGAAAAAGCCACTAACCAGCTAAATCAAGGCTGAGAGTAGCTTCATGGGCGACCCGAAGCAGCGGTGCTACTGAAATACAAAGAAACTGTCTTTCGAGCCGAGCTTCCTAACGTGGAACCTCAACTGAGTGTCAATGTCGAAGCAGAAGTAGAACTGTCGGATGATATTCCGGTGGCTCGCAAAAATCTCGGCTAAGTGAGGATATGAAGCATGCAATTCGCTTATGGACTGCAGAAATACTGGCTGCAGAATTTATCCGACCGTCGAAGTCTCCCTACTGTGCGCTAACTTTCTCCGTCAAAAATACCGTCGACTGGAGGACTGTACACGACTTCAGGGGTATAAATGTTTAGCTTCGGATCCCATAAACCCCAACGCCGCGAAAGGAAGACATTTATGGTGCGATGGCAGGTGGACACTTCTCGATATAGATTTAATATGGGGTTACTTTCAGGTGCGCCTCCGTGCTAAAAATATCCAGTACACTGTTTTCTCGACGCCGGACGGGCAATTCGAATATTTGGTTACGCCCATGGGGCTTGCATGCCGTTTGTCTGCTTTTAAGAGGATGGTTCAGCCTATTTTCGGTGATCGTAGCTCCTTTTATCGCAAGTTCTTTGATGACCACGTTGTCTTTAACCGAAGCGCATCAATTGAAGAAATATTTGATAAAGTCTTGAAGGGCTGCGAAGCGCAGCAACACTACATCAAGCTGTCCAAATGTACATTCTGAGCAAGCGAGATTCCATGCCTCAGTGATTATTTTGGCTAAGACGCTATTTGAATGGCCCTTTACAAGATGCGGGCTAGTCAGGAGTGGTCTATGCCTCACACTAAGCGCAAATTGCAGTCTTTCGTTGGTCCATGTGTACACGTATTGAAGCATTGTGAAGGCTCTGCCGAATTGGTTGTGCCCTCATGGATGCAATGCGTGGACGTGAGAAAAACGAGCTGTTTGACTTGTCGGTCGTGCAAACTCGCTCATTTTAAAAGTAAAACCGACTTCTTTAGATCCTCCGGTACTGGCGCATCCTGACAGCTCCAGGCCATTTTATGTTCGAATGGGTGCCTCAGGTTATCCTGTTGGTGGTTACTTGTACCAGATAACTGATGATGGAAAGGAACGGGCGGTCGCTTATGGCGGCCAAAAACTCAGTGTTGCGGAAAAGTGTACCCGACACGCCAAAAGGAATTTCTAGCGGCATTTCATGATATATGCCTTGGTGCATGTATCTGATTGACAAACCCTTCTAAGTGAACACAGACCGTCGGACGCTGCAGCGTATTCTCGAGCAAAAGACATGATAACAGCGCCTTGCGCGATGGTTAAACAAGTTGGAGTATTATACGCCTCCGTTTCGCTGGATTCCGGGTACTTTAAATGACGTCGCTGCACCATTTCACACAATCCTGCTTTTCACCCGCCCAATTTAGCTCAACATATATTGCTGTCCAACCTACTTCAACAACTTGTGCGCCACCAGGACGAACCCCGACAGCGAAAATTGCCTTTTTGCAATACATGGCGTCAAATATACCGGCGAAAGGAACCTTCTCATCGAAAACATGCTTGCTTTTGCAATCGCTCGAGGTTCCAGCAAGTCGATGGACTGAAATTTTTATGGGGGTTCATTACTGGGCTTCCCCATGATTGTCGCTCTGAATGTGATGAAATTATGATGATCGTAGACCGCTTTACAAAACTAGCTCATTTCGTTACGACAGCTACAACATGTACTGCAGTCGAAGCGGCCAGAATATTCGTGATCGTTTCAGAAGTTGCATGGTTTTCCGGCGAGTATAATCTCTAATTGTGACACTATATTTACATCCAAGTTCCAGACTGAGCTAACGATATTTCAGCAGACACAACTCCGGCTCAGCTCGGCATTTCGAGCGGAAACCGATGACCAGACGCAAAAGACCAATCACTGCTTTTGGATTATCTCCGTGCTTTCGTGAGCGCTTGCCACAATAATTGGAACTAGAAACTCAGCTTGGTTGAGCTTGCATACAATGCCAGAGTGCCTTCCAGCATCGACATGGCGCCATTTGTCGCCGATTTGGGATATGCGCCGCGATCAGCTGTTGAGTTAGCCGTACCAACGCCTTGAAAGATGCAACCACCGGTGCTAAATTTCTCAAACACCAGGAGGTGATTTTGCAGCAATGCAACGACATACTAGAGCAATCACCGGCAACGATGAAATTCTTTCACGACCGCAATCGGCCAATTTACCAATTTTCCGAAGGTGACCAAAACATGGTCGATACATCCAATCTGGAGCTCCACACCTCGGTACAACCGGCAAACAAATACCCGCACCACATTTCATTGGACTTTTTCCAATTCTTGTAGCTACAACTCCTGATACCTACAATAATGGCCTTCCCATGGTTTCGGCTACACGACGAATTCCATGGAACTGCGATCGTACATCTTTGACGCGAATCGTCGACGACTTAACAATGTACCAAGGCTTAGCACTCACGACGGGATTGACGGCTTCCAAATTCAGGCAATCCTCGATCAACGAGTACGGAAGTGCGCTGTGATGTATAAGGTCCGATAGTACGGACGCGACAACAAAGATTCATAGGAGGCCGAAGACCCTTCGGACCTCTAGCACGACTCACTTCGTACCAGTTCCTGTGAGTTAGAATATAGTGTGCTTTCCGAAAGAGGGTATTGTGCGCTTGAGGAAGAGAAGTGCTTAGGAAGCGAAGTGCTTAGGAAGGATGCTGTTGGCATCGTGCGTGATTAGATCAATACGGTCGTTGCAAAACGAATCGTGTGTCATCGCGTGTAGCCGAAGTTTGAACAGGTCACAGCGGTCGCGTACCCAGAGTGCTCATTTGTGAATTTCGCTCAGCTCAAATAGTTTAAATAGACCTACCAGCCGCCTACTATCTCCCCTCAAGATGCACACTTTCGATCCCGCTCCGGCGGTTCTTTCAAGTCCACCAGGTGCGTTGCACAGGCCAATATAGGTCAATTTGCTGGTGCGAATACCAGCGACCGCGGAACGTCCATACGTTCACACTCTCAAGTACAAGTTCACGATTAATTCTCGCCAGAACAGCGTCAAGGTACGACACTGGAGGATAATGAGGATGGAATAATTGCGTCATAGATTTGTTTATTGAAACCCTTTCCCGGAGTTGCCACTCGCGTTCGTCACATTCAATTTAGAAAGCGTGGACTATCAGTGATGCACTTTTAACCTCTAACATATTGGTACAGCAACGGAGGATCCAATTTATATAACATTGGCACTTCGACATCAACCCCCAAGGCACCACAGCCAAAGGACGTGCACGAGGGAGTTGCAGCATGTCAAACCCTCAAGTTTTCGCCAGTAATTATTTTTCGAACGACCTAACAGCGTCAACCAGTGCTCTTGTGACATTGGTCACGCAATTTGCCCATTCGTACGTGTGGAGCTCTGATGATCTTCCGCACCTTTTTTATTGGATCAAAGCAACTTTAGAAGATTACTGCACCCAAATTACCCAGGCCAGGTCAGTTCCTGACACTATTTTATGTAGGTAACAGCAGCAACCCGCATATTTCGCAGACTGTGTGCTCCAAATGGCTTGGCCGGCTTCAGGATGAGATATCACTAGCAAATCACTCTGTCCCACACGAAACCAACCATGTTCACGCCGATTTTGCGGCAAAACCACTTGCACTGTCCAAAGAGCTTGAAAAGCTGATCTCAATGCAAGACGACAAACAGCTCCGTCAATGCAAGGCACAACACGGTCAGTTGGGCGCTCTGGACCCCCATGGCCTTGCCCTGTAGACGCGACTTGGTTTCTAACACAACACCACTCGCAACTTTGACTACCACCCTCCGATCCAATATGTACGATCTACAGTGGGTCAGTCGTGGAATTACAAGAAAATGCGCATTTGATTAAAAAAATGCCGCGGTCATAGCAGGTTAACTACCTCAGCTGGACGGAACACATTCTTTGCGGAGCGGCGGATTATCAGCTCATTTTGCAGCGGACATTGGCAAACATTGCTGTGAAACAATTTGGAAGGTGGAAATCAGACGCATTTAAGATACACATTCGCCTCAGCAGTTCGCAGATCTCAACAATGGCACTTGCAAACAGCGACGTTTAACAGGGGGCAACCTGAGCGGAACCGCTGAGCAAACGCTGTCAATACCTAAAACAAAATCGTGCTGCAACACTGCAGCATGCCCCCAGCATACCTGACTGCAAGAACGGATGCAGTTTGGACAGCTATTATTCACCGCTGTTTTGTGGTACGAGGGGGGCTAAAAACAATTGCAAACTATAGCGTTGTTTACAGCATGTTAGGTTGGTTCATCTAAGGTATATTTGGCTCGATCTCCGATCCTAAATATCATCTAAAGTCGGCTTGATTTAGTCTAGACTGGTACGGTCTAGCATCTACTCCTCTTTTTCATATGCCTGATATCCCACACATAGTTCTTCAGCATCCTGTTGTACTGAGCGTAAATCTTTGTCCTGTATTCCAAGTCTTCGTTGAGCAGGGTTTGTACCTCTGTCCATCGTCCCGGAAATGTTTTATTGCTGACGTCCACCATTTTTAGCACAGAACTATTTTGTCTTTGAGCGGTTTCGGCTGAGGTGTCTGCCATTCTGTTGTTCCTACTCCCCAAATGTGTCCATGTACGTGCAGGTATCCTGTCCGCAAATTTCTGGCTCTGCCAATTATCATCTTTCAGAGCTTTAGCTGGTAACCATTACTTTTGCGACTTAGCCCCATTGGCTAAGAATGTTACTCTTGTATCAGCATGTAATTCTTCAATCATCTTGACAAAGCCTACCTCTTACTCCATCCGAAAACTACGATGTGTCGTAAGGTTGCGGCAATCAACAAGATCACCACTTTTCCTTCAGTTCGATATTAGTGTTAGCTCGCCAGAATGTCGCCATCAGGCTGTCGTTCGGGTCGTGTATACAGCGAACCGGTGGCAAAGCCATTTTGGCAAGGACGAATCGATTGCCAGGTATGTTTCTTTATCCACCCTAGACTCCTTGGAAACAATCTTGTAATTGTAATTCAGTAGCGCAATACGTCGATAATACATGGGCTCACTAGATGCTCAGCTCTTCTTCAAACAAAAATAGTATGACTTTACCGAAGCTGGGTGGGAAATGCAGTGTTTTTGCAGCATCTGTACATCTGTACCATCACAGACGCTGTGTCAGAGTTATAGCGTTTATACCACCCATACCGATAGTATCGGGACCTGGTGATTTTCCATCACTGAGATGTTTAATTCCTTCATCACTTCATATCAGACCTCGGAAAATACAGTAAAGTACTGCATTGGCCGCACGTCACCGCCGTAATAATCACTGCAATACGAGAGCAAACAATAACAATTATTGCGCAATTACTGGCAGTATTAACTTACCGAAGAAAGACTACTGACATCCCACATGTGTTTGTTCGCCCGGAGGAAGGCGATCACCTCAAAATTCGCAGGAAGCATGCTGCTGCGCTGCGGAGAGTGGATAATCTTGCACTCTGAGAATAGACGCTCGCATGTATTAGATGTAGGCGGCACCTGCATGGCCAATGAAGCATAGCCAACGCTGTCGGTCGCACGTTTTTTCGATCCCCCTGATGAATGATCTGTGAAGCGTAGTCGTCCTGGCGTTCGTTACGCTTGCGTCCAACTGTGCGTCGCTGCTGGTCCTGCTGTGTCCACTCCAATCGTTTCAGCGCTGCAGTCTCAGCCGCCGACAGCTTCTCCCCGGCGCAAATCTTGACAAGCCTGCTCTCAAAAGTGGGTGAGTGCACAATTCTTGCATTTGGTTTTAAGTACTCACCCATAATAGGATAGTCCAAAACAACCGAATCAAACAGCAGACGTACTTGGGTAAGACTCGTCGTCTCGGACTGCAAGCGCTTGGACACACTCTCCAGTTTGTTCAAATGGGTCAGCAGCGCTGTCAGCTTCTTGTGGTCACTGATCGACGGGACGGCGTCCTCAACAGCTTCCACAGAGCGGATTTCCGCTCGAGCTTCACATAGCGTTGCAGCATCTCGTAGGTTGACGACCAGCGTGTCACGTTCCGTTTCTTGGCCTGAGCGGAGTGAGCTTCAGAAGCTCAGCGGCGTTATTTGGCTTGCGTAACTGTATCATCAGGTTATTAACCTGTTGTAACAACGGCTCATGTTCTGTTAAGAACTTCTTAACAGCCAGGTTAAATCGGTGCGATGCACAACCGACCAATGGGATGCCGAGCTTAGTTGCAATAGCGCGGTTGGTATTGCAGTTATCTCTACAAAAACTGAATCATGTCAATGGTTTTGTTATAAACCGCCAACACGTTTTGAAACAGCTCGATGTGAGCATCCGCATCTTGGCTACCGTCCTCCAGTGGAGATAGCGCAAGCAGCGTGCGCTGCAGTTGACCGCCGATGATGTAGAGCCCGTAGAGGGCCACATAGTGCGTAGTTGCGTGCGTCCATCCATCGTACATTACGCCGAACATGTCACCCATTTCTTTCGCGATTACAACTCCTAATGTAGCCGCCACCGTAATCATGTCAGCCTTGACTGCCTTGAGTTGGTTGGTCGCCACTTAGCCATGGCTCTCGTTTGCTCGTCGTCTACCTCGCTCAGAGGCATGCTTCTTTCAACAACCCACCGCAACCAATGGTAGCGATGGGATGTTTCCTCTGAAACAAAGCCAAACGTTTGTAGAGGGCGCTCGGGGCCGCGGTGGCGCGCATCGTACTGCGCTTTATAGTCCTCGTGGCGGCTTGCCAGATGCGAAACCAGGTTTGAGTAGCCGGTACCGGGCAGCTGTTTGCGGTCAGCACCGCACAACTTGCACCGATGAAGCGCTTGGCCTTGAGCTTCGAAGAAAAAGCACTGATGTCCTTGTTTGATACCATGGTAGGATATTTGAGAGTGAATTATGATAACGAATATGCACTACTGAACTGGTAACCGCAAGCTGTGCTCACAGAGCCATCCAGCACAGTTAGGCCCTAACAAAACACAATTTAACCGACAGAGTGGACCGTGAAAGTGAACCGGGTTTGGTTGGACTAGCTTGTCCTTCTGAACCAAAATTGTATTGAAATAATTGCAGCAATTTATTATTATATTTTTTTGATGCTCAATAATACATAATATAATACTTAAAATACAGTAATTGCAATTCCGCAATCATTTTTTCCGAGGTCTGCTTCATATTCTGCAATTAGCTTTGTCGAAAATGCTAGCTTCTTATCCAGTTTTGGGATTTCTGACGCTCTATCTGCACAGGAACCGACAATCAGCTTTGTGCCGTCGGTGCATTCTGAATGATTGAACCTAGACATCCCCCAATATTAGCTTTTCCCTCTAAATTGGGCTGTGGGCTGCTGCTGTAGGGCCTGTGTATGGGGATGTAATCATCTGTGTACTTCGTAGACACTCAAACAAAATAAAAAGGGAAGTCGATTTTATTGTATCAAAGGCATGGTCTTGATGGAGGTTTCTTTGTCTGCTTATTCTTCTCGCCATGTTTACGTCGGCTAAATATCGCCGAATTTCTTCTACCAATCCGGTTCCCACGGTTTGAACGAGGTTTAGATCCTCCATCATGTCCAACAATGTTGCAGTGGATGTTGTCACATTTTGTATCAGTTGTTGCGCTCTTTGTACATGCGTGAATAGTCTACGTTCCTTTGGCGCAATGCCACCTGGATGCTTTTCCGTGTGTGAGGCGAGGCGCGGTGAAACTCCTGACTCGTCCAGATGTATATGACCCAGAAGGCTAGTGACACATCTTCCACGTTCAGGAAGCGCTACGTCTGGGAACCCTGGGCGTTCTGTTTGTTGTTATCTGTTATTTTTCTAGCCTACCTCAGTATAGACATCTAGTCAGGTTAATATTGGTTTCAATATAGTTGGTCTTCTTCGTTGTTCTTCTGTGTTCCTTCGTTGCTTGGGCTTCAACGATGAGTCATGCTGAACACATCATGGTCGGTCGGCTTGGTCGGTCTGAAGTGACTTGGCTTTTGTATATTTGGATTTGACGTTCAGACTTACACGTCCAGACTCGTACATCATCCGCCCAGGATGGCTGGATGTGTCGGTTCATGGTGGAAACGTGGAGGTCTTGATCATGCCCTTTACGCTTTCACACCGTTTCAAGACAGGTGGCGCTCTGGTATGTAACCAACGGAGGCACTTGGTCGCTCCTTGAGCTTTACCTTTCGTCAGGATCTTGACTCCCATTCAGAATTTTCGCGTCCAGAACTTCACGTCATGGGTAGTCAAACCTATCCATCGCTGGACGCAAGCTCCATCGTACACCATTCCTCACGAGACATCCAAAATAAGCACACTCTCCGCCAAGCTGGCCTCACCGTTCAGCCAAACAGAATCGCTAGAACAACAGCTGCTTGGGCGTACCAGAAATTTGTAAACGCATCGTGTTATGTGACTCATTTTACCGCTAGTGTCGGCTCGAGAATGTCAACTTGCACATTTTCCCAAACTGTTCCTAGGTCTATGCGTCATCGAAGATTCGAATACACATTCTGTGAATTATACAATACGCACAAGTGTAATTCCTCAGCTTGCTTCTCAGCAGATACCGGCACTCCGTATACGTTCGGCATGCGTTTGCTACATCGGGTCCATTGGGAATTGCAAATGGATGCGAACCCCAACACAATCTGTTATTGCCATCGATATGATGTTTTCAATCTGTCTGCACTAACGGTATATTTCCGTAAGTGAGTTTACGATCAGCGGAAATTATGTTTTCCACACAAGATACTGGTCGCTCGTGGACCAACCGTCCACCAGTTTAAGTTTAGACACTGAGGACGACAAGCTTTAAGAAGGGGCTCTACCATCCATCATGAACACGCGCGGCAACATCAACCACACCGAGGTGTTGGTGCAACCCACGAGCACCGAGAATCAACCAACTCCTACGAGCACTGAGAACCAGCCGACATCTTCGAACACCGAGATCGTGGATGTAACGGTAGACGATACGACCTGGACAGCATCGTCTGCTCGCTCGAAGGTAGAAGGCCCTCCTATCCACACGTCAAGGCGTGCACCAAAGCGCAAGTCAACTCCATCGGAGCTCGCCGAAGTTTGAAAGGGCAAAAGAAACTCGTTCGAAAGGCGACGGCGGCTGCGAGCTTGACAGCTTCAGCGTCGACAAACGATTCGATGGCAGCGTCTGCTGCGCCAAACGCTGATGCAAATCCGGCGTCCGTCGACACTAGCGGTATCATACCGCACAAGGTCCCTGGAGAGAACGCCGCCGCGGCTAGCCGCACTGTAGCAACAGCGACCGTGCCTTCAGCTCCAAGCGCAGCGGTGCCGAGCAATCAAGTGACAGACGGTGTTACTCTGCAGGTAGCTAATCAACGTCTAGCTCAAGAGAACAACGGATTTGGTCTCAATAGTTTTATGGCTACTTTCCAACCTGGAACCGCTGCTGCCTCAATTCGTTCAACCCCAGGAGAGGACGTTTCACCACCACTGACCCCCGTGTCAGCATCGGGGCACGAGGTAATGGCTGAGCTAAAGCGCCTGCAAGACGAAGTGCAACGACTAAAAGGACAGCTGCGCCAGTCTGTAACCGGAATGTTGACGCTCCCAAATGACCAAGGAGAGCTACCGCCTGCGCCAATCTGCCACCTGTCCAGCTCCAGTTTTCCCGAGGAAGCGAAGAAGGTGAAGGGCGATTATCACCCTCCTCAAGCGCATGTCCTTGCTGCAAACCGCATGTTTAAGGGTTTGCAACCAAACCAAGGTAAGGCACAATCTGCACCAAAGCAACCACGCTCGATTTCGCCTTCGCCAATAGTCTTTCAGTGGGTTGAGAGCTTCTCTTTGTTGGGGGCAATGGTACGCTCAATCAAGAAACCAGTGAATCGGCAAAGTTAATGGGGGTAAAATAGGTCGCCCAGCTTCTAGCTACTGACGGATGTCGCGTCGAGTCTTCTTCGAAAGCTGGGGCTTCCATCGCCGTTTCTTGCGATGGCGTTCGTAAGCTTTGTCGACACGCCGAGAAATCATCTCTCGGCTGTACTCGTTTGAGCACACGGTTATGTGTTGCCACAGCACAACCGACATGCAGTAGGAGATCAATGCGGCTGGAGAGTCGCCAGCACGCAATGCTTCGGCGGTGGGTCCAGAATAACCTTCACGCAAGCCTGGGTAGCCTTTGGTGTTGTTCACAGGTTTGTACGGCGTCATCAGGTATTCGAATGTGTCAGGTTGCACCACATCTTCCCAGCCTGACGTAGCCATCTCGCGAAGAAATTCTTCCTTCAATTTCCAGCAAGCACCCGGTCTACTCCACCAACTTCTCCTAACAGATATCCTCAGAAAGAACTTCTGCGGCGATTTCGTCTTCAGACGCCGATGATTCGTCATCATCTTGCAGAACGTTACAGGAGATAATCTCATCGTCGCCGTCGGCTCCGGAGATATAACCTGTATCGCCGAGTATGTATTTACGCTGCATATCTTCAAAACTGATGCATTGATCGAGCGGAAACGAGCTGGAGTCGTGGTATAGTGCTTGTGGGTCTCACGTGATGTTGGTCACACTGTCTAGCATATACGGTACTACCGTAAGTGATGGGAGCTAAGTTGTAGATACTAAATAAATAGTTGGATGTCCCACTGCAACACATGAAAC
>JAAVTJ010000367.1:0-16707 GCA_011947355.1 Phytophthora boehmeriae | reverse complement strand
CATGCCGTTTGTCTGCTTTTAAGAGGATGGTTCAGCCTATTTTCGGTGATCGTAGCTCCTTTTATCGCAAGTTCTTTGATGACCACGTTGTCTTTAACCGAAGCGCATCAATTGAAGAAATATTTGATAAAGTCTTGAAGGGCTGCGAAGCGCAGCAACACTACATCAAGCTGTCCAAATGTACATTCTGAGCAAGCGAGATTCCATGCCTCAGTGATTATTTTGGCTAAGACGCTATTTGAATGGCCCTTTACAAGATGCGGGCTAGTCAGAGTGGTCTATGCCTCACACTAAGCGCAAATTGCAGTCTTTCGTTGGTCCATGTGTACACGTATTGAAGCATTGTGAAGGCTCTGCCGAATTGGTTGTGCCCTCATGGATGCAATGCGTGGACGTGAGAAAAACGAGCTGTTTGACTTGTCGGTCGTGCAAACTCGCTCATTTTAAAAGTAAAACCGACTTCTTTTAGATCCTCCGGTACTGGCGCATCCTGACAGCTCCAGGCCATTTTATGTTCGAATGGGTGCCTCAGGTTATCCTGTTGGTGGTTACTTGTACCAGATAACTGATGATGGAAAGGAACGGGCGGTCGCTTATGGCGGCCAAAAACTCAGTGTTGCGGAAAAGTGTACCCGACACGCCAAAAGGAATTTCTAGCGGCATTTCATGATATATGCCTTGGTGCATGTATCTGATTGACAAACCCTTCTAAGTGAACACAGACCGTCGGACGCTGCAGCGTATTCTCGAGCAAAAGACATGATAACAGCGCCTTGCGCGATGGTTAAACAAGTTGGAGTATTATACGCCTCCGTTTCGCTGGATTCCGGGTACTTTAAATGACGTCGCTGCACCATTTCACACAATCCTGCTTTTCACCCGCCCAATTTAGCTCAACATATATTGCTGTCCAACCTACTTCAACAACTTGTGCGCCACCAGGACGAACCCCGACAGCGAAAATTGCCTTTTGCAATACATGGCGTCAAATATACCGGCGAAAGGAACCTTCTCATCGAAAACATGCTTGCTTTTTGCAATCGCTCGAGGTTCCAGCAAGTCGATGGACTGAAATTTTTATGGGGGTTCATTACTGGGCTTCCCCATGATTGTCGCTCTGAATGTGATGAAATTATGATGATCGTAGACCGCTTTACAAAACTAGCTCATTTCGTTACGACAGCTACAACATGTACTGCAGTCGAAGCGGCCAGAATATTCGTGATCGTTTCAGAAGTTGCATGGTTTTCCGGCGAGTATAATCTCTAATTGTGACACTATATTTACATCCAAGTTCCAGACTGAGCTAACGATATTTCAGCAGACACAACTCCGGCTCAGCTCGGCATTTCGAGCGGAAACCGATGACCAGACGCAAAAGACCAATCACTGCTTTTTGGATTATCTCCGTGCTTTCGTGAGCGCTTGCCACAATAATTGGAACTAGAAACTCAGCTTGGTTGAGCTTGCATACAATGCCAGAGTGCCTTCCAGCATCGACATGGCGCCATTTGTCGCCGATTTGGGATATGCGCCGCGATCAGCTGTTGAGTTAGCCGTACCAACGCCTTGAAAGATGCAACCACCGGTGCTAAATTTCTCAAACACCAGGAGGTGATTTTGCAGCAATGCAACGACATACTAGAGCAATCACCGGCAACGATGAAATTCTTTCACGACCGCAATCGGCCAATTTACCAATTTTCCGAAGGTGACCAAAACATGGTCGATACATCCAATCTGGAGCTCCACACCTCGGTACAACCGGCAAACAAATACCCGCACCACATTTCATTGGACTTTTTCCAATTCTTGTAGCTACAACTCCTGATACCTACAATAATGGCCTTCCCATGGTTTCGGCTACACGACGAATTCCATGGAACTGCGATCGTACATCTTTGACGCGAATCGTCGACGACTTAACAATGTACCAAGGCTTAGCACTCACGACGGGATTGACGGCTTCCAAATTCAGGCAATCCTCGATCAACGAGTACGGAAGTGCGCTGTGATGTATAAGGTCCGATAGTACGGACGCGACAACAAAGATTCATAGGAGGCCGAAGACCCCTTCGGACCTCTAGCACGACTCACTTCGTACCAGTTCCTGTGAGTTAGAATATAGTGTGCTTTCCGAAAGAGGGTATTGTGCGCTTGAGGAAGAGAAGTGCTTAGGAAGCGAAGTGCTTAGGAAGGATGCTGTTGGCATCGTGCGTGATTAGATCAATACGGTCGTTGCAAAACGAATCGTGTGTCATCGCGTGTAGCCGAAGTTTGAACAGGTCACAGCGGTCGCGTACCCAGAGTGCTCATTTGTGAATTTCGCTCAGCTCAAATAGTTTAAATAGACCTACCAGCCGCCTACTATCTCCCTCAAGATGCACACTTTCGATCCCGCTCCGGCGGTTCTTTCAAGTCCACCAGGTGCGTTGCACAGGCCAATATAGGTCAATTTGCTGGTGCGAATACCAGCGACCGCGGAACGTCCATACGTTCACACTCTCAAGTACAAGTTCACGATTAATTCTCGCCAGAACAGCGTCAAGGTACGACACTGGAGGATAATGAGGATGGAATAATTGCGTCATAGATTTGTTTATTGAAACCCTTTCCCGGAGTTGCCACTCGCGTTCGTCACATTCAATTTAGAAAGCGTGGACTATCAGTGATGCACTTTTAACCTCTAACATATTGGTACAGCAACGGAGGATCCAATTTATATAACATTGGCACTTCGACATCAACCCCCAAGGCACCACAGCCAAAGGACGTGCACGAGGGAGTTGCAGCATGTCAAACCCTCAAGTTTTCGCCAGTAATTATTTTTCGAACGACCTAACAGCGTCAACCAGTGCTCTTGTGACATTGGTCACGCAATTTGCCCATTCGTACGTGTGGAGCTCTGATGATCTTCCGCACCTTTTTATTGGATCAAAGCAACTTTAGAAGATTACTGCACCCAAATTACCCAGGCCAGGTCAGTTCCTGACACTATTTTATGTAGGTAACAGCAGCAACCCGCATATTTCGCAGACTGTGTGCTCCAAATGGCTTGGCCGGCTTCAGGATGAGATATCACTAGCAAATCACTCTGTCCCACACGAAACCAACCATGTTCACGCCGATTTTGCGGCAAAACCACTTGCACTGTCCAAAGAGCTTGAAAAGCTGATCTCAATGCAAGACGACAAACAGCTCCGTCAATGCAAGGCACAACACGGTCAGTTGGGCGCTCTGGACCCCCATGGCCTTGCCCTGTAGACGCGACTTGGTTTCTAACACAACACCACTCGCAACTTTGACTACCACCCTCCGATCCAATATGTACGATCTACAGTGGGTCAGTCGTGGAATTACAAGAAAATGCGCATTTGATTAAAAAAATGCCGCGGTCATAGCAGGTTAACTACCTCAGCTGGACGGAACACATTCTTTGCGGAGCGGCGGATTATCAGCTCATTTTGCAGCGGACATTGGCAAACATTGCTGTGAAACAATTTGGAAGGTGGAAATCAGACGCATTTAAGATACACATTCGCCTCAGCAGTTCGCAGATCTCAACAATGGCACTTGCAAACAGCGACGTTTAACAGGGGGCAACCTGAGCGGAACCGCTGAGCAAACGCTGTCAATACCTAAAACAAAATCGTGCTGCAACACTGCAGCATGCCCCCAGCATACCTGACTGCAAGAACGGATGCAGTTTGGACAGCTATTATTCACCGCTGTTTTGTGGTACGAGGGGGGCTAAAAACAATTGCAAACTATAGCGTTGTTTACAGCATGTTAGGTTGGTTCATCTAAGGTATATTTGGCTCGATCTCCGATCCTAAATATCATCTAAAGTCGGCTTGATTTAGTCTAGACTGGTACGGTCTAGCATCTACTCCTCTTTTTCATATGCCTGATATCCCACACATAGTTCTTCAGCATCCTGTTGTACTGAGCGTAAATCTTTGTCCTGTATTCCAAGTCTTCGTTGAGCAGGGTTTGTACCTCTGTCCATCGTCCCGGAAATGTTTTATTGCTGACGTCCACCATTTTTAGCACAGAACTATTTTGTCTTTGAGCGGTTTCGGCTGAGGTGTCTGCCATTCTGTTGTTCCTACTCCCCAAATGTGTCCATGTACGTGCAGGTATCCTGTCCGCAAATTTCTGGCTCTGCCAATTATCATCTTTCAGAGCTTTAGCTGGTAACCATTACTTCTTGCGACTTAGCCCCATTGGCTAAGAATGTTACTCTTGTATCAGCATGTAATTCTTCAATCATCTTGACAAAGCCTACCTCTTACTCCATCCGAAAACTACGATGTGTCGTAAGGTTGCGGCAATCCAACAAGATCACCACTTTTCCTTCAGTTCGATATTAGTGTTAGCTCGCCAGAATGTCGCCATCAGGCTGTCGTTCGGGTCGTGTATACAGCGAACCGGTGGCAAAGCCATTTTGGCAAGGACGAATCGATTGCCAGGTATGTTTCTTTATCCACTCCTAGACTCCTTGGAAACAATCTTGTAATTGTAATTCAGTAGCGCAATACGTCGATAATACATGGGCTCACTAGATGCTCAGCTCTTCTTCAAACAAAAATAGTATGACTTTACCGAAGCTGGGTGGGAAATGCAGTGTTTTTGCAGCATCTGTACATCTGTACCATCACAGACGCTGTGTCAGAGTTATAGCGTTTATACCACCCATACCGATAGTATCGGGACCTGGTGATTTTCCATCACTGAGATGTTTAATTCCTTCATCACTTCATATCAGACCTCGGAAAATACAGTAAAGTACTGCATTGGCCGCACGTCACCGCCGTAATAATCACTGCAATACGAGAGCAAACAATAACAATTATTGCGCAATTACTGGCAGTATTAACTTACCGAAGAAAGACTACTGACATCCCACATGTGTTTGTTCGCCCGGAGGAAGGCGATCACCTCAAAATTCGCAGGAAGCATGCTGCTGCGCTGCGGAGAGTGGATAATCTTGCACTCTGAGAATAGACGCTCGCATGTATTAGATGTAGGCGGCACCTGCATGGCCAATGAAGCATAGCCAACGCTGTCGGTCGCACGTTTTTCGATCCCCCTGATGAATGATCTGTGAAGCGTAGTCGTCCTGGCGTTCGTTACGCTTGCGTCCAACTGTGCGTCGCTGCTGGTCCTGCTGTGTCCACTCCAATCGTTTCAGCGCTGCAGTCTCAGCCGCCGACAGCTTCTCCCCGGCGCAAATCTTGACAAGCCCGCTCTCAAAAGTGGGTGAGTGCACAATTCTTGCATTTGGTTTTAAGTACTCACCCATAATAGGATAGTCCAAAACAACCGAATCAAACAGCAGACGTACTTGGGTAAGACTCGTCGTCTCGGACTGCAAGCGCTTGGACACACTCTCCAGTTTGTTCAAATGGGTCAGCAGCGCTGTCAGCTTCTTGTGGTCACTGATCGACGGGACGGCGTCCTCAACAGCTTCCACAGAGCGGATTTCGGAGCTTCACATAGCGTTGCAGCATCTCGTAGGTTGACGACCAGCGTGTCACGTTCCGTTTCTTGGCCCGGAGCGGAGTGAGCTTCAGAAGCTCAGCGGCGTTATTTGGCTTGCGTAACTGTATCATCAGGTTATTAACCTGTTGTAACAACGGCTCATGTTCTGTTAAGAACTTCTTAACAGCCAGGTTAAATCGGTGCGATGCACAACCGACCAATGGGATGCCGAGCTTAGTTGCAATAGCGCGGTTGGTATTGCAGTTATCTGCTACAAAAACTGAATCATGTCAATGGTTTTGTTATAAACCGCCAACACGTTTTGAAACAGCTCGATGTGAGCATCCGCATCTTGGCTACCGTCCTCCAGTGGAGATAGCGCAAGCAGCGTGCGCTGCAGTTGACCGCCGATGATGTAGAGCCCGTAGAGGGCCACATAGTGCGTAGTTGCGTGCGTCCATCCATCGTACATTACGCCGAACATGTCACCCATTTCTTTCGCGATTACAACTCCTAATGTAGCCGCCACCGTAATCATGTCAGCCTTGACTGCCTTGGAGTTGGTTGGTCGCCACTTAGCCATGGCTCTCGTTTGCTCGTCGTCTACCTCGCTCAGAGGCATGCTTCTTTCAACAACCCACCGCAACCAATGGTAGCGATGGGATGTTTCCTCTGAAACAAAGCCAAACGTTTGTAGAGGGCGCTCGGGGCCGCGGTGGCGCGCATCGTACTGCGCTTTATAGTCCTCGTGGCGGCTTGCCAGATGCGAAACCAGGTTTGAGTAGCCGGTACCGGGCAGCTGTTTGCGGTCAGCACCGCACAACTTGCACCGATGAAGCGCTTGGCCTTGAGCTTCGAAGAAAAAGCACTGATGTCCTTGTTTGATACCATGGTAGGATATTTGAGAGTGAATTATGATAACGAATATGCACTACTGAACTGGTAACCGCAAGCTGTGCTCACAGAGCCATCCAGCACAGTTAGGCCCTAACAAAACACAATTTAACCGACAGAGTGGACCGTGAAAGTGAACCGGGTTTGGTTGGACTAGCTTGTCCTTCTGAACCAAAATTGTATTGAAATAATTGCAGCAATTTATTATTATATTTTTTTGATGCTCAATAATACATAATATAATACTTAAAATACAGTAATTGCAATTCCGCAATCATTTTTTCCGAGGTCTGCTTCATATTCTGCAATTAGCTTTGTCGAAAATGCTAGCTTCTTATCCAGTTTTGGGATTTCTGACGCTCTATCTGCACAGGAACCGACAATCAGCTTTGTGCCGTCGGTGCATTCTGAATGATTGGAACCTAGACATCCCCCAATATTAGCTTTTCCCTCTAAATTGGGCTGTGGGCTGCTGCTGTAGGGCCTGTGTATGGGGATGTAATCATCTGTGTACTTCGTAGACACTCAAACAAAATAAAAAAGGGAAGTCGATTTTATTGTATCAAAGGCATGGTCTTGATGGAGGTTTCTTTGTCTGCTTATTCTTCTCGCCATGTTTACGTCGGCTAAATATCGCCGAATTTCTTCTACCAATCCGGTTCCCACGGTTTGAACGAGGTTTAGATCCTCCATCATGTCCAACAATGTTGCAGTGGATGTTGTCACATTTTGTATCAGTTGTTGCGCTCTTTGTACATGCGTGAATAGTCTACGTTCCTTTTGGCGCAATGCCACCTGGATGCTTTTCCGTGTGTGAGGCGAGGCGCGGTGAAACTCCTGACTCGTCCAGATGTATAGCGTGACCCAGAAGGCTAGTGACACATCTTCCACGTTCAGGAAGCGCTACGTCTGGGAACCCTGGGCGTTCTGTTTGTTGTTATCTGTTATTTTTCTAGCCTACCTCAGTATAGACATCTAGTCAGGTTAATATTGGTTTCAATATAGTTGGTCTTCTTCGTTGTTCTTCTGTGTTCCTTCGTTGCTTGGGCTTCAACGATGAGTCATGCTGAACACATCATGGTCGGTCGGCTTGGTCGGTCTGAAGTGACTTGGCTTTTGTATATTTGGATTTGACGTTCAGACTTACACGTCCAGACTCGTACATCATCCGCCCAGGATGGCTGGATGTGTCGGTTCATGGTGGAAACGTGGAGGTCTTGATCATGCCCTTTACGCTTTCACACCGTTTCAAGACAGGTGGCGCTCTGGTATGTAACCAACGGAGGCACTTGGTCGCTCCCTTGAGCTTTACCTTTCGTCAGGATCTTGACTCCCATTCAGAATTTTCGCGTCCAGAACTTCACGTCATGGGTAGTCAAACCTATCCATCGCTGGACGCAAGCTCCATCGTACACCATTCCTCACGAGACATCCAAAATAAGCACACTCTCCGCCAAGCTGGCCTCACCGTTCAGCCAAACAGAATCGCTAGAACAACAGCTGCTTGGGCGTACCAGAAATTTGTAAACGCATCGTGTTATGTGACTCATTTTACCGCTAGTGTCGGCTCGAGAATGTCAACTTGCACATTTTCCCAAACTGTTCCTAGGTCTATGCGTCATCGAAGATTCGAATACACATTCTGTGAATTATACAATACGCACAAGTGTAATTCCTCAGCTTGCTTCTCAGCAGATACCGGCACTCCGTATACGTTCGGCATGCGTTTGCTACATCGGGTCCATTGGGAATTGCAAATGGATGCGAACCCCAACACAATCTGTTATTGCCATCGATATGATGTTTTCAATCTGTCTGCACTAACGGTATATTTCCGTAAGTGAGTTTACGATCAGCGGAAATTATGTTTTCCACACAAGATACTGGTCGCTCGTGGACCAACCGTCCACCAGTTTAAGTTTAGACACTGAGGACGACAAGCTTTAAGAAGGGGGCTCTACCATCCATCATGAACACGCGCGGCAACATCAACCACACCGAGGTGTTGGTGCAACCCACGAGCACCGAGAATCAACCAACTCCTACGAGCACTGAGAACCAGCCGACATCTTCGAACACCGAGATCGTGGATGTAACGGTAGACGATACGACCTGGACAGCATCGTCTGCTCGCTCGAAGGTAGAAGGCCCTCCTATCCACACGTCAAGGCGTGCACCAAAGCGCAAGTCAACTCCATCGGAGCTCGCCGAAGTTTGAAAGGGCAAAAGAAACTCGTTCGAAAGGCGACGGCGGCTGCGAGCTTGACAGCTTCAGCGTCGACAAACGATTCGATGGCAGCGTCTGCTGCGCCAAACGCTGATGCAAATCCGGCGTCCGTCGACACTAGCGGTATCATACCGCACAAGGTCCCTGGAGAGAACGCCGCCGCGGCTAGCCGCACTGTAGCAACAGCGACCGTGCCTTCAGCTCCAAGCGCAGCGGTGCCGAGCAATCAAGTGACAGACGGTGTTACTCTGCAGGTAGCTAATCAACGTCTAGCTCAAGAGAACAACGGATTTGGTCTCAATAGTTTTATGGCTACTTTCCAACCTGGAACCGCTGCTGCCTCAATTCGTTCAACCCCAGGAGAGGACGTTTCACCACCACTGACCCCCGTGTCAGCATCGGGGCACGAGGTAATGGCTGAGCTAAAGCGCCTGCAAGACGAAGTGCAACGACTAAAAGGACAGCTGCGCCAGTCTGTAACCGGAATGTTGACGCTCCCAAATGACCAAGGAGAGCTACCGCCTGCGCCAATCTGCCACCTGTCCAGCTCCAGTTTTCCCGAGGAAGCGAAGAAGGTGAAGGGCGATTATCACCCTCCTCAAGCGCATGTCCTTGCTGCAAACCGCATGTTTAAGGGTTTGCAACCAAACCAAGGTAAGGCACAATCTGCACCAAAGCAACCACGCTCGATTTCGCCTTCGCCAATAGTCTTTCAGTGGGTTGAGAGCTTCTCTTTGTTGGGGGCAATGGTACGCTCAATCAAGAAACCAGTGAATCGGCAAAGTTAATGGGGGTAAAATAGGTCGCCCAGCTTCTAGCTACTGACGGATGTCGCGTCGAGTCTTCTTCGAAAGCTGGGGCTTCCATCGCCGTTTCTTGCGATGGCGTTCGTAAGCTTTGTCGACACGCCGAGAAATCATCTCTCGGCTGTACTCGTTTGAGCACACGGTTATGTGTTGCCACAGCACAACCGACATGCAGTAGGAGATCAATGCGGCTGGAGAGTCGCCAGCACGCAATGCTTCGGCGGTGGGTCCAGAATAACCTTCACGCAAGCCTGGGTAGCCTTTGGTGTTGTTCACAGGTTTGTACGGCGTCATCAGGTATTCGAATGTGTCAGGTTGCACCACATCTTCCCAGCCTGACGTAGCCATCTCGCGAAGAAATTCTTCCTTCAATTTCCAGCAAGCACCCGGTCTACTCCACCAACTTCTCCTAACAGATATCCTCAGAAAGAACTTCTGCGGCGATTTCGTCTTCAGACGCCGATGATTCGTCATCATCTTGCAGAACGTTACAGGAGATAATCTCATCGTCGCCGTCGGCTCCGGAGATATAACCTGTATCGCCGAGTATGTATTTACGCTGCATATCTTCAAAACTGATGCATTGATCGAGCGGAAACGAGCTGGAGTCGTGGTATAGTGCTTGTGGGTCTCACGTGATGTTGGTCACACTGTCTAGCATATACGGTACTACCGTAAGTGATGGGAGCTAAGTTGTAGATACTAAATAAATAGTTGGATGTCCCACTGCAACACATGAAACCTCATGGGCTATACAATATAATCATGTGTATATTTGAATAAATGGTAATGAGTCCATTAGCGAGCATCTGGCAAGTACTGAATCTCTGTGTCAGCTAGAGACTTCTTTCCACCTCTGGTCGTACTATACCATCCACACAGCAAAGTCCTAATTAATCGCCTCACTTCCTAAATTATCGACGAAAGGCTCAGTTGCCATGGTATACTCCCAAAACCACCCACGTCGCACACAAGAAGGCGAAGACAGCTGGGATTGGCGCACACACAGATGACGAAGCTCGAGCACGTTGATCGATGCCTGCGCGTCCAGGGGCCTGACCGCGTGCTTCAAATGACCAGTATTGCTCCTATCGAGTTCGAACGGCTTTCGGAGATTATTGGAGATCAGGTTTTGGCTCATTGGGATGTTGGCCGAGGAAAGAAGAGCAAATACCCTTCAAAAGACGTTCCGGTGAGACACAGTGTCTTCCACTTTTGGCATGTTTGGCATGCACACATCGATATTCTGGAAGATGGTAACACAACATTCCATGCAGAGGTTGTCGAAGCACTGGAAACATTTTCCGCAACTTTCCGTGCGCTCGTCATGCGACCGATGTTATCTTTCAGCAAGCTGACGGACCATGCAGAGGGTACAACTATGCTAAGAAATATTTTAGCGGCAAGCACCCCTTTACAGCTACAAGGTGGAGAACGCGGTTCCCCCGACAGGAGCAGCAACCAATTGCACCGATTTCGAGGTAGCACATTTTTTCGAAGTAACTCTTTATTTCACCGGTCAGCGTTGCAGAAACTGCAGGGCGAAACAGCAATGAACGATGTTGGGCCTTTGGCAGATTGTTTCGAGTACGACTGGGCCGTTCTAGTTGACAGAGGGTATTAAGGTTTGGGCAGTGAGTATAGGACAATTCAACCAAAGAAGGAAGCTCGTGGTGAACCACCAGTTGGCTTGGATAACAAATTTGATAATGACCGCACTTTGGAAGACTGAAAACGTTGTGGGGAGTGTGCCCTCACGCGTGGGACTGGGGCAACAGGTCCTATCACATGTTTTTAGAGTGTGCGTGTGGTGTTAACTAACTACTGTGTTCGCTGCTGTCCCCTTCGTCGCGAAAACGGAGAAAACTATCTACGTTGTCTAGCGCGTCTTAAAGAAATTGGTGCCGACATCGAGGAAACAAAGAGGAAGAAGCGAGAGACGTACAGGGATAACCAGAGAGCTCGTTTGCAGGTGACGTTCGTCCCAGAACCACTGAGGTCAGTGCTTTGACCTCCACTAACCGCAGAAGCAGCCTTACCTCCAGATTGGTTGATTCCCCTTGCAGCACCGTGCACAGGGCATCGTTACTATCGGGACCTGTGTATCTCCTAGCACTCCCTTATTTAAATTGAGCCCTCTCATTTTGGGCATTAACTTTTGACCCATATTGTTTTTGACAATCTGGGTTGTGACCAAAATTTCACCATCTGGGTCTGACCAAAATCAGTTTTCATGCTCGGGTTCCAGTACGTCGTTGCCAAGTCTCGGGAGCTCTCCTCCGCTCTCGACCGCGAGCTTTCCGCGGCCGGCGGCCGCTCTGCACCCTTCAGCTCCGTGTCCAGCACTCCGTCCGTTGAAAGCGCGTCTTCCGCGTCAAAATCCGCGGCTCCAGAGGCTTCCCAGACCACAGTACCAGCACGGAACGAAGGCAGCACGTTCTTGCGTGTGCAGCAAGAACAACAAGCCCAAATGGTGGCGAACCACCAGCAACTTCTTCACAGGTTCATAAGCTTCTTATGCATGCAACTTGCAGTGAAAAAGCTTTGATATTGAGCTCGTAATGTTAAATAACCCATGTTGATACTTTGTGACCTAGTGGACAAGCGTTAAGTGCTGCTCTCGGCCGTGCTAGAGCCACACTACAAGCCCAAGCAGCTAGTGAGCAGTTCCTGACACAGAACTTCCATTTGGTGGCTCGTGTGCGGCAGCAGCTCGCTGGGGTTCGAGCTCTGGTGCTCAAAGTGGCGGAAGACGCGGAGGATGTTGAAAACCTATTGGTGCAGCGCTGCGAGGAGACTGCGGCGCGCCAGAACGCCGCGTTTGCGGCTCAGCAGCAACAGGAGCTCGAGGCCTTTGAAGCGACAATCGCTCAGGAGTCCGAGGGCCGCAAACGCGAGCTCTTGGAGATGCGGCGGCAGAAGTTGGCCAGTGCCTTTATGAACGACCTGAGGACGTACCAGACTCTTGTGGGGCACCATGGAGACGCTGCTGCGGCTGAAGCGAGTGCTGTGTCAACTGCAAAGGCACAGGAGTCTTTGGACTCGATTGAGCTGGTGGTGGTGGCGGATCCGGACCAGTTGGCAGCGTTCTATGAGTCAGGGTCGGAGCAGGATGAGGAAGAAGAGAAGACGCCAAAGTTTTCCTCTCCTACGGCACCGACGGAGTTACTCGAAGAAGAAGAAGAGAAGGACGATGATGGCAATGAAGGAACGGAAGAGGAGATTGCTCAGACAGCGGGAATAGCTGAAGCTCCAGCAAGTGATATAGGTGAACAGGGGACCGAGGGAGTCAAGGAAGTCGATGCTATGGGGGATAACAAAGCTGGTGAATCAGAGGAAGACAAGGTGACTGAAGAAGAGAAGAAGACTGCGTGAACAAGTGAATCGATGTGGGCAAGGGCAGAGGTATGAAATGAAGGCGGTATTTATGATCGATCGAATGAACCAGCGATCGAGGCGTCCTGAAAAATAATCAAACCGGAAATGCTCGATACTTCAGTACCAGTTTAAAGCAGTCTGAAGCGAGTATGTGTGGAGCGAGCAAAGTTTGTAGGTGGTGTTCGTTATGGCAGAACTCATTCGTGTGCAGTGGAATAAGGATTTGGCGCGTCGCTTCGAGGTCAGTATCCAAAAGAGTCTCGTCGGAGGACATTTGAAGAAGCTGATCGATTGAGTGGCTGTGCAGGTAGCATGGAGGCGAAGAGAATTGTTACAGTCTCCGAGTCAGAACTGAACAAGGCCAGTAAGGAGCTGCATGCCACCAAGGGCACACGCGAACACTCGGACTCTCTTGAGTACGACTCGAGTATCGCGGACAAAGTCGCCGCCCTCTACGAAAAACTTGATGGCGATATCAACGCCATCTTCGAGGTACGGCTCTTCCAACCTCGGCAATGGTACACTTGACGAACATTTTTAATGCTTTCACAACAGGAGCTGGAAGAGGATCCGCGCAAGGCGCTCAAACATCCGCCACAATCGGCTGCCGATTTTGGCAAGAAGTACGCGCAAGGCTTCTACACGATTGCCGAGGCCAAGTGATCGACATTGGGATGGGACCGGGTGAATCGACGGGGCCTTGGCAGTGGGCACATTGAGGAAATTGTGGAGCTCTAACAAACTAATGAACATCATGCATCCACAGGTCATTGTCTGGTCATGCAGGCTTCATTCTATTGACTAGGACTATTCAGAGCTTCACCAGAACTGCTTGTAGGACCAGGTAATGGCTCTACCATGGGTGTCTCGTTCTTTGTAGGATCTTCGGGCACAGGGGGCACTGCAACGGCGTCTGCAGCGATTTCAGGTTTGGAGGGGCTCTCTGCGCCGGTTAGAGCACGTTTCGAGGCGGCTACAAGCTCCGCATAGGCAAGACGGTACTTGGCATTCGCTTCAATGGCGTATGTCTTGACTGGAGCTTGAATGGCTTCCCATGTGCGCATGGGCTCACCCGGCATGCGGGAAAAGCCGTTGCTGATGGTCTCGTCCTTCCACAGACGAACTAGCTCGGATGGTCGGCTCACATCGCGTTTGAAGCCTAGCTTTGTGTCTGGACGGAATTTGGGGCCCACTGACTTGCGGAAGTAATCTGTAAACTCGGGCAAGACGACCTCAATCGGTGCTGATCTGGCTGATACCGGAGGCTTATCATCAGTAGACGTGGTCACAGCGGCACTGTCTGCTGGTGGTATTGCTGGGCTTGGCTGCCATGCTGTTGATTCCGGTGCAATCACCGCAGACTTCTGTACAAGAAGCTCAGTTGCTGTCGACACTGATTCATCTACGGCACCGTTTTCTTTTCCGAGGTCAGGTTGAGTCACCTCGTTGCTTGTTGGTATGTCCGATAACGCCATCTCCACTGCCACCTTGGCTGTACGCCCGCCACTTGGAGGTTTCGATGGGTCCTGAGTAGTTGTTCCAGGGGACAGAACGGGCGTGACAGTATTCTTTCGTCGGCGACTAAAGCACGAGCATCGACAACGACAGCATCGGAAGAGGGGACGAACTCGTTTCCAGATCGCAGCAAGGATACGCCCAAGCGTTTGCCGCAACAGTGGAAGCAATACATTTACCCACACCGCGGACAGGAGGATTCCGACCACAACCAGCACCAAAAAGACAAACATCAACATCACGTTCGCATGCAAGACTTTCACGATAAAGCCGTGCTTTCCCAGCGGATCGTACGTTTCAGCCTTCGCGAGTAGTTTGTTGTACAAGTCTTCGGTGGTCGAAGAACCTTCAGTGCTCAGCCCAAACAACGAAAAGAGCCAACCAAGTTTTAACGTCGGTGCCTGGAGCAGCTCCGTGTTGCCGTACATCCAAGATGAAAAGCCCAAGTGCGCCACTAACGCCCAAGGTAGCAATGACAGCACTGTTTCGCCAAGAGCTTCGTCGTACGCAGTCTTGACGCTGTATAACCACAACAATGATAGCTTGTCGAGCCAGAAGGTCCCTGTACACGCCAACGACGCAATGAACAGCAACACTGGCGATCCACCGCAGAAAACAAGCGTCACAAAAACCGAGTTGAGCACCATTGGGTATCTCACAGCAAGGTCGAAGGTTGGGCCAGCGTACAGTTTATCCATCCGTTCTTGTGTGCGAATGTGCCGTCGACCAAGGCAGCGCTTGAGAGGTCGAATGACACAGAGCTGCAGCAGAAGCAACAGTTGGGGCACGACTGCGTTAATCAGCATGGTCATCGTAACGCCCATGCCCACGGTTGGGTACCAATCACGTTGGAAGTCGGCATACTTGCCTCGGAAGAGTTCACCAACCAATGGGACTGAGCTCAACGAAAGTGCGGCATTAACAACCAGGACAATGATGGCCGTGTTTAGGAATTGCGCTGCGAACATCTTGAGAGCTACTGCCGAGGCTTTAGCTGACTCACTAGTGTGCCTCTCGAATGTTGCAAATCCGCGTAAAGTGGTCTTGAGAACAAGGTTGACGATCACCACTACTGCCGAAGCAACGACGATGAAGGCATTTTTTCCCAGGAAATCCGTGAGGAACCCACGGCACGGTACAAACGTATTCCAGAGGGCTCGGGGACCATGTAGGAGACCAAGCTCCGTGATACTCGCCTGAAGTTCTGCTGTGCAAAGACAATAGAGCACATGGCTTGCTAGATACGTCTCGCAAGAGTCTCCTGTTTCCTCGCGAGCTACACCATCAAAGCATGCCAGAGTATTGCACTTCGTGCTCGATTTTTCGGAGACACATGGATCGACACACCGGTGAAGTTGATCTACAGGTGACGACGGGTTTCGTACATTGATATCGTTCACGACACCATTGGAATACGCGACGTAATATCGGTCCTCACCACTGGTTCCTGGTGTACACGTGGCATTGGCGTTCCACTCGAGATTCCAGCTCAGCTTGGACTTGTCAAAGTCTGGACTTGCGTAGAAAATCGCAGGCAGTGTTGTTTCGCAGAGACCTGAAGGTGGGGCTTTGTCTTTAAACGTCTGCTGTGCTGATTGCGCTGCCGAAATGATAGCGCCCGAAATAAGGAGGAGGAAGAACGTCACAGCATATGTGAACCCGCGACGTAGCTGTCTAGATCGAGCTGTCACTTCAAGGTTCTCCCACAGGATATTAGAGGGCTCGGGTGCAGCGACTACAATTAATGGGAACTTTCCATCGCGGAAGCGCAATGTCTTAGGCTGAAACTTACGTAGCAGCCATCGATCTGAGCGCCGATAGTCTTGAAGACATCTGCGCCGTGATTCCAGATTATTGAAGACAACGAAGGCACACTCGCAGGCAGTTAAGTCAAATGGCTTGGCATCAGGTGATTTCTTGCGTTTTGGCTTGGATTTGTTTTTCTTGTCCGTGGATGCATCGGGAGTAGGGCTTGCTAGTGCAGTAGCAGCGGCCAGTTCTTCTGCTAGCTGCTGCTTCTGCTGAGCTTGAAGCTGACGGTTTGCCTTTTAAGGGTCTTGAGTTTGCCAGTTTTCTTGGTCATTGCTGCTTGCAGACGCTCGAGCTGCTTCGTTGTGGCTTGCAGTAGCACTTCATCTGCCTGCTTGAAACTGGATTTGGGCTTTTTCACATTCCGTTTGCCTGGAGGTGGTGTCCAGTTTTGAAGCGTGATCGACGCCTGCTCTTTTTCTTGAGTGAGGATTGCAACAAGGCGTTGTGCTTCGGATATTTTGCGCGTTAGCGCTTCCATGGCGAGGAAGGTGCGCAGCAGCCCTGTCGGGTGAGCAATGCTCACTTCCGCTATCAGGTACCCAAGTAAATCTCATTCTGTTCGTGCTTCTGGTCTGTAATTTTCAAGATGTC
>JAAVTJ010000366.1:0-12663 GCA_011947355.1 Phytophthora boehmeriae | reverse complement strand
TCTGCCAATTATCATCTTTCAGAGCTTTAGCTGGTAACCATTACTTCTTGCGACTTAGCCCCATTGGCTAAGAATGTTACTCTTGTATCAGCATGTAATTCTTCAATCATCTTGACAAAGCCTACCTCTTACTCCATCCGAAAACTACGATGTGTCGTAAGGTTGCGGCAATCCAACAAGATCACCACTTTTCCTTCAGTTCGATATTAGTGTTAGCTCGCCAGAATGTCGCCATCAGGCTGTCACCGGGTGTATATAGCGAACCGGTGGCAAAGCCATTTTGGCAAGGACGAATCGATTGCCAGGTATGTTTCTTTATCCCTCTCTAGACTCCTTGAAACAATCTTGTAATTGTAATTCAGTAGCGCAATACGTCGATAATACATGGGCTCACTAGATGCTCAGCTCTTCTTCAAACAAAAATAGTATGACTTTACCGAAGCTGGGTGGGAAATGCAGTGTTTTTTGCAGCATCTGTACATCTGTACCATCACAGACGCTGTGTCAGAGTTATAGCGTTTATACCACCCATACCGATAGTATCGGGACCTGGTGATTTTCCATCACTGAGATGTTTAATTCCTTCATCACTTCATATCAGACCTCGGAAAATACAGTAAAGTACTGCATTGGCCGCACGTCACCGCCGTAATAATCACTGCAATACGAGAGCAAACAATAACAATTATTGCGCAATTACTGGCAGTATTAACTTACCGAAGAAAGACTACTGACATCCCACATGTGTTTGTTCGCCCGGAGGAAGGCGATCACCTCAAAATTCGCAGGAAGCATGCTGCTGCGCTGCGGAGAGTGGATAATCTTGCACTCTGAGAATAGACGCTCGCATGTATTAGATGTAGGCGGCACCTGCATGGCCAATGAAGCATAGCCAACGCTGTCGGTCGCACGTTTTTCGATCCCCCTGATGAATGATCTGTGAAGCGTAGTCGTCCTGGCGTTCGTTACGCTTGCGTCCAACTGTGCGTCGCTGCTGGTCCTGCTGTGTCCACTCCAATCGTTTCAGCGCTGCAGTCTCAGCCGCCGACAGCTTCTCCCCGGCGCAAATCTTGACAAGCCCGCTCTCAAAAGTGGGTGAGTGCACAATTCTTGCATTTGGTTTTAAGTACTCACCCATAATAGGATAGTCCAAAACAACCGAATCAAACAGCAGACGTACTTGGGTAAGACTCGTCGTCTCGGACTGCAAGCGCTTGGACACACTCTCCAGTTTGTTCAAATGGGTCAGCAGCGCTGTCAGCTTCTTGTGGTCACTGATCGACGGGACGGCGTCCTCAACAGCTTCCACAGAGCGGATTTCCGCTCGGAGCTTCACATAGCGTTGCAGCATCTCGTAGGTTGACGACCAGCGTGTCACGTTCCGTTTCTTGGCCCGGAGCGGAGTGAGCTTCAGAAGCTCAGCGGCGTTATTTGGCTTGCGTAACTGTATCATCAGGTTATTAACCTGTTGTAACAACGGCTCATGTTCTGTTAAGAACTTCTTAACAGCCAGGTTAAATCGGTGCGATGCACAACCGACCAATGGGATGCCGAGCTTAGTTGCAATAGCGCGGTTGGTATTGCAGTTATCTGCTACAAAAACTGAATCATGTCAATGGTTTTGTTATAAACCGCCAACACGTTTTGAAACAGCTCGATGTGAGCATCCGCATCTTGGCTACCGTCCTCCAGTGGAGATAGCGCAAGCAGCGTGCGCTGCAGTTGACCGCCGATGATGTAGAGCCCGTAGAGGGCCACATAGTGCGTAGTTGCGTCCATCCATCGTACATTACGCCGAACATGTCACCCATTTCTTTCGCGATTACAACTCCTAATGTAGCCGCCACCGTAATCATGTCAGCCTTGACTGCCTTGGAGTTGGTTGGTCGCCACTTAGCCATGGCTCTCGTTTGCTCGTCGTCTACCTCGCTCAGAGGCATGCTTCTTTCAACAACCCACCGCAACCAATGGTAGCGATGGGATGTTTCCTCTGAAACAAAGCCAAACGTTTGTAGAGGGCGCTCGGGGCCGCGGTGGCGCGCATCGTACTGCGCTTTATAGTCCTCGTGGCGGCTTGCCAGATGCGAAACCAGGTTTGAGTAGCCGGTACCGGGCAGCTGTTTGCGGTCAGCACCGCACAACTTGCACCGATGAAGCGCTTGGCCTTGAGCTTCGAAGAAAAAGCACTGATGTCCTTGTTTGATACCATGGTAGGATATTTGAGAGTGAATTATGATAACGAATATGCACTACTGAACTGGTAACCGCAAGCTGTGCTCACAGAGCCATCCAGCACAGTTAGGCCCTAACAAAACACAATTTAACCGACAGAGTGGACCGTGAAAGTGAACCGGGTTTGGTTGGACTAGCTTGTCCTTCTGAACCAAAATTGTATTGAAATAATTGCAGCAATTTATTATTATATTTTTTTGATGCTCAATAATACATAATATAATACTTAAAATACAGTAATTGCAATTCCGCAATCATTTTTTCCGAGGTCTGCTTCATATTCTGCAATTAGCTTTGTCGAAAATGCTAGCTTCTTATCCAGTTTTGGGATTTCTGACGCTCTATCTGCACAGGAACCGACAATCAGCTTTGTGCCGTCGGTGCATTCTGAATGATTGAACCTAGACATCCCCCAATATTAGCTTTTCCCTCTAAATTGGGCTGTGGGCTGCTGCTGTAGGGCCTGTGTATGGGGATGTAATCATCTGTGTACTTCGTAGACACTCAAACAAAATAAAAAAGGGAAGTCGATTTTATTGTATCAAAGGCATGGTCTTGATGGAGGTTTCTTTGTCTGCTTATTCTTCTCGCCATGTTTACGTCGGCTAAATATCGCCGAATTTCTTCTACCAATCCGGTTCCCACGGTTTGAACGAGGTTTAGATCCTCCATCATGTCCAACAATGTTGCAGTGGATGTTGTCACATTTTGTATCAGTTGTTGCGCTCTTTGTACATGCGTGAATAGTCTACGTTCCTTTTGGCGCAATGCCACCTGGATGCTTTTCCGTGTGTGAGGCGAGGCGCGGTGAAACTCCTGACTCGTCCAGATGTATAGCGTGACCCAGAAGGCTAGTGACACATCTTCCACGTTCAGGAAGCGCTACGTCTGGGAACCCTGGGCGTTCTGTTTGTTGTTATCTGTTATTTTTCTAGCCTACCTCAGTATAGACATCTAGTCAGGTTAATATTGGTTTCAATATAGTTGGTCTTCTTCGTTGTTCTTCTGTGTTCCTTCGTTGCTTGGGCTTCAACGATGAGTCATGCTGAACACATCATGGTTCGGCTTGGTCGGTCTGAAGTGACTTGGCTTTTGTATATTTGGATTTGACGTTCAGACTTACACGTCCAGACTCGTACATCATCCGCCCAGGATGGCTGGATGTGTCGGTTCATGGTGGAAACGTGGAGGTCTTGATCATGCCCTTTACGCTTTCACACCGTTTCAAGACAGGTGGCGCTCTGGTATGTAACCAACGGAGGCACTTGGTCGCTCCCTGAGCTTTACCTTTCGTCAGGATCTTGACTCCCATTCAGAATTTTCGCGTCCAGAACTTCACGTCATGGGTAGTCAAACCTATCCATCGCTGGACGCAAGCTCCATCGTACACCATTCCTCACGAGACATCCAAAATAAGCACACTCTCCGCCAAGCTGGCCTCACCGTTCAGCCAAACAGAATCGCTAGAACAACAGCTGCTTGGGCGTACCAGAAATTTGTAAACGCATCGTGTTATGTGACTCATTTTACCGCTAGTGTCGGCTCGAGAATGTCAACTTGCACATTTTCCCAAACTGTTCCTAGGTCTATGCGTCATCGAAGATTCGAATACACATTCTGTGAATTATACAATACGCACAAGTGTAATTCCTCAGCTTGCTTCTCAGCAGATACCGGCACTCCGTATACGTTCGGCATGCGTTTGCTACATCGGGTCCATTGGGAATTGCAAATGGATGCGAACCCCAACACAATCTGTTATTGCCATCGATATGATGTTTTCAATCTGTCTGCACTAACGGTATATTTCCGTAAGTGAGTTTACGATCAGCGGAAATTATGTTTTCCACACAAGATACTGGTCGCTCGTGGACCAACCGTCCACCAGTTTAAGTTTAGACACTGAGGACGACAAGCTTTAAGAAGGGGGCTCTACCATCCATCATGAACACGCGCGGCAACATCAACCACACCGAGGTGTTGGTGCAACCCACGAGCACCGAGAATCAACCAACTCCTACGAGCACTGAGAACCAGCCGACATCTTCGAACACCGAGATCGTGGATGTAACGGTAGACGATACGACCTGGACAGCATCGTCTGCTCGCTCGAAGGTAGAAGGCCCTCCTATCCACACGTCAAGGCGTGCACCAAAGCGCAAGTCAACTCCATCGGAGCTCGCCGAAGTTTGAAAGGGCAAAAGAAACTCGTTCGAAAGGCGACGGCGGCTGCGAGCTTGACAGCTTCAGCGTCGACAAACGATTCGATGGCAGCGTCTGCTGCGCCAAACGCTGATGCAAATCCGGCGTCCGTCGACACTAGCGGTATCATACCGCACAAGGTCCCTGGAGAGAACGCCGCCGCGGCTAGCCGCACTGTAGCAACAGCGACCGTGCCTTCAGCTCCAAGCGCAGCGGTGCCGAGCAATCAAGTGACAGACGGTGTTACTCTGCAGGTAGCTAATCAACGTCTAGCTCAAGAGAACAACGGATTTGGTCTCAATAGTTTTATGGCTACTTTCCAACCTGGAACCGCTGCTGCCTCAATTCGTTCAACCCCAGGAGAGGACGTTTCACCACCACTGACCCCCGTGTCAGCATCGGGGCACGAGGTAATGGCTGAGCTAAAGCGCCTGCAAGACGAAGTGCAACGACTAAAAGGACAGCTGCGCCAGTCTGTAACCGGAATGTTGACGCTCCCAAATGACCAAGGAGAGCTACCGCCTGCGCCAATCTGCCACCTGTCCAGCTCCAGTTTTCCCGAGGAAGCGAAGAAGGTGAAGGGCGATTATCACCCTCCTCAAGCGCATGTCCTTGCTGCAAACCGCATGTTTAAGGGTTTGCAACCAAACCAAGGTAAGGCACAATCTGCACCAAAGCAACCACGCTCGATTTCGCCTTCGCCAATAGTCTTTCAGTGGGTTGAGAGCTTCTCTTTGTTGGGGGCAATGGTACGCTCAATCAAGAAACCAGTGAATCGGCAAAGTTAATGGGGGTAAAATAGGTCGCCCAGCTTCTAGCTACTGACGGATGTCGCGTCGAGTCTTCTTCGAAAGCTGGGGCTTCCATCGCCGTTTCTTGCGATGGCGTTCGTAAGCTTTGTCGACACGCCGAGAAATCATCTCTCGGCTGTACTCGTTTGAGCACACGGTTATGTGTTGCCACAGCACAACCGACATGCAGTAGGAGATCAATGCGGCTGGAGAGTCGCCAGCACGCAATGCTTCGGCGGTGGGTCCAGAATAACCTTCACGCAAGCCTGGGTAGCCTTTGGTGTTGTTCACAGGTTTGTACGGCGTCATCAGGTATTCGAATGTGTCAGGTTGCACCACATCTTCCCAGCCTGACGTAGCCATCTCGCGAAGAAATTCTTCCTTCAATTTCCAGCAAGCACCCGGTCTACTCCACCAACTTCTCCTAACAGATATCCTCAGAAAGAACTTCTGCGGCGATTTCGTCTTCAGACGCCGATGATTCGTCATCATCTTGCAGAACGTTACAGGAGATAATCTCATCGTCGCCGTCGGCTCCGGAGATATAACCTGTATCGCCGAGTATGTATTTACGCTGCATATCTTCAAAACTGATGCATTGATCGAGCGGAAACGAGCTGGAGTCGTGGTATAGTGCTTGTGGGTCTCACGTGATGTTGGTCACACTGTCTAGCATATACGGTACTACCGTAAGTGATGGGAGCTAAGTTGTAGATACTAAATAAATAGTTGGATGTCCCACTGCAACACATGAAACCTCATGGGCTATACAATATAATCATGTGTATATTTGAATAAATGGTAATGAGTCCATTAGCGAGCATCTGGCAAGTACTGAATC
The DNA here is from genome assembly GCA_011947355.1 of Phytophthora boehmeriae. Taxonomy (NCBI): domain Eukaryota; phylum Oomycota; class Peronosporomycetes; order Peronosporales; family Peronosporaceae; genus Phytophthora; species Phytophthora boehmeriae. The sequence goes on along the minus strand of JAAVTJ010000366.1, from coordinate 6,597 downwards.
TCTGTGTCAGCTAGAGACTTCTTTCCACCTCTGGTCGTACTATACCATCCACACAGCAAAGTCCTAATTAATCGCCTCACTTCCTAAATTATCGACGAAAGGCTCAGTTGCCATGGTATACTCCCAAAACCACCCACGTCGCACACAAGAAGGCGAAGACAGCTGGGATTGGCGCACACACAGATGACGAAGCTCGAGCACGTTGATCGATGCCTGCGCGTCCAGGGGCCTGACCGCGTGCTTCAAATGACCAGTATTGCTCCTATCGAGTTCGAACGGCTTTCGGAGATTATTGAGATCAGGTTTTGGCTCATTGGGATGTTGGCCGAGGAAAGAAGAGCAAATACCCTTCAAAAGACGTTCCGGTGAGACACAGTGTCTTCCACTTTTGGCATGTTTGGCATGCACACATCGATATTCTGGAAGATGGTAACACAACATTCCATGCAGAGGTTGTCGAAGCACTGGAAACATTTTCCGCAACTTTCCGTGCGCTCGTCATGCGACCGATGTTATCTTTCAGCAAGCTGACGGACCATGCAGAGGGTACAACTATGCTAAGAAATATTTTAGCGGCAAGCACCCCTTTACAGCTACAAGGTGGAGAACGCGGTTCCCCCGACAGGAGCAGCAACCAATTGCACCGATTTCGAGGTAGCACATTTTTTCGAAGTAACTCTTTATTTCACCGGTCAGCGTTGCAGAAACTGCAGGGCGAAACAGCAATGAACGATGTTGGGCCTTTGGCAGATTGTTTCGAGTACGACTGGGCCGTTCTAGTTGACAGAGGGTATTAAGGTTTGGGCAGTGAGTATAGGACAATTCAACCAAAGAAGGAAGCTCGTGGTGAACCACCAGTTGGCTTGGATAACAAATTTGATAATGACCGCACTTTGGAAGACTGAAAACGTTGTGGGAGTGTGCCCTCACGCGTGGGACTGGGGCAACAGGTCCTATCACATGTTTTTAGAGTGTGCGTGTGGTGTTAACTAACTACTGTGTTCGCTGCTGTCCCCTTCGTCGCGAAAACGGAGAAAACTATCTACGTTGTCTAGCGCGTCTTAAAGAAATTGGTGCCGACATCGAGGAAACAAAGAGGAAGAAGCGAGAGACGTACAGGGATAACCAGAGAGCTCGTTTGCAGGTGACGTTCGTCCCAGAACCACTGAGGTCAGTGCTTTGACCTCCACTAACCGCAGAAGCAGCCTTACCTCCAGATTGGTTGATTCCCCTTGCAGCACCGTGCACAGGGCATCGTTACTATCGGGACCTGTGTATCTCCTAGCACTCCCTTATTTAAATTGAGCCCTCTCATTTTGGGCATTAACTTTTGACCCATATTGTTTTTGACAATCTGGGTTGTGACCAAAATTTCACCATCTGGGTCTGACCAAAATCAGTTTTCATGCTCGGGTTCCAGTACGTCGTTGCCAAGTCTCGGGAGCTCTCCTCCGCTCTCGACCGCGAGCTTTCCGCGGCCGGCGGCCGCTCTGCACCCTTCAGCTCCGTGTCCAGCACTCCGTCCGTTGAAAGCGCGTCTTCCGCGTCAAAATCCGCGGCTCCAGAGGCTTCCCAGACCACAGTACCAGCACGGAACGAAGGCAGCACGTTCTTGCGTGTGCAGCAAGAACAACAAGCCCAAATGGTGGCGAACCACCAGCAACTTCTTCACAGGTTCATAAGCTTCTTATGCATGCAACTTGCAGTGAAAAAGCTTTGATATTGAGCTCGTAATGTTAAATAACCCATGTTGATACTTTGTGACCTAGTGGACAAGCGTTAAGTGCTGCTCTCGGCCGTGCTAGAGCCACACTACAAGCCCAAGCAGCTAGTGAGCAGTTCCTGACACAGAACTTCCATTTGGTGGCTCGTGTGCGGCAGCAGCTCGCTGGGGTTCGAGCTCTGGTGCTCAAAGTGGCGGAAGACGCGGAGGATGTTGAAAACCTATTGGTGCAGCGCTGCGAGGAGACTGCGGCGCGCCAGAACGCCGCGTTTGCGGCTCAGCAGCAACAGGAGCTCGAGGCCTTTGAAGCGACAATCGCTCAGGAGTCCGAGGGCCGCAAACGCGAGCTCTTGGAGATGCGGCGGCAGAAGTTGGCCAGTGCCTTTATGAACGACCTGAGGACGTACCAGACTCTTGTGGGGCACCATGGAGACGCTGCTGCGGCTGAAGCGAGTGCTGTGTCAACTGCAAAGGCACAGGAGTCTTTGGACTCGATTGAGCTGGTGGTGGTGGCGGATCCGGACCAGTTGGCAGCGTTCTATGAGTCAGGGTCGGAGCAGGATGAGGAAGAAGAGAAGACGCCAAAGTTTTCCTCTCCTACGGCACCGACGGAGTTACTCGAAGAAGAAGAAGAGAAGGACGATGATGGCAATGAAGGAACGGAAGAGGAGATTGCTCAGACAGCGGGAATAGCTGAAGCTCCAGCAAGTGATATAGGTGAACAGGGGACCGAGGGAGTCAAGGAAGTCGATGCTATGGGGGATAACAAAGCTGGTGAATCAGAGGAAGACAAGGTGACTGAAGAAGAGAAGAAGACTGCGTGAACAAGTGAATCGATGTGGGCAAGGGCAGAGGTATGAAATGAAGGCGGTATTTATGATCGATCGAATGAACCAGCGATCGAGGCGTCCTGAAAAATAATCAAACCGGAAATGCTCGATACTTCAGTACCAGTTTAAAGCAGTCTGAAGCGAGTATGTGTGGAGCGAGCAAAGTTTGTAGGTGGTGTTCGTTATGGCAGAACTCATTCGTGTGCAGTGGAATAAGGATTTGGCGCGTCGCTTCGAGGTCAGTATCAAAAGAGTCTCGTCGGAGGACATTTGAAGAAGCTGATCGATTGAGTGGCTGTGCAGGTAGCATGGAGGCGAAGAGAATTGTTACAGTCTCCGAGTCAGAACTGAACAAGGCCAGTAAGGAGCTGCATGCCACCAAGGGCACACGCGAACACTCGGACTCTCTTGAGTACGACTCGAGTATCGCGGACAAAGTCGCCGCCCTCTACGAAAAACTTGATGGCGATATCAACGCCATCTTCGAGGTACGGCTCTTCCAACCTCGGCAATGGTACACTTGACGAACATTTTTAATGCTTTCACAACAGGAGCTGGAAGAGGATCCGCGCAAGGCGCTCAAACATCCGCCACAATCGGCTGCCGATTTTGGCAAGAAGTACGCGCAAGGCTTCTACACGATTGCCGAGGCCAAGTGATCGACATTGGGATGGGACCGGGTGAATCGACGGGGCCTTGGCAGTGGGCACATTGAGGAAATTGTGGAGCTCTAACAAACTAATGAACATCATGCATCCACAGGTCATTGTCTGGTCATGCAGGCTTCATTCTATTGACTAGGACTATTCAGAGCTTCACCAGAACTGCTTGTAGGACCAGGTAATGGCTCTACCATGGGTGTCTCGTTCTTTGTAGGATCTTCGGGCACAGGGGGCACTGCAACGGCGTCTGCAGCGATTTCAGGTTTGGAGGGGCTCTCTGCGCCGGTTAGAGCACGTTTCGAGGCGGCTACAAGCTCCGCATAGGCAAGACGGTACTTGGCATTCGCTTCAATGGCGTATGTCTTGACTGGAGCTTGAATGGCTTCCCATGTGCGCATGGGCTCACCCGGCATGCGGGAAAAGCCGTTGCTGATGGTCTCGTCCTTCCACAGACGAACTAGCTCGGATGGTCGGCTCACATCGCGTTTGAAGCCTAGCTTTGTGTCTGGACGGAATTTGGGGCCCACTGACTTGCGGAAGTAATCTGTAAACTCGGGCAAGACGACCTCAATCGGTGCTGATCTGGCTGATACCGGAGGCTTATCATCAGTAGACGTGGTCACAGCGGCACTGTCTGCTGGTGGTATTGCTGGGCTTGGCTGCCATGCTGTTGATTCCGGTGCAATCACCGCAGACTTCTGTACAAGAAGCTCAGTTGCTGTCGACACTGATTCATCTACGGCACCGTTTTCTTTTCCGAGGTCAGGTTGAGTCACCTCGTTGCTTGTTGGTATGTCCGATAACGCCATCTCCACTGCCACCTTGGCTGTACGCCCGCCACTTGGAGGTTTCGATGGGTCCTGAGTAGTTGTTCCAGGGGACAGAACGGGCGTGACAGTATTCTTTCGTCGGCGACTAAAGCACGAGCATCGACAACGACAGCATCGGAAGAGGGGACGAACTCGTTTCCAGATCGCAGCAAGGATACGCCCAAGCGTTTGCCGCAACAGTGGAAGCAATACATTTACCCACACCGCGGACAGGAGGATTCCGACCACAACCAGCACCAAAAAGACAAACATCAACATCACGTTCGCATGCAAGACTTTCACGATAAAGCCGTGCTTTCCCAGCGGATCGTACGTTTCAGCCTTCGCGAGTAGTTTGTTGTACAAGTCTTCGGTGGTCGAAGAACCTTCAGTGCTCAGCCCAAACAACGAAAAGAGCCAACCAAGTTTTAACGTCGGTGCCTGGAGCAGCTCCGTGTTGCCGTACATCCAAGATGAAAAGCCCAAGTGCGCCACTAACGCCCAAGGTAGCAATGACAGCACTGTTTCGCCAAGAGCTTCGTCGTACGCAGTCTTGACGCTGTATAACCACAACAATGATAGCTTGTCGAGCCAGAAGGTCCCTGTACACGCCAACGACGCAATGAACAGCAACACTGGCGATCCACCGCAGAAAACAAGCGTCACAAAAACCGAGTTGAGCACCATTGGGTATCTCACAGCAAGGTCGAAGGTTGGGCCAGCGTACAGTTTATCCATCCGTTCTTGTGTGCGAATGTGCCGTCGACCAAGGCAGCGCTTGAGAGGTCGAATGACACAGAGCTGCAGCAGAAGCAACAGTTGGGGCACGACTGCGTTAATCAGCATGGTCATCGTAACGCCCATGCCCACGGTTGGGTACCAATCACGTTGGAAGTCGGCATACTTGCCTCGGAAGAGTTCACCAACCAATGGGACTGAGCTCAACGAAAGTGCGGCATTAACAACCAGGACAATGATGGCCGTGTTTAGGAATTGCGCTGCGAACATCTTGAGAGCTACTGCCGAGGCTTTAGCTGACTCACTAGTGTGCCTCTCGAATGTTGCAAATCCGCGTAAAGTGGTCTTGAGAACAAGGTTGACGATCACCACTACTGCCGAAGCAACGACGATGAAGGCATTTTTTCCCAGGAAATCCGTGAGGAACCCACGGCACGGTACAAACGTATTCCAGAGGGCTCGGGGACCATGTAGGAGACCAAGCTCCGTGATACTCGCCTGAAGTTCTGCTGTGCAAAGACAATAGAGCACATGGCTTGCTAGATACGTCTCGCAAGAGTCTCCTGTTTCCTCGCGAGCTACACCATCAAAGCATGCCAGAGTATTGCACTTCGTGCTCGATTTTTCGGAGACACATGGATCGACACACCGGTGAAGTTGATCTACAGGTGACGACGGGTTTCGTACATTGATATCGTTCACGACACCATTGGAATACGCGACGTAATATCGGTCCTCACCACTGGTTCCTGGTGTACACGTGGCATTGGCGTTCCACTCGAGATTCCAGCTCAGCTTGGACTTGTCAAAGTCTGGACTTGCGTAGAAAATCGCAGGCAGTGTTGTTTCGCAGAGACCTGAAGGTGGGGCTTTGTCTTTAAACGTCTGCTGTGCTGATTGCGCTGCCGAAATGATAGCGCCCGAAATAAGGAGGAGGAAGAACGTCACAGCATATGTGAACCCGCGACGTAGCTGTCTAGATCGAGCTGTCACTTCAAGGTTCTCCCACAGGATATTAGAGGGCTCGGGTGCAGCGACTACAATTAATGGGAACTTTCCATCGCGGAAGCGCAATGTCTTAGGCTGAAACTTACGTAGCAGCCATCGATCTGAGCGCCGATAGTCTTGAAGACATCTGCGCCGTGATTCCAGATTATTGAAGACAACGAAGGCACACTCGCAGGCAGTTAAGTCAAATGGCTTGGCATCAGGTGATTTCTTGCGTTTTGGCTTGGATTTGTTTTTCTTGTCCGTGGATGCATCGGGAGTAGGGCTTGCTAGTGCAGTAGCAGCGGCCAGTTCTTCTGCTAGCTGCTGCTTCTGCTGAGCTTGAAGCTGACGGTTTGCCTTTTAAGGGTCTTGAGTTTGCCAGTTTTCTTGGTCATTGCTGCTTGCAGACGCTCGAGCTGCTTCGTTGTGGCTTGCAGTAGCACTTCATCTGCCTGCTTGAAACTGGATTTGGGCTTTTTCACATTCCGTTTGCCTGGAGGTGGTGTCCAGTTTTGAAGCGTGATCGACGCCTGCTCTTTTTCTTGAGTGAGGATTGCAACAAGGCGTTGTGCTTCGGATATTTTGCGCGTTAGCGCTTCCATGGCGAGGAAGGTGCGCAGCAGACCCTGTCGGGTGAGCAATGCTCACTTCCGCTATCCAGGTACCCAAGTAAATCTCATTCTGTTCGTGCTTCTGGTCTGTAATTTTCAAGATGTCAGCCCCGCAATCCTGGTTTGCAACTTCACCAACATCATCGAGATGTTCGAGATGTTCAAGACTGTTGACGACATTGCAGTTGACGGCACCTTTTGAAAGCGAGCGTTTTACGCGACGCGGTCTTCGTC
>JAAVTJ010000365.1:0-21498 GCA_011947355.1 Phytophthora boehmeriae | reverse complement strand
TTGTCATTTGTAAATCCAATATTGACCAATCATTGTGTCGAATCTTGAATTTCAACTAATAATCGAGTTCCATTTTTGTATCCCCGATATTGTAAGGTACACTTGTCGTTGAGCGTTCAAACTTGGTCAATCCCTGTAACACACTTGCTTATCCATTGTCAGTCCATTGCAACGTCCACTGTAATGTCCTTGGTCTTCGAATCCGTGATCCGTCCAAAATGATCGATCGATTTAGGCAGGATTGCCAATTCTTGTGAGCTACGCTTAGCTACATGCCTTGCTTCATGTCGCGCCGCAATATACTCTCCATGGAGTACTGTAGACGGTCATCATTTGCTTTGTTTACGTACTCCTTCACGAGTTGTGGCACATCTTCGACAAGTAACTTTAACTGCTCCCACGAGTCCTCAACAGCTTCGAGCCCTTGCCACTTTACTTGAATTTCAAATGCATGCATGTTGTTGTTGTAGCGGTGATCTATCAATTCCTCGACCGCCAACAGCGTTCCTTGTGATGCAATGTGATCTATCATCTCTGCCGAGATGCTAAGCGAGGCGTCTGCGTAGTGTTTTAGTCGTGATGGGTGCACGTTCATCGTTTTCCCCGTCACAAGGTGTTCCAAAGTGAAATAATATTCTGCCGCAGCGATCACTCGATACGGACCCACCCAGGTCACACGCAGCTTGTTTGCGTAACGTTTTTCATCCACGCGCGATCTAAGTACGAAATCGCCTATAGAAAAATTTACTGGTTGTTCGTAGTGCTTCCTGCTGCGATATCGCAGCGCTTGGCGCTTTCGCTCTTTTTCCACAGTCTTATGCATACCTTGTACGCTTGCACGCATCTGATTCAATTTTGTATCCAAGTTTGGTCGCTGTTCAGGTAGCGAAGTTATGCACCCCTTCCTCCCGGTAGCACTGTGTTCAGGGCGCTAGGACACGGCAGTCCCGTAAATAGTTCAATTGGCGCTTTGTTTGCTAGTGACTGAACCGGTGAATGGTTCAAACTCGACTGCACTAGAGGCAGGAGATACGGCCAGTCAGTAGAACTCACTTTGAACTCCAGAATCAGTGCCTTCAAAACTTGTAGGATGTCCCTATTCACCCTTTCGACACTTCCATTTTTCCACGGAGTATAGGCTAGAATGAACTTTTGGCGCGACTTGAGTCGCCTGTTTAATATTGCAATGACTTTGCTCGTAAAGTGTGAGCCACAGTCGCTGACCCATAGTGTAGGAATGCCAAATCGACTGTACCAGTCGAGAATGGCAGCGGCGGCTACCTCGGATGTAGGTCCATCACATGCAACGAGCTCCACAAAATGAGTGGCTTCGTCCTTCAATACAAGGACGTAGCGTGACGTGCCAAATGACTCACCAAGAGTCAGGAAATCCCAATGCAGCGTTGCATTTCGCTCAAAAGTATAATGTGTTTCGCTGAACGGTCTAGGAATAGTTGCACCACCTTTGACATGCAAGCAGAGCAGACATTGACGACAAAACGCACGTGCTCGTTCATTGAGGCCAGCTATACTAAATAGCCGACGAAGGTGATTCACCATGACGTGAACTCCACGATGTCCACTTGATCCACAATGCACGACAATGAATAGTCGCTGCAGTAGTTCATCAGCGCTCTCAGGTATCCATATTCGATCATCCACACGCCACATGGAGTCCTCACCTCTCTGCTCTCCACGAGGAACATCGCACAAACTCTGAGCACTCGCAATTTCGTCCAGAGTCGGCCACACAAAACCTTCTTTGTCTAATGGTCGCGGACTGTGCACTTCAGTCTGGCCTTGCTGAGGCTCAACGCTTTTGTCCTTAGTCGATCGTCCGCGCTTGCGTTTTTTGTTAGTGACACGCTTGGCACCACTTTATCGCGTGACACTGCAATTTGCCTCCCCATCTAGAAATGAGGTCCGTCCAGACATTATTCGCTCCTTCAATATGTTCTATGGAGTATCTGTACCCCATCAACTTCGTCGACCATCGGAGGAGCTTCCCACGCATGGTCTTCTTCAATTCTTTGCTCGGGGCAAATAAGTGAATGATGTTCCTATGATCACAGTACATCTTGAATCCTTGCGGTCTCAGGAGCAAATACTGAGTTTTTCGCATGCATGTACGATAGGAAAACACTCCTTCTCTATTACACTCCAATTGAGTGCTGACCCAGAAAATGATCCTCCCATGCAGATCAACAACTCATGCTGCTGCTCCTGGATCGGTTGTTCGGGTTTCCATTCTATCACTTGGCTTACTTTAAGCCCCCAACCAGAATCCGAGGCGTCCGATAGTAAACAAAGCTGCTTGTCTGGATCGGGAAACGTGAGCATCGCAGACTTCGACAGTAGCTCATTTACAGCAGCAAAACTCAGTAGTTCATCTGACGAGAGTCTAATTTTTATGCCAGCTGCAGCTCGTTTACTACGCTTCGTTCCTTTAAGCGAACGGTCGAGGAGTTCCTGTAGAGGCTTTGAGACGCGTGCATAATCTACAAGCCCTTCCCGCATCCTATTCGTAGCACATACGAATTGCTGCAACTCTGCCGCAGTCGCTGGTACCGGAATTTTCTGCAGCGCCTCAATCCGCTCTGGATCATGGCCTACACCCTGCTCATTGATGATTCTTCCGCACCATTTGATCTCGGTTTGGAAAAGCTTGCATTTTCGCGGATTCAGCTTAAATCCAAATTCGTCGAGCTTCCTAAAGATTGCCTCAATTACATCCATAAGCTCACATACTGTGTCTGCATACGCCAGCAGATCGTCAATCCAGACGAGCACACAGTCATTCAAATATTCCTTTAGTACCTCTTCCACTGTCGACTGGAAATGCAGGGCTGCATCCGTACAGCTCTGTGGCACCCGAGTCGGAGTAAAGTTCCTCGGTCGGTCATGTAGGATAGCAGCTCCTGAGAGGCTTTGTACAAGGGAAGTTGCCAGAAACCCTTAATGAAATCGAAAATGGCATAAAACTTCTTGCCCTTGCATTTCTCCAGTCTCACTTGCAGACTAGGCATCACGCCAGCGATGCTCTCGGTCATCGCATTAACCGGTCGGTAGTCATTGGTTTGGCGAAAATTGGCGCTGTTTGGCTTGCGCACAGGCAGAGCAGCGCACACCCAACGACTTTCCTTGTTCTCAACAACCCAATCAAGACGCACAAGCTCAGCGTTATATTTTGCTAGAAACTCTGATTTCTCAGGACTATATTGACGCACCTTGTACTTGAACGGTTTTGCATCAGGTTTGAGCCGAATCTTTAGTGGCGGCACTCTGGCGGGCGGGTCATCTCCAAGGACGAACCTCCATCCTTCAAAAGAAAACAATATGTCTCGCAATCGCTTTTCTTCTGCACCAGATGCGATAACTCCACGCTCCACACAATCCACCACCATTCCATTGATCACGCTATCGACATCTTCGTCGATCGACAAATTACACTCTGGCATTCCAACTGGGTCTCCGAAAGAATCGTCGTCACCGAGACTTCGTGCGGCGAGCTGCTCAAGCTCACGATCTACATCGATTCCTAATTCGGCAAGGAGCACGCGACCAATAATCAATTCATCATCACCTGACTCCACTATGAGACAACGTTTCCTGTCTTGGCATCTTACAGGTCCGGCTGCAGTGTTTAGACACATATATACATCAATACCATGCGTTGCAGTAAGCACTGCACCCCCAACAGCCTCCAATTCTACTGGTCGATCCAGTTCCACAGCTACAACCTCGTGGTCAAGAGCCTGCAGCTCCTGACGTGGCTGTGCGAAATGATATTCTAGTCAGATCCACTATCAGCACAGTAGGGTAGCTCAAATACGGCATTCAGTGTTGCCGTAGATTGCACTCTATCCTGCGTCCCCATACGCGGATTCACCCGCTTCAACTTGGATTTCTTCCCTAATTGCTTTTGGGGTTCTCTTTGACATTATTGCTTCTTTCTCTGCTTCGTCAATGCTGAGGCACTCGGTCAACCAATGATCCTTACCACAGTTGAAGCAACCACCACGTGGTTTGCTCTTCCTTGTACTCGAAGGTCCAGTGGTCGGCTGCCCCTGCACTTGACCAGCAGCGGTAGCATCTGATGGCTCCTTTCTTTTCTCGCCCATGCTTTTGACCCAACAGCAGTACGGTCGCTGTCGCCCTTTTTTTCGGGTTGTCTATCGCCATGTCGTTGTTTCTTTTCCTGCTTTGACTGCTGCTGCAGTCTCTTCCGATTTGCCAACGAGCGGAACACTTTGTCCTGCTCGAGCGCCTTCGACTTGACCAGCTTGTATAACGCCACGTCATTTTTCAAACTGGCCTTATCGATTAACTTCTGATGAGTCTCCACCTCATCACGCAAAGCAACCGGCTGCAAATGTTTTTTCAGGATGGTGCACTTGTGAGTGATACCCATTGCAGTAGAGAAAGTGCTCTGCAGTCCATTCTGCAAAATAATGTCCTCACACTGTTTAAAGTAGTTAACCACTCTAGCCTGCACATCAGACTCCTGCAAATCCATCTGCAACTCGTCGTCGAACAGCGCATCGATGTTGCCGATCGAGCCATTCTTAACGTTGTTGACAATCTTGTCAATTTCGTTTACGATCCTCTCCTCCGTGATATCCTCGACTGGAACTTCCCAGTCCAACTTGCACATCGTCATGAGGAGTGAGTGATCAAATGTGTTTTTCACACTCATCATTGCCTTGGCAATGTCCTCGCCAGAGACGGCGCAGCGTGCGGTGATCGCGTCTTCATACTCGCGACGTTTCTTCTTCCACTGCACCAGACCCGCATGCGAGATGTCCGTGATCCAAGGCGGCATGATGGCTGAAGACGTAACAGGCACGTTCGCCATGGCCGAGTTCTCATCGCCGCTGTTGTTGTTGCTTTCATGTCGAGGCAACTCCACCGTCGCTCGACCGCTTCTTGTTCTCATCCGTGCTTGAACAGATACTATTGTTAACAATGTGACGTTCCACACGAGCTTGGGAGCTGGAACTCCCACCAACAGACAACGTGTATTGTGATGTTGGTTTCTAAAAGTGAACTGAGCTAAAGCCTAACACCCTACTTTACTCTGCTGTGCTCTCTCCTGCCATTCGATGGCAGTCCAGGGAGAGTCTCAATGCGTTTGTCCAATCAGGCAGTCCAATATGCAGTCTGTGATCGGTTCGTCCGCGCTGTGTGGTGCGGCAGCACCTTCAGCGCTCAGTGTGCAGCGTCGGTTGGCTCTACCAGTCATGGTGGCTTCGTGGTTAGGACAGCTTATCCACTTAGACGATAGGGCTTCTGCAGCCCACCATCACAATATTAGCTAAATTAATTTTGTTTGGTCGTTGATGCTCAAGCATCAGCTTTTCAGGATTACCAAAAATTCATTGCGCCACCTGGAGACGCCGAACCGCTCATGGATAGGAAAACACCGAGCTTACAAAATCCTCAATGATTCTACGTGAAAACTGCAACAACTCCTTGAAGCCGACACTATCTCCGTATTCTTGGACTCTTCCGTGGAATTAACGCTGGCTGATTCAACTTTTATTAACGCTATTAAACCGTATCTGGAAGTGTCAAATTGATCTCGAAGCGAGACCAGACTCCTGCTCCATTCGGTATGTATTGTTATTCCTTACTGGAGGCGCTGCAATCTGGAGGCAACACTGTGACTCTATGTGCGGTTCCAACATGCTACGTGCCACAAAAAGTGATAGGCTACGAGTGCCCGGGCCTTGGAGATCTTAGGCTCTTTTCTTCACAATACTAACGTTAAAGCTTCTGAAGATTCGGAAGCAAACGAAGAAGTTTAGAAAGTGAAATACTGGGGAGGCAAAAGCTGCTACCAAGGCTGCTGCTGGTGGTCACCAAGATATCGTGAAGTTTTTGTATACGAATGAACGGGTTGTGGAGGGGAGCCAAGAGATATTGTGGGAGTGTGTGGTGTGCTCACGAATTGAGAGCTGGAACTCCCTTAAACCAACGTTTATTGCTGTTGCTTGCTGATTCCAATGTAAATTGGAAAGTGAACTTACTATCCTAGTTCCTGGGCGCACCCGCCTACTATGCCAGTAGTCCAGGGAATGCACCCTTGCAGTTCGAGCTGGTTGCATGCAAGTGCAAGCAGCTGTACTTGTTCTCTTGAGGCAACAACTGCTGCAAGCAGTTGGAGATCGACTTGGAGATCGGCTTAACTATTGCTGAACACTGGTTACTCCAATTACTCTGGCTGCGGGTTGAAGGAGCTGGCGCACGTGAGCTTGCATTCACGACACTGCCCCCAAGCTCTTCAACGCCGCGGTCGCCGTAGTATCTGCATCCACCGCAGTCTCCGATATCGCCATAACAGTCCTCGTTCCGTCGTACTGTCGAATCCGTCTCGTCTCATTTAGTGGAATAGCCGGTCCACCAACTTCAACGTGTTGCAGTGTTACAGGTTATCCGCAGGATTTGCAACAATATCACCTTAGCCAATATGGCCTTGTTCGGGACCAAATTTTGTCCACATGTGTGAAATACTCGTATCCATCCTGTGTATTGGCATCCCAATCAAACACTGCATACTGTAGCGTTAAAGTCGAATCCTCCTCAAACTGATAATCACTTTTGACAGGATGTTGCCATAACTCAGCTTCTAGAGTTCGTAGAGACTTGGCGCTGCTTAGGATCGATAGTATGTGTCACTGCACGTTGAAACAAGTCGTCGTTGGAGCCGTTTGCGTAGGTTTGGAGTAGTTGGGGCACATCTTCTGCCATCGTCTTCAGGGGTTCCCAGGAGTCTTCTATGGGTTCCAGGCCCAACCACTTGACCTTCACCTCATACGCCCCCATGTCTGCGTTCATTCTATGCTCCACAAACTTCTCCACAGCAAGTAGAGTTCCCTGGGAAGCGATATGGTCGATTAACTCCTCGTTGACGTTGAGTGAGTCGTCTGCATAGAATTTCAAGCGAGATGGGTGCACATCCATTGTACTGCCGTTCACCAGGTGTTCTACTGTGAAGTAGTAGTCTGCATTGCCCACCACGCGATAGGGACCAACCCACACTACACGCATCTTGTTTGCGTGCAGTTTGTCATCCACACGTGACCGTAAAACGTAGTCACCGATTGAGAAGTTGACCTTCTGTGCATAGTGGGGCCGATCTCTGTACCGTTTGGCTTGGCGTTGGCGCTCAGCCTTCACCGCCTTGTGCATGACCACTATGCTCTCTCGTAGCTTAGCTAGGAGCTCGTCGATCTTTGGTTGTGGCTGAGTCAGTGTTGCTACACGTCCCTTCCCTCCTGGTAGAAATACCGTGTCCAGTGTACTGGGGCATGGTAGTCCCATAAATAACTCGATCGGTGCATGGTTCGCTAGTGACGGCACCGGAGAATGGTTGACGCTCGACTGTACCAGTGGCAGTAGGTAGGGCCAGTCTGATATGCTAACCTTGAATTCGAAAGCCAGTGCCTTGAGCACCTACAGAATGTCCTTATTCACACGCTCCACCGTGCCATTCTTCCACGGTGTGTAGGCTAGAACGAAATCTTGGCGACCCTTCAGGCGTCGGCTCAATTCGGCGATCACTTTGTTCTTAAAGTGCGATCCCGTGTCGCTCACCCACACTTTTGGTGGACCAAAGCGGCTGTGCCAATCTAGCATGCCACTCGCATCTACCTCAGAAGTAGCACTGTCACACGCCACCAGGTCGATGAAATGCGTGGCCTCATCCTTTAGCACCAGTACGTAGCGTGATGTACCAAACGATTCACCGAGAGACAAGAAATCCCAGTGCAAAGACGTATTGCGCTCAAAAGTATGGTGTGTCTCGCTGAATGGTCGAGGTATTACAACCCCACCCTTCACATGCAGGCAAAGCAAGCACTTCGAACAGAAGTCGCGAACAATCCCACTAAGACCACCAATTGAGAACAACCGCAGAATATGGTTCTGCATGACGTGCATACCACGATGTCCATTTTGTCCACAGTGCGCAATGATCATCAGTCGCTGTGTTAGAGTAGTTGCCTCTCTAGGGATCCATATTTTCCTGTCAACTTCCCACAAGTCATCATCACGTAGAGAAGCATCCTTAGGAGCAGTGTGCAACGCTTGCTGGCTCCCAATCTCCTCTATGGTAGGCCACACGAAGCTTTCGCCGTCAAGGGCGCAACCGCACCACCTCAACTGTCCTTGAAGTCTCCGCGTGCTTCCGTTTTGCACGGGTGAACCGTTTAGCTGAGTGCATGCGCGCTGCAGGTTTAAATCCACCACCCTAACGTGAAATCAAATCTGCCCAAACGTTATGCACGCCTCGATGTGTTCGATCGTGTACCGATACTCTAGTAACTTCGTAGACCATCGTGATAACTTGCCGCGCACATGCTTTTTCAGCTCCTTGCTGGGGCTGAACAGGTATATGATGTTCCTGTGATCACAGTATAGCCTGAAGCCCTGAGGTCGTAGCAGTAGGTACTCCAGCCGTTTACAGGCATGAACGATTGGGAAAGATTCTCTCGATCACGCTCCAATTGAGAGCAGAACCGGTGAAGCTGCCCCCATGCACACAAGCAGTTCATGCTGCTGCTCGTGGATGGGCACATCGGGCTGCCACTGCTTCACTTGAGAAACGACCAGCCCCCACCCGTATTCAGAAGCGTCACTAAGGACACACAACTGCTTGGTAGGGTCTGGGAAGGTCAGCATGGCCGAATTGCCAAGCAGTTCCTTCACAGCCTCGAAACTCGCAGCCTCATCCGGAGTCAGGTCCAGTTTGATGCCTGCAGCAGCCCGTTTAGTCTTCTTGCGCCTGCGAGGGCAGCATCGAGACGTTCCTGCAGAGGCCGAGCCATTCTCGCATAATCCACAAGTCCAGACCTCATCCAGTTACTTGCGCACAAAAACTGTTGTAGGTCAGCAGCGGTGGTTGGTACCGGCATATCTCGTAGAGCTTGGATACGATCTGGATCATGACCGATACCATTTCGATTAATTATACGACCACACCACCGTACCTCTGTTAGAAACAGTTCACTCTTCTTCGGGTTGAGTATGAGTCCATGCTCGTCAAGTTTCACTAGGATCGCATCAATAGCATCCACTAACTCCTCTGCAGTGTCCGCGAAAACCAACAAGTCGTCAATCCGCACGATAACGCACTTATTTACCAGATCACCCAATACCATTTCAATCGTGGCCTGAAAGTGCAGTGCAGCATCCGTACTGCCCTGCGGTACTCTGGTTGGTGTAAATACACCTCGGTCTGTCATGTAGGAGAGGATTTCCTGGCAGCTCTTGTCCAAAGGTAGCTGCCAGAACCCTTTCAGGAAGTCGAACACTGCATAAAACATCTTGCCTTACAGTATTCAAGAGCCACCTCAAGGCTTGGCATTACACCAGCGATTGGCTCTGTCACTGCATTGGTCGGTCGATAATCCACTGCCTGCCTGAACTCGCCGGTGTTAGGCTTTTTCACAGGTAGGGCAGGACAGCACCACCGACTCTCTCTGTTCTCGTATACCCAGCCAAGCGACACGAGCTTCTTATTGAACTCGGCCATGAACTCGGACTTCTCCGGGCTATACTGTCGGACCTTGCACCTATAAGGTGCTGCATTCGGCTTCAACCTGATCTTTAGGGGGTACACGTGCAGGCGGGTCATCGCCCAGTTCCAGTCGCCATCCGCCATACTTCCTGACTACCTCATACAGTCGGCTAGTCGTGTATTCATCCATAGAACCACGGTCAATGGCATCGCGCACTAGAGCGTCGACGACATTCACCACAATGTCGCCAACGGCTGGTCTGCTAGACGGTATTCCCTCTGGATCACTGCACGGGTCGTCATCTTCTACTTCCCGAGAAGCCAAATACTCCAGTTGCCGATCCACATCAATACCAAGTTCGGCCAATAACAACTTGCCGACGATAAATTCGTTTTCATCGGTCTCAACAACGAGACACCTCTTGGTATCTTGGCATCTAACAGGCCCGCTGCCGTATTTAAGGTCAGTCGGACGTCAATTGCATGCGTCGAGGTGAGCATAGCCCCTCCGACAGCTCTCGAGACGACTGGTTCATCCAGTTCGACAAGCACCACAGCCGCATCCTGCTCACGAAGCAGATCGACGTGCTTGCGCGAAGTGATGTTCATGTCCGAGCCACTATCGGCGCAATAGGGGATATCAAATGCTCCGTTGATCCGAACTGTTGGACTGTTCTCCCTATCCGTCATAGAGAGCATCAACGCGCTTTGATCGAAATTTCTTGTTTTTGTCATTGCTGACTGTTCGTTTTGCTTTCCGTTCGGCCAAAAGTTTTTCTTTTTCGGCCTCATCCAAGTCAGGGCACTGGCTAAGCCAATGGTCCTTACCGCAATGGAAACAACCCGTTCGCGGTTTGCTTTGCGGAGCCGCAGCCGGTTTCTTTGCAGATGGTGTAGTCTGCGTAGGCGCAGGACGAGAGCTTTCAGGCGTTCGTTGGACCTTTCTGTCCGTATTGGTCCTGTGGTCAGTCTGACGTGACCCATGGTTACCGTTCTGCTTGGCAGTCCCCGTATTGCGACTCTCGTTTGGCTGGTGTTTGCGCTTCGCTAGCAACTGATACACTTTTTCTTGCTCCAATGCTCTCTCTTTCACAAGCGAGTACAAAGCACTCTCGTTTGATTTGCAGCTTGCATCCACGATGCGAAGGTGCATGCCAACAGCTTCCCGCAATGCCGCCGGTTCAAGATACTTACTGAGGATGTTGCATTTCTCTTTAATCCCCGTCTTAGTAGCGAAAATACTAGCCATGTCATGCTGTAGGATAATTTCGTCGCAGCGCATGAAATAGTTTATCACACGCGCTTTGACATCCCGCTCACGCAGGTCCATCTTCAGTTCGTCATTGAAGATCGCGTCCACATTCAGGATCGCGTCATTCATGACAGTTCCCACTATCTTGTCCAACTCTTGGACAATTCGCTCGTCCGTAACGTCCTCCACGGTTGTTCCCCATTCAAATTTGCACAACGTGTTCAAAAGTTGTCGATTGAACGAGTTTTTAACGCTTCGCAGCGCCTTTCCCTTATCTTCACCCGTGGCAGCACATCGAGCTTCAATGGCCTCCTCCTACTCTTGTCTCTCACGCTTCCACTTCACCAAGGCAGCGTGGGAGACACTCGTCACGTACGGCGGCACGATGGATGTCGAAGACACAGGGATCGGGGTCGGGTTCGGTACGTCGCTGCTTGCTTCAGCGGCAGTCGTCTCCGTCGTCGCTCCTCGGGAGCCTTGGTTGGCCGCTGCGAGTCCTCATCGTTTGCACGATAGACTAAAGTTAACTTTGTGGTGTGCTCACGAATTGGGAGCTGGAACTCCCTTAAACCAACGTTTATTGCTGTTGCTTGCTGATTCCAATGTAAATTGGAAAGTGAACTTACTATCCTAGTTCCTGGGCGCACCCGCCTACTATGCCAGTAGTCCAGGGAATGCACCCTTGCAGTTCGAGCTGGTTGCATGCAAGTGCAAGCAGCTGTACTTGTTCTTGAGGCAACAACTGCTGCAAGCAGTTGGAGATCGACTTGGAGATCGGCTTAACTATTGCTGAACACTGGTTACTCCAATTACTCTGGCTGCGGGTTGAAGGAGCTGGCGCACGTGAGCTTGCATTCACTACAGAGTGGGAATTCAGAGCTGTTTGAATGGCTGCACCTGTGTCTTGCTATCTTATAGGGTTTGACATGGACGGATACACTCCGTTAAACAGTGAAGAACAAAGAATCAGGCTTGATAGTGATCGCTTTGCAACTTCAATGTCATTACGCCTCCGACTTTCTAAAGGGAGCTTTTGAAATTATTTAGTGGTTGTATTTCGAGTTCAGCGATTATCCACGTTGATATATTTCGTGGGCCACATGACGCTTGATATATTTCGTAGCACATTTTCGTCCCTTAGCACGACGTTCAAAGCCCACAGGACCCCAAGCAAAAGAAGGCTAACTTGATCGAGAAGTTTTGTGGTGAGCCCAGTCGTCGCAAACAAATGTGCACAGGGAATAACGCAGCAGGCAATAATCACTTCATTGTCGTTGAGTGTGTGAAGGCCACTTGAACGTTGACAAATGATTTCAAAAACCGAACTGAGGGCTGAACACCCATGCAATGCAAAAGTTATTCAGTGGAAACTTGCATGTGAAATGGCTACTAGCGCATTATCCCTCTAATTTTGTATGAACCCGACCATCGACAGCGAAGCATATGGTCGTCAATATGAAGTCGTGCTGTTCTTTTCAGCAATTGCATTTAAGATAAAAACCTGAGCACATGCAATTCGTAGTGAGACGAGTGGTTGCCCAGGTCTCGGAGAATGGGCCAGGGCGTATCTGAACGTTCCGCAGTGAAACCATTCTAACTACCATGTCAGACTCACCGTTTCCCGCTGCGTCATCCACAGCGATGGTGGTACTCCCTACCGAGCAATTACGATGCAGCCCTTTAGCATTGAGAGGTGCGATACATCGTCCAGGGAAATATTAAAACAATGCCATCAACGGATGAAGTGAATACCATAGGGATGATTGAAATCAAGTTTTGCTAGCCTAATCAGAAACGAGTGACAGTATAGATAATTGTATTGAGTTGACTTACAGCAAATAATCAGTAATGGAAAAATAATATAACATAAAGACAGGCAAACAAACATGCCTATTGCGCAAGGAAACCGACACAAAAGATCACATTCGACAGAAACTGTAGAATTGCAGAGAAATGTCGGAGCATTAAGTCTTTAACACGAACGCAATTTGGCTAATGCTCATTTTAAAACTGTCTACGCCTTCCACACATCGCCTTTCAACTACAAAGACGACGTGGAGCCATGCAACATACGAGGAGCTCGAACACAAAAACAGGGAGCTCTACTATGCCTACAAGCGGATCAAGCGGTCATACGACAACGTCGTCAAAGTCATGACGGACTTGCACGCAGAGGTGGCAAGCAAGGAGAGACTAATGGAAGATTTGCAACGATCGTTGCATCGACAAGCCCATGAAGTTGAAGAACACACCACCAGCGATTCTGATTCCAGCTCTGATTCGGATCAATAAGCCGACTCTCCAGGCGATATCTTCAGCGACAGCACCCTCAACCAGTAGATCGGATCAGGCTTCATCCAGCAACAAAGGCATAGAGAGCGATTTAGAAGCTGAGCCTGTTCAGTGGATTCCCAGACTACGCCGAATTATTACCGACCCGGACATTGACGGGGCATTCAGACACCCGATTGACCTTACGTACTTCAGTGATTCCGATTAGCTCACGTAATGTATGCACATATTGAATAAATCTGTTGCTTGGATGCCAGGGCCCTGTCCAGTGTCTCACGACATTGGCAATGATATGCCGCAAAGAAGAAAGCAAGTTGAAACACTCCCAGGTGACGCAGTTGAAAAGTCGTGCCCTACAACTGCGATCACAAGGTGATTTTGGGATTTCTTCCATGGCTGATATCATGGTGTGGGCTTCACACAGAATGTGTTCAACAAAAGAAGATTTTTTAAAAGGCATGCGCTATTGTGCTGCATACTACGCCTCTGAGCTTGCAAAGAAGCCACGCCACTTCCAGAATGAACTGCTGGTCCTTAATGTATACACGGATCCGGGCGAAGACAAGGAAGATTTGTGGGGCATAATTTTCACGTCAAGACTCCTGTTTTAAACTTTGCACGTGCAGTGTTGGGACAACGTTTTGGCGTTTGGGCATGACGATGGTACTTACAAAACATTATTTATCACTTGGGTACTAGTCTCTTTTGGTCCAGGAGGAGTCCATCACGCTGACAATAAATTTCGACATACATATTACCCAGGCGCCTTCATGTTTATTCGAGCGAAGACAATTTTCGCTGGCGCAGATGTTCAGTGTGGTAAAGAAGAGCGGCAAAACATTTTAAGGTGGAGATTCTACTTTAGATTTCGGGTCGATGGATCATACATCAGCGATAGCTAACGAATTTCGGGACGTCTGGCCCGAAATCAGCTTGTTGAACTGCTGGTCACACTTTGGACGGAAAGTGAAGGATAGCAAGTCGCGGCTGACCGACTTACAAGTGCACGAGGATATTATTAAACCACAACTGGATTATCTTCATAGCGCTCGTTCTCGTAAACAATTATTTGGTTTAGCAGAGTTGGTCACGAATAACTGGACAGACCGCGGGGAGGATGACTACGCAGAATGGCTAATTGCAAACTACCTTAGTGACCCTTGGGATCTCTGGTTTATTACGGCAAGTGGGGCGTTGGAGTTGTCCCGAATCAAAATCCTGTCGAAGCTTTCAACAGAGTGATCAAAACGTTGCGGCAGGACACCTACGCGCCTCAACCTCGCACGTGTTGGCAGTACGCTTCCCAAAATACTGATGCATATCGGACGTGATCAAGGTGTACGTCGAATCCGACAGTTTGCAGAAGGTCCGATCGACGCGGAAGGCTTTTTGGCAGCTCGCGTTCTGTGCAAAAGCGAAAATTACTACCCACGTCACAGAGGCAAATCAAAACAAGCTTCTGGTACGATACTTCAACTCCGACTACTACATCGCTTTCTTGGTTGGCTACTTGAGCAGATTCGCGCAGTCGCCGAGTAAGAAACACTGTGGCGCCCTCAAACAGATACTACGTTATTTGGCGGGTACGGTGAACTTGGGGATCATGTATTGACGTTCTGAAACAAAAGCAGCAAATATTGTGGTTAGCGGACACTCGGACGCAGACTGGGGCAATGATCCTGACACACGGAAAAGCGTTACCGAGTATGTGCTCACAATAGCAGGCGGAGCTGTCAGCTAAGCTGCTAGTCGACAAACAGTGATCGCGCAGTCAACAGCAGAAGCCGAGTATATCGCGGCTTGTGAAGTCACGATGGAAGGACGCGGAATCACCAATATGCTTGATGAAGTATTGTCGCAAGCAAACGTGAAAGCTTCGTTGACACTGTTGACACTGGGCAATTGTAGCGCTGTTGTCAGCGCTACAATTGCCCTCCCCAAGAAGTCGACCTACAGCAGTAAACCAGACATGTTGAGTTAAGATGGTACTATGTGAGACAGCAGGTCAAGCAGGGCCTACTTGAGATTCAAAAGGTTGCGGGGTTGAAAACCCCGCGGATATGCTCACAAAAGCGCTACCAAAACGCAGCCTGGTTCAACATCGCGAGGCCGTCGGAATGTCTATCTGCCTGTCCGAACAGAGGACTGATTTCCGACGCAAGCGTCGGAGGAGGCGTGCTGCGATTCCATCTTGTTGGCAGTCACCAACGCCGACGGGGCTTCGGCCAAGGAATAACGGACTTAACGAACGTTGCGACAAGGAACTGATCAGGAGAGACGAGGCCAAATGCGTGTTGTCTTTGGGGGCGTTGGACCGTAGTCCTCGCCCTCCAAAGCATACATGTTGATTCTCAGTTCAGTCTGAAATGCGTACACGTGCCGTGGGTCGCGAGGGCGGCTTCCATCTTGATCATTTTTCATGTGTGCAAACGTAATCGTGATGGCATCTCCACGTCATGAAAGATGTGCATGTTGAATGGACTTGGTACTCTTAGCACGACACATGAAATCCAGCAAATGAGAACACACAAATGGCCAAAACCATCTCGCGTTTAAGTCGACTGAAGCATCGCTTTTGCTACTGTTCTGTACATCGAAAAACTGAATGCCTCTTTCCCCTCACCAAGACGTTCATTGCGACCTTGAGCAGTTTGAGTCACGGTATGGTGAAGGCATTTGAAAAGTGCTTCATCTGGGTGTCAAAGTAGTGGGGCCGAGAGCTTTCTGCAGAGGCAAACAAATACACCATGACAGACCTCACATTGCCCAACGTAGATTCCTCGTCACTCCTCGCTTTTCCATCGCTGTGAGGTAACGCATGAACTCTTGAGTAGATAACACGTCGATGTATATAGGAGTTGTAAACGGGACTCTTCTGAACGACGCAGCAATAGTCTCCCCATTGATAACTTGTAGGTCACGAAAAGACCTTGAGAATAGATCTCTACGGCGGTCATAATCGCTATTCTCGTAAAGTCGACAAAGCGAGTCAGAGTTCGTACATACACATACTTTGTGTTCCTGGCTGTCGTATTTCCGAGAACCTCCTCGACACGTGCATCGAGAACGTCCTTCGCGAACTGGACGTCAATCACTTGTATAGAAGTACGATAGAAACGTTTCTAAAATACACTATGTTCAAACCGCACGATGAATTCCATTTATCTATACTTTTCGGGTTCAAAACTTGAAGCTGCGTTAGAGCGAGCTCCCAACAATCAACCGATTTAGAGCACGCAATATATGACGCGTAATCAGAGCGCACTAATCAGCGATCTGTAAAGTTGAGGCGTGTACGCGCTATCCGCTATCGGCGGTACGTAAATCTTAAGGTTCATTCGGCTGGAGAATACCTTCCCATAGAACAAAAGATTGTTGAGGATCAAAACTACACAGTAAAATCTCATTAAATTCGCCGTAAATCTTGCCTGTTGAGGGTAGATCCCCGCTCGACATTCCAGTCCAGTCAATAGGCACAACACAGGACAAACGCTCCTATCATCCTCACTTTAGAATTTACTTGCCGGAGCCTAGCCCATCGATCTGCCTGCGAACGATCATGCGCCTACTTTATCTCCTGCTCGTGGCGTCTACCACCCTCCATGCAAGTATGGATGCGGCCTCAGCCATCCAAGACGTTGGTCATCACCCGCTCTCGGAGATATCGGCTCCAACCGTCGTCTGGTCGACTGATGTTGGTCGAGAAGAGGGCAACGGCAACCGATTTTTGAGAAACCACGAAACTGAAGAAGACGACGAAGAAGAGGGTAAAGAGGATTCGGACAAGGAAGAGAGAGCCGGGGCCCTAGACTACTTGAAGGTGGTATGGGCTCGGGTGTTCAAGATGCGTGAAACGAAAGAATTAGCGAAGCTTGAAAAGCAGAACTCGGCGCAAATTCGGAATTTGAAAAGTGAGTTGGAATCGATAAAAGAAAGTGGTTGGGACATCAAGAGTTTGGGTAAGAGGTTTAAAATCGGTGACAAGCTGAAGACCATGACGCCTGCCCAGTTGCGGAAAGACGGCGAGTACGTGCTGTGGGTTCAGTTCGCAACGTTCCTTAAAAACCGCCCTCTTCCCGCACCTGTTTAAAGCATCTCAAACGATCTTGGGTCGTTCAAAATCAGGGCAACTTAATGTTGCTAGCGATGGCTGGGCTTTTCGGATAGAGGTGTTTAATTTTGGTTGATTTTCAAACTAGAATGAATACAGTATTGAAATTCATCTTCTCACTTGATTCTTTGTTAAGCTAGTTTATACTTTCAAGTAAATAAAAAGGTATATGCTGCATAAGTCCGCTAAAGGGTTGCATGGTGCTTTCTTCACCCCTCTTCGTAGTGAGCGTCGTGCTCGTCCTCCAGTACACACGTTAATTCTCTGGGCTTCGTCATGCAATAGAAACCACCTGGATACTGTCGTCGAAATGAAATTCTGCGAGGCGAGCTAATTTGATTCTGCCACATATCTGGAGCGAATTTGACACAGTTGCAGCTCATAAGCACAACCTTCGTCTGCCGATCAAGGTTAAGAAGAAACTATTTACGGTCAGATAAAGACAAGCTATTTACGGTCAGATAAAGGCTGCAAACGCTACCAATTCCGTTATGGTGTGGACGACCAGGACTCACACACAAGTACCTGTACCGGTACTCGGTAGCGGATATCCGTATCAAGGGTGATATCGGAGAACTCTGAAGCTCCAACGATTTTTTAATACTGTTGCGCGAAGATGCCGTCGGGCTGGCATCGCCAGGCTGGCAGAAACTTCTGTTTTGACAGGAACTGACCCTGCCATTTGTCTGCATATTATTTTGCTTCCTTTTACGAAAGAAGTATTGATCTGTCTATGCATTTATACTTGGAGATGAACTTCTTACCTGTGTAGTATTGAGCACGTGTTTTACGGTATGTGTGGTGTGTGGTTATAGTGTCAACACGCTGAGGGAAGTTGCAACGCTTCCAGCGCTGACCGTAGAGTACTATACAGTACTTTATTCGTTTGATCGTGACTTCGTAATTTATAAACTGGGTCTGTCGTGTGGTCTGCTCCTACAGCTACCAGCCAACCATCTTGACAGTAAAGGAAACATGTGCAGCCCATACTAAATCCTCATACAGTTCACGAGGACACTGGCCGTCCAAGTGACTGCGTCAGACACAACAGAAGGCATTCCATATTCTCACCCATTGTCCGCCAGCCACTGAGCTGTAGACGCATCTGGATGAGGAAACCCCAGCTTGAGTCCAGCTGCAGGTGAACCAAGGTGAAACCCCAGCACACACTACAATATGCCTTTGAAGGTAATCCCGATTTGCGGGCTCTCCTCAAGCAGAGCTCCGTTTTTTCCTATTGTAAATTTCTATTGTCATTTTTCTATTAAGATCGGAAATTTAGGAAAGCACGCAAATTTTAAATCGAATTTTCATTTGAGAAATTATACGCCGTAACGTTGAATAAGCTGTACGAGCCCACACATAATCTGAGCTGTCGACGCTTTCTTCGGAAAGTACCATGTTCGCCACAGGTACTCATCAATGTACCCATTCAGCTCGCTCTTCTTCATGCCTCTCATTGACTTGATATGACGCTTGATGTGTATCTCCCACAGTCCTTCAATGGTGTTCGTGTGTGTGCCGTCTTTGGGGTCAACGTAGTGCTCAGTGTGATTGACGTATCTGTGCACATAGCACAAATCTGCAAGTTTGGGGTTGTTTGCAAGCGTGCACCCGGGTGCCGCGTTTTGTCTTTCTTTCTGTAACGTACGTCGTAAACATGTCTGAATGTATGGTAGTCCTGACAAATATCACATTAGTTTCAGAAAAATTACAAAACAAAATAGCTGCAAATTTCGTACCCAGGTCTGATGAATTGTCGAATAATTGGAAAGATGCTTTCTTGTGTGCGGTCTTCGTCGACGAAGCGTGCAAACCACTGACCAGTAGAGCGATCTACTCCGCCGAATAGCCAGTAGTCTGCATAGCGACGCCCACGTTGGTACTTGCTTTTTTTTCATGCTGGTTTCGTCAATTTCTACTATGTGCCCCACACCGCCAATCTAAAATCAAATTCAAATTAGAGGATATTTAAAAAGGATTTAAAAAAGAGAAAATAAGTTTACCTGAAAGCGATCCCCATTGAGTTGTTTGGAGCATAGACAACGGAGATACGCACTCTATTCGTGTACTGTCGTCTCAGAGACGTCCGCAATCTCGGCTATCTGCACGTGACGCAGACGCATGCACCAGGCACACAGCAGTCGTGCAGCTTGGGAGAGAGAAAGCTTGGTTCCAGAGAGCCAGGTGTTAGTTAACATAGACATGCTTTTTCCTTACCGTCTTCATGTTGTTTTTCCTACAACACCGCCAAGAAGGCTTCTTGGCGGTTGCACGCACGCGCATCTGCTGGCGGCACCCGGGACAGAACATCTCCTCTCTAACACCCCCGCTTCCTGCCACCACCTCACGGCTCCTATGTCGTCCGCCGTCGCTGCAATGATGGCGCTGAGATCGTAGTAGTCGGTGGCGACGGTGGCATAGTGGTGGCTTGTTGACGTGGACATGGTGGCAGTGGGGGTGTTAGGGAAAAGCTAAAGTGGCTATGTGATTGGTGGGAGGGCACGAAAACGGAGCTGTAGTTTTGAACAATACAAATGCCAAGTGTTATGAATCTGGTGGTGGCCGTGAACTTGGCCAAAAGCGGAGCTATTCCTGCGGAGGGGACAAAAGTCACCTTAGCTGTCGAAATTGTGCTTAGAAGCAAAGTATGAAAAAATGTAATAGGATTTTCACAGTGGGAAATTTGTAAACCGATCTTAATAGAAAAATGACAATAGAAATTCACAATAGGAAAAAACGGAGCTCTGCTTGAGGAGAGCCGATTTGCGTTATCCTGGGCAACAATAATTGCGTTATAAATGTCGCAGAAAAACATCAAGTTTGTCGTTACATCTACCGCTCACTTGTTGGCGCTTGTAGTGCACAACTCACTAGCGTTTGCGCTGGATGAAGATGGCCATAAGCCTAAAGAAAGTTTAAATTGTAGGCGCATGGAGTAATACAAGAACAGTAAGTATGTCCAATTTCGCTGGAGTTTGAAAAAGAAGTGAATTGTTGCGCTTTTCTGAATGTGCTTTCACGCCAAAACTCGAGGCTGGGGTTTTCGACGACTGGCTTAATTCAGACAGAAACATTTGCTGTCCGTTTGAGATCTTTGAGATCGGCATGCTGCTGGGAATCCTAGACCTAGATGAAGAAAGCTTTGGCTGAACTGTGCTCTTCATTCGTCATTTTACTCTGTAAAGTTCAAGTCCCTCCAGTTCACCCTTACTCCAGTACAGCGTGCCTCGTTGGTACACCGAACCATGCGCATTTGTTACGTCTTGCTGATGTGTGTAGCCGCTCTCCTCGCAGATAGCTGTGCCGCTATCTCGAAGGTCTCCGACTCGAGTACTATCAAGCTCTCTGAAGAGGCCTTACCCAACTCTGCACTGCTGGTGCACTCGCTTACTGCCCGCGACAACATTATCCGTAGAAGATCACTGCGAGGATTCATCGAGGACGATGAGAACAACGAGAATAACACTCCTACGAAAGTTTCAGCGACCAAGGACGACGACGATGAGGAGAGGGTTGTTTCAAAAGCAGACTTGATGTCCGCCTTGCGAATCACAGAGGGAGATGCCAAAGTTCTGCGCGGGATCCAAAAAATAAAACGCCAGAGCACATTTTGACCAAGCTCAATGCTCCGTTCAAATACGTCAACGGCATCAAGGTCTACCCAAAGAACAGTCCTCAGTACGAGAAATATCTTTTCTACGTGAAGTACGCCCGTGACGAACTTCCGCCCGGAATGTTTCAATGAATGTAAGATTATCTTCCTACATAGCGGTAAAAGAGAGTGTGTGTGTGTGTGTGTGGGGGGCATTTCTAATGGTATTCATAAGAAAGAGTGTGCAAATAAGTGTTTATGACGTCCGTGTTCATGTGAGTGCTGGCTACTTTACTTTATCTGCTTTGTATGGAGGGCCTTGGTACTACAATCGCATCGATGCTGTTCAAGAACAAAGTAAAAACCCGCCACGAAATGAAAGTATATTCACCAAACAGACCCGCAAACAGCCAATGAAGGATGGCCAACCAGTCTATAAGCTGCCTTAGCGGTGGAGACGAAGAGTATTCCCTGCGCAACATCGCGTTGAAATCACTAAAATAGCAGAATGTAGGCCAATGATCCGAAGTATGTACCAAGTCAGGGTTTGCCGTGCGTCCACTTTGGCAACTAGCTTGTTATAGCGGACATCCGATTAAGGTGAATTCAGCGAGAATCAACTGGTGTGTGTGTATTTTGCCATGCTGTGCAGAGGCAACATTGAAATGGCTGTTACAATCAAGTTGAAGTCGTCTACTCTTGTCCTTCTGATTGGCTAAACTAGTGGC
>JAAVTJ010000364.1:0-22204 GCA_011947355.1 Phytophthora boehmeriae | reverse complement strand
CCTTGCTTCATGTCGCGCCGCAATATACTTCCATGGAGTACTGTAGACGGTCATCATTTGCTTTGTTTACGTACTCCTTCACGAGTTGTGGCACATCTTCGACAAGTAACTTTAACTGCTCCCACGAGTCCTCAACAGCTTCGAGCCCTTGCCACTTTACTTGAATTTCAAATGCATGCATGTTGTTGTTGTAGCGGTGATCTATCAATTCCTCGACCGCCAACAGCGTTCCTTGTGATGCAATGTGATCTATCATCTCTGCCGAGATGCTAAGCGAGGCGTCTGCGTAGTGTTTTAGTCGTGATGGGTGCACGTTCATCGTTTTCCCCGTCACAAGGTGTTCCAAAGTGAAATAATATTCTGCCGCAGCGATCACTCGATACGGACCCACCCAGGTCACACGCAGCTTGTTTGCGTAACGTTTTTCATCCACGCGCGATCTAAGTACGAAATCGCCTATAGAAAAATTTACTGGTTGTTCGTAGTGCTTCCTGCTGCGATATCGCAGCGCTTGGCGCTTTCGCTCTTTTTCCACAGTCTTATGCATACCTTGTACGCTTGCACGCATCTGATTCAATTTTGTATCCAAGTTTGGTCGCTGTTCAGGTAGCGAAGTTATGCACCCCTTTCCTCCCGGTAGGAGCACTGTGTTCAGGGCGCTAGGACACGGCAGTCCCGTAAATAGTTCAATTGGCGCTTTGTTTGCTAGTGACTGAACCGGTGAATGGTTCAAACTCGACTGCACTAGAGGCAGGAGATACGGCCAGTCAGTAGAACTCACTTTGAACTCCAGAATCAGTGCCTTCAAAACTTGTAGGATGTCCCTATTCACCCTTTCGACACTTCCATTTTTCCACGGAGTATAGGCTAGAATGAACTTTTGGCGCGACTTGAGTCGCCTGTTTAATATTGCAATGACTTTGCTCGTAAAGTGTGAGCCACAGTCGCTGACCCATAGTGTAGGAATGCCAAATCGACTGTACCAGTCGAGAATGGCAGCGGCGGCTACCTCGGATGTAGGTCCATCACATGCAACGAGCTCCACAAAATGAGTGGCTTCGTCCTTCAATACAAGGACGTAGCGTGACGTGCCAAATGACTCACCAAGAGTCAGGAAATCCCAATGCAGCGTTGCATTTCGCTCAAAAGTATAATGTGTTTCGCTGAACGGTCTAGGAATAGTTGCACCACCTTTGACATGCAAGCAGAGCAGACATTGACGACAAAACGCACGTGCTCGTTCATTGAGGCCAGCTATACTAAATAGCCGACGAAGGTGATTCACCATGACGTGAACTCCACGATGTCCACTTGATCCACAATGCACGACAATGAATAGTCGCTGCAGTAGTTCATCAGCGCTCTCAGGTATCCATATTCGATCATCCACACGCCACATGGAGTCCTCACCTCTCTGCTCTCCACGAGGAACATCGCACAAACTCTGAGCACTCGCAATTTCGTCCAGAGTCGGCCACACAAAACCTTCTTTGTCTAATGGTCGCGGACTGTGCACTTCAGTCTGGCCTTGCTGAGGCTCAACGCTTTTGTCCTTAGTCGATCGTCCGCGCTTGCGTTTTTTGTTAGTGACACGCTTGGCACCACTTTTTATCGCGTGACACTGCAATTTGCCTCCCCATCTAGAAATGAGGTCCGTCCAGACATTATTCGCTCCTTCAATATGTTCTATGGAGTATCTGTACCCCATCAACTTCGTCGACCATCGGAGGAGCTTCCCACGCATGGTCTTCTTCAATTCTTTGCTCGGGGCAAATAAGTGAATGATGTTCCTATGATCACAGTACATCTTGAATCCTTGCGGTCTCAGGAGCAAATACTGAGTTTTTCGCATGCATGTACGATAGGAAAACACTCCTTCTCTATTACACTCCAATTGAGTGCTGACCCAGAAAATGATCCTCCCATGCAGATCAACAACTCATGCTGCTGCTCCTGGATCGGTTGTTCGGGTTTCCATTCTATCACTTGGCTTACTTTAAGCCCCCAACCAGAATCCGAGGCGTCCGATAGTAAACAAAGCTGCTTGTCTGGATCGGGAAACGTGAGCATCGCAGACTTCGACAGTAGCTCATTTACAGCAGCAAAACTCAGTAGTTCATCTGACGAGAGTCTAATTTTATGCCAGCTGCAGCTCGTTTACTACGCTTCGTTCCTTTAAGCGAACGGTCGAGGAGTTCCTGTAGAGGCTTTGAGACGCGTGCATAATCTACAAGCCCTTCCCGCATCCTATTCGTAGCACATACGAATTGCTGCAACTCTGCCGCAGTCGCTGGTACCGGAATTTTCTGCAGCGCCTCAATCCGCTCTGGATCATGGCCTACACCCTGCTCATTGATGATTCTTCCGCACCATTTGATCTCGGTTTGGAAAAGCTTGCATTTTCGCGGATTCAGCTTAAATCCAAATTCGTCGAGCTTCCTAAAGATTGCCTCAATTACATCCATAAGCTCACATACTGTGTCTGCATACGCCAGCAGATCGTCAATCCAGACGAGCACACAGTCATTCAAATATTCCTTTAGTACCTCTTCCACTGTCGACTGGAAATGCAGGGCTGCATCCGTACAGCTCTGTGGCACCCGAGTCGGAGTAAAGTTCCTCGGTCGGTCATGTAGGATAGCAGCTCCTGAGAGGCTTTGTACAAGGGAAGTTGCCAGAAACCCTTAATGAAATCGAAAATGGCATAAAACTTCTTGCCCTTGCATTTCTCCAGTCTCACTTGCAGACTAGGCATCACGCCAGCGATGCTCTCGGTCATCGCATTAACCGGTCGGTAGTCATTGGTTTGGCGAAAATTGGCGCTGTTTGGCTTGCGCACAGGCAGAGCAGCGCACACCCAACGACTTTCCTTGTTCTCAACAACCCAATCAAGACGCACAAGCTCAGCGTTATATTTTGCTAGAAACTCTGATTTCTCAGGACTATATTGACGCACCTTGTACTTGAACGGTTTTGCATCAGGTTTGAGCCGAATCTTTAGTGGCGGCACTCTGGCGGGCGGGTCATCTCCAAGGACGAACCTCCATCCTTCAAAAGAAAACAATATGTCTCGCAATCGCTTTTCTTCTGCACCAGATGCGATAACTCCACGCTCCACACAATCCACCACCATTCCATTGATCACGCTATCGACATCTTCGTCGATCGACAAATTACACTCTGGCATTCCAACTGGGTCTCCGAAAGAATCGTCGTCACCGAGACTTCGTGCGGCGAGCTGCTCAAGCTCACGATCTACATCGATTCCTAATTCGGCAAGGAGCACGCGACCAATAATCAATTCATCATCACCTGACTCCACTATGAGACAACGTTTCCTGTCTTGGCATCTTACAGGTCCGGCTGCAGTGTTTAGACACATATATACATCAATACCATGCGTTGCAGTAAGCACTGCACCCCCAACAGCCTCCAATTCTACTGGTCGATCCAGTTCCACAGCTACAACCTCGTGGTCAAGAGCCTGCAGCTCCTTGACGTGGCTGTGCGAAATGATATTCTAGTCAGATCCACTATCAGCACAGTAGGGTAGCTCAAATACGGCATTCAGTGTTGCCGTAGATTGCACTCTATCCTGCGTCCCCATACGCGGATTCACCCGCTTCAACTTGGATTTCTTCCCTAATTGCTTTTTGGGGTTCTCTTTGACATTATTGCTTCTTTCTCTGCTTCGTCAATGCTGAGGCACTCGGTCAACCAATGATCCTTACCACAGTTGAAGCAACCACCACGTGGTTTGCTCTTCCTTGTACTCGAAGGTCCAGTGGTCGGCTGCCCCTGCACTTGACCAGCAGCGGTAGCATCTGATGGCTCCTTTCTTTTTCTCGCCCATGCTTTTGACCCAACAGCAGTACGGTCGCTGTCGCCCTTTTTCGGGTTGTCTATCGCCATGTCGTTGTTTCTTTTCCTGCTTTGACTGCTGCTGCAGTCTCTTCCGATTTGCCAACGAGCGGAACACTTTGTCCTGCTCGAGCGCCTTCGACTTGACCAGCTTGTATAACGCCACGTCATTTTTCAAACTGGCCTTATCGATTAACTTCTGATGAGTCTCCACCTCATCACGCAAAGCAACCGGCTGCAAATGTTTTCAGGATGGTGCACTTGTGAGTGATACCCATTGCAGTAGAGAAAGTGCTCTGCAGTCCATTCTGCAAAATAATGTCCTCACACTGTTTAAAGTAGTTAACCACTCTAGCCTGCACATCAGACTCCTGCAAATCCATCTGCAACTCGTCGTCGAACAGCGCATCGATGTTGCCGATCGAGCCATTCTTAACGTTGTTGACAATCTTGTCAATTTCGTTTACGATCCTCTCCTCCGT
This sequence comes from Phytophthora boehmeriae, assembly GCA_011947355.1. Lineage (NCBI taxonomy): Eukaryota > Oomycota > Peronosporomycetes > Peronosporales > Peronosporaceae > Phytophthora > Phytophthora boehmeriae. The sequence goes on along the minus strand of JAAVTJ010000364.1, from coordinate 17,861 downwards.
GATATCCTCGACTGGAACTTCCCAGTCCAACTTGCACATCGTCATGAGGAGTGAGTGATCAAATGTGTTTTTCACACTCATCATTGCCTTGGCAATGTCCTCGCCAGAGACGGCGCAGCGTGCGGTGATCGCGTCTTCATACTCGCGACGTTTCTTCTTCCACTGCACCAGACCCGCATGCGAGATGTCCGTGATCCAAGGCGGCATGATGGCTGAAGACGTAACAGGCACGTTCGCCATGGCCGAGTTCTCATCGCCGCTGTTGTTGTTGCTTTCATGTCGAGGCAACTCCACCGTCGCTCGACCGCTTCTTGTTCTCATCCGTGCTTGAACAGATACTATTGTTAACAATGTGACGTTCCACACGAGCTTGGGAGCTGGAACTCCCACCAACAGACAACGTGTATTGTGATGTTGGTTTCTAAAAGTGAACTGAGCTAAAGCCTAACACCCTACTTTACTCTGCTGTGCTCTCTCCTGCCATTCGATGGCAGTCCAGGGAGAGTCTCAATGCGTTTGTCCAATCAGGCAGTCCAATATGCAGTCTGTGATCGGTTCGTCCGCGCTGTGTGGTGCGGCAGCACCTTCAGCGCTCAGTGTGCAGCGTCGGTTGGCTCTACCAGTCATGGTGGCTTCGTGGTTAGGACAGCTTATCCACTTAGACGATAGGGCTTCTGCAGCCCACCATCACAATATTAGCTAAATTAATTTTGTTTGGTCGTTGATGCTCAAGCATCAGCTTTTCAGGATTACCAAAAATTCATTGCGCCACCTGGAGACGCCGAACCGCTCATGGATAGGAAAACACCGAGCTTACAAAATCCTCAATGATTCTACGTGAAAACTGCAACAACTCCTTGAAGCCGACACTATCTCCGTATTCTTGGACTCTTCCGTGGAATTAACGCTGGCTGATTCAACTTTTATTAACGCTATTAAACCGTATCTGGAAGTGTCAAATTGATCTCGAAGCGAGACCAGACTCCTGCTCCATTCGGTATGTATTGTTATTCCTTACTGGAGGCGCTGCAATCTGGAGGCAACACTGTGACTCTATGTGCGGTTCCAACATGCTACGTGCCACAAAAAGTGATAGGCTACGAGTGCCCGGGCCTTGGAGATCTTAGGCTCTTTTCTTCACAATACTAACGTTAAAGCTTCTGAAGATTCGGAAGCAAACGAAGAAGTTTAGAAAGTGAAATACTGGGGAGGCAAAAGCTGCTACCAAGGCTGCTGCTGGTGGTCACCAAGATATCGTGAAGTTTTTGTATACGAATGAACGGGTTGTGGAGGGGAGCCAAGAGATATTGTGGGAGTGTGTGGTGTGCTCACGAATTGAGAGCTGGAACTCCCTTAAACCAACGTTTATTGCTGTTGCTTGCTGATTCCAATGTAAATTGGAAAGTGAACTTACTATCCTAGTTCCTGGGCGCACCCGCCTACTATGCCAGTAGTCCAGGGAATGCACCCTTGCAGTTCGAGCTGGTTGCATGCAAGTGCAAGCAGCTGTACTTGTTCTCTTGAGGCAACAACTGCTGCAAGCAGTTGGAGATCGACTTGGAGATCGGCTTAACTATTGCTGAACACTGGTTACTCCAATTACTCTGGCTGCGGGTTGAAGGAGCTGGCGCACGTGAGCTTGCATTCACGACACTGCCCCCAAGCTCTTCAACGCCGCGGTCGCCGTAGTATCTGCATCCACCGCAGTCTCCGATATCGCCATAACAGTCCTCGTTCCGTCGTACTGTCGAATCCGTCTCGTCTCATTTAGTGGAATAGCCGGTCCACCAACTTCAACGTGTTGCAGTGTTACAGGTTATCCGCAGGATTTGCAACAATATCACCTTAGCCAATATGGCCTTGTTCGGGACCAAATTTTGTCCACATGTGTGAAATACTCGTATCCATCCTGTGTATTGGCATCCCAATCAAACACTGCATACTGTAGCGTTAAAGTCGAATCCTCCTCAAACTGATAATCACTTTTGACAGGATGTTGCCATAACTCAGCTTCTAGAGTTCGTAGAGACTTGGCGCTGCTTAGGATCGATAGTATGTGTCACTGCACGTTGAAACAAGTCGTCGTTGGAGCCGTTTGCGTAGGTTTGGAGTAGTTGGGGCACATCTTCTGCCATCGTCTTCAGGGGTTCCCAGGAGTCTTCTATGGGTTCCAGGCCCAACCACTTGACCTTCACCTCATACGCCCCCATGTCTGCGTTCATTCTATGCTCCACAAACTTCTCCACAGCAAGTAGAGTTCCCTGGGAAGCGATATGGTCGATTAACTCCTCGTTGACGTTGAGTGAGTCGTCTGCATAGAATTTCAAGCGAGATGGGTGCACATCCATTGTACTGCCGTTCACCAGGTGTTCTACTGTGAAGTAGTAGTCTGCATTGCCCACCACGCGATAGGGACCAACCCACACTACACGCATCTTGTTTGCGTGCAGTTTGTCATCCACACGTGACCGTAAAACGTAGTCACCGATTGAGAAGTTGACCTTCTGTGCATAGTGGGGCCGATCTCTGTACCGTTTGGCTTGGCGTTGGCGCTCAGCCTTCACCGCCTTGTGCATGACCACTATGCTCTCTCGTAGCTTAGCTAGGAGCTCGTCGATCTTTGGTTGTGGCTGAGTCAGTGTTGCTACACGTCCCTTCCCTCCTGGTAGAAATACCGTGTCCAGTGTACTGGGGCATGGTAGTCCCATAAATAACTCGATCGGTGCATGGTTCGCTAGTGACGGCACCGGAGAATGGTTGACGCTCGACTGTACCAGTGGCAGTAGGTAGGGCCAGTCTGATATGCTAACCTTGAATTCGAAAGCCAGTGCCTTGAGCACCTACAGAATGTCCTTATTCACACGCTCCACCGTGCCATTCTTCCACGGTGTGTAGGCTAGAACGAAATCTTGGCGACCCTTCAGGCGTCGGCTCAATTCGGCGATCACTTTGTTCTTAAAGTGCGATCCCGTGTCGCTCACCCACACTTTTGGTGGACCAAAGCGGCTGTGCCAATCTAGCATGCCACTCGCATCTACCTCAGAAGTAGCACTGTCACACGCCACCAGGTCGATGAAATGCGTGGCCTCATCCTTTAGCACCAGTACGTAGCGTGATGTACCAAACGATTCACCGAGAGACAAGAAATCCCAGTGCAAAGACGTATTGCGCTCAAAAGTATGGTGTGTCTCGCTGAATGGTCGAGGTATTACAACCCCACCCTTCACATGCAGGCAAAGCAAGCACTTCGAACAGAAGTCGCGAACAATCCCACTAAGACCACCAATTGAGAACAACCGCAGAATATGGTTCTGCATGACGTGCATACCACGATGTCCATTTTGTCCACAGTGCGCAATGATCATCAGTCGCTGTGTTAGAGTAGTTGCCTCTCTAGGGATCCATATTTTCCTGTCAACTTCCCACAAGTCATCATCACGTAGAGAAGCATCCTTAGGAGCAGTGTGCAACGCTTGCTGGCTCCCAATCTCCTCTATGGTAGGCCACACGAAGCTTTCGCCGTCAAGTGGGCGCAACCGCACCACCTCAACTGTCCTTGAAGTCTCCGCGTGCTTCCGTTTTGCACGGGTGAACCGTTTAGCTGAGTGCATGCGCGCTGCAGGTTTAAATCCACCACCCTAACGTGAAATCAAATCTGCCCAAACGTTATGCACGCCCTCGATGTGTTCGATCGTGTACCGATACTCTAGTAACTTCGTAGACCATCGTGATAACTTGCCGCGCACATGCTTTTTCAGCTCCTTGCTGGGGCTGAACAGGTATATGATGTTCCTGTGATCACAGTATAGCCTGAAGCCCTGAGGTCGTAGCAGTAGGTACTCCAGCCGTTTACAGGCATGAACGATTGGGAAAGATTCTTTCTCGATCACGCTCCAATTGAGAGCAGAACCGGTGAAGCTGCCCCCATGCACACAAGCAGTTCATGCTGCTGCTCGTGGATGGGCACATCGGGCTGCCACTGCTTCACTTGAGAAACGACCAGCCCCCACCCGTATTCAGAAGCGTCACTAAGGACACACAACTGCTTGGTAGGGTCTGGGAAGGTCAGCATGGCCGAATTGCCAAGCAGTTCCTTCACAGCCTCGAAACTCGCAGCCTCATCCGGAGTCAGGTCCAGTTTGATGCCTGCAGCAGCCCGTTTAGTCTTCTTTGCGCCTGCGAGGGCAGCATCGAGACGTTCCTGCAGAGGCCGAGCCATTCTCGCATAATCCACAAGTCCAGACCTCATCCAGTTACTTGCGCACAAAAACTGTTGTAGGTCAGCAGCGGTGGTTGGTACCGGCATATCTCGTAGAGCTTGGATACGATCTGGATCATGACCGATACCATTTCGATTAATTATACGACCACACCACCGTACCTCTGTTAGAAACAGTTCACTCTTCTTCGGGTTGAGTATGAGTCCATGCTCGTCAAGTTTCACTAGGATCGCATCAATAGCATCCACTAACTCCTCTGCAGTGTCCGCGAAAACCAACAAGTCGTCAATCCGCACGATAACGCACTTATTTACCAGATCACCCAATACCATTTCAATCGTGGCCTGAAAGTGCAGTGCAGCATCCGTACTGCCCTGCGGTACTCTGGTTGGTGTAAATACACCTCGGTCTGTCATGTAGGAGAGGATTTCCTGGCAGCTCTTGTCCAAAGGTAGCTGCCAGAACCCTTTCAGGAAGTCGAACACTGCATAAAACATCTTGCCTTACAGTATTCAAGAGCCACCTCAAGGCTTGGCATTACACCAGCGATTGGCTCTGTCACTGCATTGGTCGGTCGATAATCCACTGCCTGCCTGAACTCGCCGGTGTTAGGCTTTTTCACAGGTAGGGCAGGACAGCACCACCGACTCTCTCTGTTCTCGTATACCCAGCCAAGCGACACGAGCTTCTTATTGAACTCGGCCATGAACTCGGACTTCTCCGGGCTATACTGTCGGACCTTGCACCTATAAGGTGCTGCATTCGGCTTCAACCTGATCTTTAGTGGGGGTACACGTGCAGGCGGGTCATCGCCCAGTTCCAGTCGCCATCCGCCATACTTCCTGACTACCTCATACAGTCGGCTAGTCGTGTATTCATCCATAGAACCACGGTCAATGGCATCGCGCACTAGAGCGTCGACGACATTCACCACAATGTCGCCAACGGCTGGTCTGCTAGACGGTATTCCCTCTGGATCACTGCACGGGTCGTCATCTTCTACTTCCCGAGAAGCCAAATACTCCAGTTGCCGATCCACATCAATACCAAGTTCGGCCAATAACAACTTGCCGACGATAAATTCGTTTTCATCGGTCTCAACAACGAGACACCTCTTGGTATCTTGGCATCTAACAGGCCCCGCTGCCGTATTTAAGGTCAGTCGGACGTCAATTGCATGCGTCGAGGTGAGCATAGCCCCTCCGACAGCTCTCGAGACGACTGGTTCATCCAGTTCGACAAGCACCACAGCCGCATCCTGCTCACGAAGCAGATCGACGTGCTTGCGCGAAGTGATGTTCATGTCCGAGCCACTATCGGCGCAATAGGGGATATCAAATGCTCCGTTGATCCGAACTGTTGGACTGTTCTCCCTATCCGTCATAGAGAGCATCAACGCGCTTTGATCGAAATTTCTTGTTTTTGTCATTGCTGACTGTTCGTTTTGCTTTCCGTTCGGCCAAAAGTTTTTCTTTTTCGGCCTCATCCAAGTCAGGGCACTGGCTAAGCCAATGGTCCTTACCGCAATGGAAACAACCCGTTCGCGGTTTGCTTTGCGGAGCCGCAGCCGGTTTCTTTGCAGATGGTGTAGTCTGCGTAGGCGCAGGACGAGAGCTTTCAGGCGTTCGTTGGACCTTTCTGTCCGTATTGGTCCTGTGGTCAGTCTGACGTGACCCATGGTTACCGTTCTGCTTGGCAGTCCCCGTATTGCGACTCTCGTTTGGCTGGTGTTTGCGCTTCGCTAGCAACTGATACACTTTTTCTTGCTCCAATGCTCTCTCTTTCACAAGCGAGTACAAAGCACTCTCGTTTGATTTGCAGCTTGCATCCACGATGCGAAGGTGCATGCCAACAGCTTCCCGCAATGCCGCCGGTTCAAGATACTTACTGAGGATGTTGCATTTCTCTTTAATCCCCGTCTTAGTAGCGAAAATACTAGCCATGTCATGCTGTAGGATAATTTCGTCGCAGCGCATGAAATAGTTTATCACACGCGCTTTGACATCCCGCTCACGCAGGTCCATCTTCAGTTCGTCATTGAAGATCGCGTCCACATTCAGGATCGCGTCATTCATGACAGTTCCCACTATCTTGTCCAACTCTTGGACAATTCGCTCGTCCGTAACGTCCTCCACGGTTGTTCCCCATTCAAATTTGCACAACGTGTTCAAAAGTTGTCGATTGAACGAGTTTTTAACGCTTCGCAGCGCCTTTCCCTTATCTTCACCCGTGGCAGCACATCGAGCTTCAATGGCCTCCTCCTACTCTTGTCTCTCACGCTTCCACTTCACCAAGGCAGCGTGGGAGACACTCGTCACGTACGGCGGCACGATGGATGTCGAAGACACAGGGATCGGGGTCGGGTTCGGTACGTCGCTGCTTGCTTCAGCGGCAGTCGTCTCCGTCGTCGCTCCTCGGGAGCCTTGGTTGGAACGGCCGCTGCGAGTCCTCATCGTTTGCACGATAGACTAAAGTTAACTTTGTGGTGTGCTCACGAATTGGGAGCTGGAACTCCCTTAAACCAACGTTTATTGCTGTTGCTTGCTGATTCCAATGTAAATTGGAAAGTGAACTTACTATCCTAGTTCCTGGGCGCACCCGCCTACTATGCCAGTAGTCCAGGGAATGCACCCTTGCAGTTCGAGCTGGTTGCATGCAAGTGCAAGCAGCTGTACTTGTTCTCTTGAGGCAACAACTGCTGCAAGCAGTTGGAGATCGACTTGGAGATCGGCTTAACTATTGCTGAACACTGGTTACTCCAATTACTCTGGCTGCGGGTTGAAGGAGCTGGCGCACGTGAGCTTGCATTCACTACAGAGTGGGAATTCAGAGCTGTTTGAATGGCTGCACCTGTGTCTTGCTATCTTATAGGGTTTGACATGGACGGATACACTCCGTTAAACAGTGAAGAACAAAGAATCAGGCTTGATAGTGATCGCTTTGCAACTTCAATGTCATTACGCCTCCGACTTTCTAAAGGGAGCTTTTGAAATTATTTAGTGGTTGTATTTCGAGTTCAGCGATTATCGCCACGTTGATATATTTCGTGGGCCACATGACAAAAAAGAAGGCTGGATAAAGCGACGAGTAAGGGCCATCTGGAGATCGTCCAGCACATTTTCGTCCCTTAGCACGACGTTCAAAGCCCACAGGACCCCAAGCAAAAGAAGGCTAACTTGATCGAGAAGTTTTGTGGTGAGCCCAGTCGTCGCAAACAAATGTGCACAGGGAATAACGCAGCAGGCAATAATCACTTCATTGTCGTTGAGTGTGTGAAGGCCACTTGAACGTTGACAAATGATTTCAAAAACCGAACTGAGGGCTGAACACCCATGCAATGCAAAAGTTATTCAGTGGAAACTTGCATGTGAAATGGCTACTAGCGCATTATCCCTCTAATTTTGTATGAACCCGACCATCGACAGCGAAGCATATGGTCGTCAATATGAAGTCGTGCTGTTCTTTTCAGCAATTGCATTTAAGATAAAAACCTGAGCACATGCAATTCGTAGTGAGACGAGTGGTTGCCCAGGTCTCGGAGAATGGGCCAGGGCGTATCTGAACGTTCCGCAGTGAAACCATTCTAACTACCATGTCAGACTCACCGTTTCCCGCTGCGTCATCCACAGCGATGGTGGTACTCCCTACCGAGCAATTACGATGCAGCCCTTTTAGCATTGAGAGGTGCGATACATCGTCCAGGGAAATATTAAAACAATGCCATCAACGGATGAAGTGAATACCATAGGGATGATTGAAATCAAGTTTTGCTAGCCTAATCAGAAACGAGTGACAGTATAGATAATTGTATTGAGTTGACTTACAGCAAATAATCAGTAATGGAAAAAATAATATAACATAAAGACAGGCAAACAAACATGCCTATTGCGCAAGGAAACCGACACAAAAGATCACATTCGACAGAAACTGTAGAATTGCAGAGAAATGTCGGAGCATTAAGTCTTTAACACGAACGCAATTTGGCTAATGCTCATTTTAAAACTGTCTACGCCTTCCACACATCGCCTTTCAACTACAAAGACGACGTGGAGCCATGCAACATACGAGGAGCTCGAACACAAAAACAGGGAGCTCTACTATGCCTACAAGCGGATCAAGCGGTCATACGACAACGTCGTCAAAGTCATGACGGACTTGCACGCAGAGGTGGCAAGCAAGGAGAGACTAATGGAAGATTTGCAACGATCGTTGCATCGACAAGCCCATGAAGTTGAAGAACACACCACCAGCGATTCTGATTCCAGCTCTGATTCGGATCAATAAGCCGACTCTCCAGGCGATATCTTCAGCGACAGCACCCTCAACCAGTAGATCGGATCAGGCTTCATCCAGCAACAAAGGCATAGAGAGCGATTTAGAAGCTGAGCCTGTTCAGTGGATTCCCAGACTACGCCGAATTATTACCGACCCGGACATTGACGGGGCATTCAGACACCCGATTGACCTTACGTACTTCAGTGATTCCGATTAGCTCACGTAATGTATGCACATATTGAATAAATCTGTTGCTTGGATGCCAGGGCCCTGTCCAGTGTCTCACGACATTGGCAATGATATGCCGCAAAGAAGAAAGCAAGTTGAAACACCTCCCAGGTGACGCAGTTGAAAAGTCGTGCCCTACAACTGCGATCACAAGGTGATTTTGGGATTTCTTCCATGGCTGATATCATGGTGTGGGCTTCACACAGAATGTGTTCAACAAAAGAAGATTTTTTAAAAGGCATGCGCTATTGTGCTGCATACTACGCCTCTGAGCTTGCAAAGAAGCCACGCCACTTCCAGAATGAACTGCTGGTCCTTAATGTATACACGGATCCGGGCGAAGACAAGGAAGATTTGTGGGGCATAATTTTCACGTCAAGACTCCTGTTTTAAACTTTGCACGTGCAGTGTTGGGACAACGTTTTGGCGTTTGGGCATGACGATGGTACTTACAAAACATTATTTATCACTTGGGTACTAGTCTCTTTTGGTCCAGGAGGAGTCCATCACGCTGACAATAAATTTCGACATACATATTACCCAGGCGCCTTCATGTTTATTCGAGCGAAGACAATTTTCGCTGGCGCAGATGTTCAGTGTGGTAAAGAAGAGCGGCAAAACATTTTAAGGTGGAGATTCTACTTTAGATTTCGGGTCGATGGATCATACATCAGCGATAGCTAACGAATTTCGGGACGTCTGGCCCGAAATCAGCTTGTTGAACTGCTGGTCACACTTTGGACGGAAAGTGAAGGATAGCAAGTCGCGGCTGACCGACTTACAAGTGCACGAGGATATTATTAAACCACAACTGGATTATCTTCATAGCGCTCGTTCTCGTAAACAATTATTTGGTTTAGCAGAGTTGGTCACGAATAACTGGACAGACCGCGGGGAGGATGACTACGCAGAATGGCTAATTGCAAACTACCTTAGTGACCCTTGGGATCTCTGGTTTATTACGGCAAGTGGGGCGTTGGAGTTGTCCCGAATCAAAATCCTGTCGAAGCTTTCAACAGAGTGATCAAAACGTTGCGGCAGGACACCTACGCGCCTCAACCTCGCACGTGTTGGCAGTACGCTTCCCAAAATACTGATGCATATCGGACGTGATCAAGGTGTACGTCGAATCCGACAGTTTGCAGAAGGTCCGATCGACGCGGAAGGCTTTTTGGCAGCTCGCGTTCTGTGCAAAAGCGAAAATTACTACCCACGTCACAGAGGCAAATCAAAACAAGCTTCTGGTACGATACTTCAACTCCGACTACTACATCGCTTTCTTGGTTGGCTACTTGAGCAGATTCGCGCAGTCGCCGAGTAAGAAACACTGTGGCGCCCTCAAACAGATACTACGTTATTTGGCGGGTACGGTGAACTTGGGGATCATGTATTGACGTTCTGAAACAAAAGCAGCAAATATTGTGGTTAGCGGACACTCGGACGCAGACTGGGGCAATGATCCTGACACACGGAAAAGCGTTACCGAGTATGTGCTCACAATAGCAGGCGGAGCTGTCAGCTAAGCTGCTAGTCGACAAACAGTGATCGCGCAGTCAACAGCAGAAGCCGAGTATATCGCGGCTTGTGAAGTCACGATGGAAGGACGCGGAATCACCAATATGCTTGATGAAGTATTGTCGCAAGCAAACGTGAAAGCTTCGTTGACACTGTTGACACTGGGCAATTGTAGCGCTGTTGTCAGCGCTACAATTGCCCTCCCAAGAAGTCGACCTACAGCAGTAAACCAGACATGTTGAGTTAAGATGGTACTATGTGAGACAGCAGGTCAAGCAGGGCCTACTTGAGATTCAAAAGGTTGCGGGGTTGAAAACCCCGCGGATATGCTCACAAAAGCGCTACCAAAACGCAGCCTGGTTCAACATCGCGAGGCCGTCGGAATGTCTATCTGCCTGTCCGAACAGAGGACTGATTTCCGACGCAAGCGTCGGAGGAGGCGTGCTGCGATTCCATCTTGTTGGCAGTCACCAACGCCGACGGGGCTTCGGCCAAGGAATAACGGACTTAACGAACGTTGCGACAAGGAACTGATCAGGAGAGACGAGGCCAAATGCGTGTTGTCTTTGGGGGCGTTGGACCGTAGTCCTCGCCCTCCAAAGCATACATGTTGATTCTCAGTTCAGTCTGAAATGCGTACACGTGCCGTGGGTCGCGAGGGCGGCTTCCATCTTGATCATTTTTCATGTGTGCAAACGTAATCGTGATGGCATCTCCACGTCATGAAAGATGTGCATGTTGAATGGACTTGGTACTCTTAGCACGACACATGAAATCCAGCAAATGAGAACACACAAATGGCCAAAACCATCTCGCGTTTAAGTCGACTGAAGCATCGCTTTTGCTACTGTTCTGTACATCGAAAAACTGAATGCCTCTTTCCCCTCACCAAGACGTTCATTGCGACCTTGAGCAGTTTGAGTCACGGTATGGTGAAGGCATTTGAAAAGTGCTTCATCTGGGTGTCAAAGTAGTGGGGCCGAGAGCTTTCTGCAGAGGCAAACAAATACACCATGACAGACCTCACATTGCCCAACGTAGATTCCTCGTCACTCCTCGCTTTTCCATCGCTGTGAGGTAACGCATGAACTCTTGAGTAGATAACACGTCGATGTATATAGGAGTTGTAAACGGGACTCTTCTGAACGACGCAGCAATAGTCTCCCCATTGATAACTTGTAGGTCACGAAAAGACCTTGAGAATAGATCTCTACGGCGGTCATAATCGCTATTCTCGTAAAGTCGACAAAGCGAGTCAGAGTTCGTACATACACATACTTTGTGTTCCTGGCTGTCGTATTTCCGAGAACCTCCTCGACACGTGCATCGAGAACGTCCTTCGCGAACTGGACGTCAATCACTTGTATAGAAGTACGATAGAAACGTTTCTAAAATACACTATGTTCAAACCGCACGATGAATTCCATTTATCTATACTTTTCGGGTTCAAAACTTGAAGCTGCGTTAGAGCGAGCTCCCAACAATCAACCGATTTAGAGCACGCAATATATGACGCGTAATCAGAGCGCACTAATCAGCGATCTGTAAAGTTGAGGCGTGTACGCGCTATCCGCTATCGGCGGTACGTAAATCTTAAGGTTCATTCGGCTGGAGAATACCTTCCCATAGAACAAAAGATTGTTGAGGATCAAAACTACACAGTAAAATCTCATTAAATTCGCCGTAAATCTTGCCTGTTGAGGGTAGATCCCCGCTCGACATTCCAGTCCAGTCAATAGGCACAACACAGGACAAACGCTCCTATCATCCTCACTTTAGAATTTACTTGCCGGAGCCTAGCCCATCGATCTGCCTGCGAACGATCATGCGCCTACTTTATCTCCTGCTCGTGGCGTCTACCACCCTCCATGCAAGTATGGATGCGGCCTCAGCCATCCAAGACGTTGGTCATCACCCGCTCTCGGAGATATCGGCTCCAACCGTCGTCTGGTCGACTGATGTTGGTCGAGAAGAGGGCAACGGCAACCGATTTTTGAGAAACCACGAAACTGAAGAAGACGACGAAGAAGAGGGTAAAGAGGATTCGGACAAGGAAGAGAGAGCCGGGGCCCTAGACTACTTGAAGGTGGTATGGGCTCGGGTGTTCAAGATGCGTGAAACGAAAGAATTAGCGAAGCTTGAAAAGCAGAACTCGGCGCAAATTCGGAATTTGAAAAGTGAGTTGGAATCGATAAAAGAAAGTGGTTGGGACATCAAGAGTTTGGGTAAGAGGTTTAAAATCGGTGACAAGCTGAAGACCATGACGCCTGCCCAGTTGCGGAAAGACGGCGAGTACGTGCTGTGGGTTCAGTTCGCAACGTTCCTTAAAAACCGCCCTCTTCCCGCACCTGTTTAAAGCATCTCAAACGATCTTGGGTCGTTCAAAATCAGGGCAACTTAATGTTGCTAGCGATGGCTGGGCTTTTCGGATAGAGGTGTTTAATTTTGGTTGATTTTCAAACTAGAATGAATACAGTATTGAAATTCATCTTCTCACTTGATTCTTTGTTAAGCTAGTTTATACTTTCAAGTAAATAAAAGGTATATGCTGCATAAGTCCGCTAAAGGGTTGCATGGTGCTTTCTTCACCCCTCTTCGTAGTGAGCGTCGTGCTCGTCCTCCAGTACACACGTTAATTCTCTGGGCTTCGTCATGCAATAGAAACCACCTGGATACTGTCGTCGAAATGAAATTCTGCGAGGCGAGCTAATTTGATTCTGCCACATATCTGGAGCGAATTTGACACAGTTGCAGCTCATAAGCACAACCTTCGTCTGCCGATCAAGGTTAAGAAGAAACTATTTACGGTCAGATAAAGACAAGCTATTTACGGTCAGATAAAGGCTGCAAACGCTACCAATTCCGTTATGGTGTGGACGACCAGGACTCACACACAAGTACCTGTACCGGTACTCGGTAGCGGATATCCGTATCAAGGGTGATATCGGAGAACTCTGAAGCTCCAACGATTTTTTAATACTGTTGCGCGAAGATGCCGTCGGGCTGGCATCGCCAGGCTGGCAGAAACTTCTGTTTTGACAGGAACTGACCCTGCCATTTGTCTGCATATTATTTTGCTTCCTTTTACGAAAGAAGTATTGATCTGTCTATGCATTTATACTTGGAGATGAACTTCTTACCTGTGTAGTATTGAGCACGTGTTTTACGGTATGTGTGGTGTGTGGTTATAGTGTCAACACGCTGAGGGAAGTTGCAACGCTTCCAGCGCTGACCGTAGAGTACTATACAGTACTTTATTCGTTTGATCGTGACTTCGTAATTTATAAACTGGGTCTGTCGTGTGGTCTGCTCCTACAGCTACCAGCCAACCATCTTGACAGTAAAGGAAACATGTGCAGCCCATACTAAATCCTCATACAGTTCACGAGGACACTGGCCGTCCAAGTGACTGCGTCAGACACAACAGAAGGCATTCCATATTCTCACCCATTGTCCGCCAGCCACTGAGCTGTAGACGCATCTGGATGAGGAAACCCCAGCTTGAGTCCAGCTGCAGGTGAACCAAGGTGAAACCCCAGCACACACTACAATATGCCTTTGAAGGTAATCCCGATTTGCGGGCTCTCCTCAAGCAGAGCTCCGTTTTTTCCTATTGTAAATTTCTATTGTCATTTTTCTATTAAGATCGGAAATTTAGGAAAGCACGCAAATTTTAAATCGAATTTTCATTTGAGAAATTATACGCCGTAACGTTGAATAAGCTGTACGAGCCCACACATAATCTGAGCTGTCGACGCTTTCTTCGGAAAGTACCATGTTCGCCACAGGTACTCATCAATGTACCCATTCAGCTCGCTCTTCTTCATGCCTCTCATTGACTTGATATGACGCTTGATGTGTATCTCCCACAGTCCTTCAATGGTGTTCGTGTGTGTGCCGTCTTTGGGGTCAACGTAGTGCTCAGTGTGATTGACGTATCTGTGCACATAGCACAAATCTGCAAGTTTGGGGTTGTTTGCAAGCGTGCGCACCCGGGTGCCGCGTTTTGTCTTTCTTTCTGTAACGTACGTCGTAAACATGTCTGAATGTATGGTAGTCCTGACAAATATCACATTAGTTTCAGAAAAATTACAAAACAAAATAGCTGCAAATTTCGTACCCAGGTCTGATGAATTGTCGAATAATTGGAAAGATGCTTTCTTGTGTGCGGTCTTCGTCGACGAAGCGTGCAAACCACTGACCAGTAGAGCGATCTACTCCGCCGAATAGCCAGTAGTCTGCATAGCGACGCCCACGTTGGTACTTGCTTTTTTTTCATGCTGGTTTCGTCAATTTCTACTATGTGCCCCACACCGCCAATCTAAAATCAAATTCAAATTAGAGGATATTTAAAAAGGATTTAAAAAAGAGAAAATAAGTTTACCTGAAAGCGATCCCCATTGAGTTGTTTGGAGCATAGACAACGGAGATACGCACTCTATTCGTGTACTGTCGTCTCAGAGACGTCCGCAATCTCGGCTATCTGCACGTGACGCAGACGCATGCACCAGGCACACAGCAGTCGTGCAGCTTGGGAGAGAGAAAGCTTGGTTCCAGAGAGCCAGGTGTTAGTTAACATAGACATGCTTTTTCCTTACCGTCTTCATGTTGTTTTTCCTACAACACCGCCAAGAAGGCTTCTTGGCGGTTGCACGCACGCGCATCTGCTGGCGGCACCCGGGACAGAACATCTCCTCTCTAACACCCCCGCTTCCTGCCACCACCTCACGGCTCCTATGTCGTCCGCCGTCGCTGCAATGATGGCGCTGAGATCGTAGTAGTCGGTGGCGACGGTGGCATAGTGGTGGCTTGTTGACGTGGACATGGTGGCAGTGGGGGTGTTAGGGAAAAGCTAAAGTGGCTATGTGATTGGTGGGAGGGCACGAAAACGGAGCTGTAGTTTTGAACAATACAAATGCCAAGTGTTATGAATCTGGTGGTGGCCGTGAACTTGGCCAAAAGCGGAGCTATTCCTGCGGAGGGGACAAAAGTCACCTTAGCTGTCGAAATTGTGCTTAGAAGCAAAGTATGAAAAAATGTAATAGGATTTTCACAGTGGGAAATTTGTAAACCGATCTTAATAGAAAAATGACAATAGAAATTCACAATAGGAAAACGGAGCTCTGCTTGAGGAGAGCCGATTTGCGTTATCCTGGGCAACAATAATTGCGTTATAAATGTCGCAGAAAAACATCAAGTTTGTCGTTACATCTACCGCTCACTTGTTGGCGCTTGTAGTGCACAACTCACTAGCGTTTGCGCTGGATGAAGATGGCCATAAGCCTAAAGAAAGTTTAAATTGTAGGCGCATGGAGTAATACAAGAACAGTAAGTATGTCCAATTTCGCTGGAGTTTGAAAAAGAAGTGAATTGTTGCGCTTTTCTGAATGTGCTTTCACGCCAAAACTCGAGGCTGGGGTTTTCGACGACTGGCTTAATTCAGACAGAAACATTTGCTGTCCGTTTGAGATCTTTGAGATCGGCATGCTGCTGGGAATCCTAGACCTAGATGAAGAAAGCTTTGGCTGAACTGTGCTCTTCATTCGTCATTTTACTCTGTAAAGTTCAAGTCCCTCCAGTTCACCCTTACTCCAGTACAGCGTGCCTCGTTGGTACACCGAACCATGCGCATTTGTTACGTCTTGCTGATGTGTGTAGCCGCTCTCCTCGCAGATAGCTGTGCCGCTATCTCGAAGGTCTCCGACTCGAGTACTATCAAGCTCTCTGAAGAGGCCTTACCCAACTCTGCACTGCTGGTGCACTCGCTTACTGCCCGCGACAACATTATCCGTAGAAGATCACTGCGAGGATTCATCGAGGACGATGAGAACAACGAGAATAACACTCCTACGAAAGTTTCAGCGACCAAGGACGACGACGATGAGGAGAGGGTTGTTTCAAAAGCAGACTTGATGTCCGCCTTGCGAATCACAGAGGGAGATGCCAAAGTTCTGCGCGGGATCCTAAAAAATAAAACGCCAGAGCACATTTTGACCAAGCTCAATGCTCCGTTCAAATACGTCAACGGCATCAAGGTCTACCCAAAGAACAGTCCTCAGTACGAGAAATATCTTTTCTACGTGAAGTACGCCCGTGACGAACTTCCGCCCGGAATGTTTCAATGAATGTAAGATTATCTTCCTACATAGCGGTAAAAGAGAGTGTGTGTGTGTGTGTGGGGGGCATTTCTAATGGTATTCATAAGAAAGAGTGTGCAAATAAGTGTTTATGACGTCCGTGTTCATGTGAGTGCTGGCTACTTTACTTTATCTGCTTTGTATGGAGGGCCTTGGTACTACAATCGCATCGATGCTGTTCAAGAACAAAGTAAAAACCCGCCACGAAATGAAAGTATATTCACCAAACAGACCCGCAAACAGCCAATGAAGGATGGCCAACCAGTCTATAAGCTGCCTTAGCGGTGGAGACGAAGAGTATTCCCTGCGCAACATCGCGTTGAAATCACTAAAATAGCAGAATGTAGGCCAATGATCCGAAGTATGTACCAAGTCAGGGTTTGCCGTGCGTCCACTTTGGCAACTAGCTTGTTATAGCGGACATCCGATTAAGGTGAATTCAGCGAGAATCAACTGGTGTGTGTGTATTTTGCCATGCTGTGCAGAGGCAACATTGAAATGGCTGTTACAATCAAGTTGAAGTCGTCTACTCTTGTCCTTCTGATTGGCTAAACTAGTGGCAGTTACGTTGCGGAATTTTGAACCTCATCACATGCAATCTTCTACTCAATACTAAACCGAAGAGATTTACATAGAATTCGGTGCATGACCTTTAATCGACTAAAGTTATGCTATTTCGATGTGCACATCCAAATTCGTTAATCCATTGATATTAAATTGCCCTGATGGGTCTGATCGCCTCCACGGACCGCCGTCCGGTCTTCTACTTCATCGGAGACTCCATCACTGAACTCGCTAGCAACCCTGACCACTCCGGCTTCATCACGTTGCTCCAGAATCACTATGTGCGTTCTATTGACACAATCAACCGAGGTCTCTCGGCTACAATACCAAGTTAGTATTACTATTATAGTACATTGCAATAATAGTAATATTGTACTAACAAGGTGGTGGATTACTATTATTGCCACATACAGGTGGGTTAGGGAGCATGCGCTGCCGATCTTCGCCAAGGAGCTGCAATGCCAGTATTTGGCGTCGTTCGTGACAGTGTTTCTTGGCGCCAATGACGCAGTGCTGAAGGACGGACCGGACAAGGTCGTGCACGTCCCACTAGAGGACTACCGTGCCAATTTAGTGCAAATTCTGCACACTGTCAAGCCTCTGCTGCCTCCACACGGCAAAATTCTGCTCATCACTCCTCCTGCAGTGATTGATTCAATGCGACACGGTGATCGCAGCAATGCAACGACTGGGAAATATGCGAAGGTTTGTGTGGAGGTCGCACAAGCCGAGAATGTTCATGTATGGACTTGCACACGTACTTCAACACCGCATACCCCAACGAGGAAGACAGGAAGCAATGCTTCGCCGACGGACTACATTTTGCAGCGAAAGGGAACAGAGACGTCGGTAAACTGTTGAACGTCGCCATCAATGGGATATTCGACAAGGAAGACCTTGATCATTTCAATAAGTGGCAGCT
>JAAVTJ010000363.1:0-14731 GCA_011947355.1 Phytophthora boehmeriae | reverse complement strand
GGTCGAGGTATTACAACCCCACCCTTCACATGCAGGCAAAGCAAGCACTTCGAACAGAAGTCGCGAACAATCCCACTAAGACCACCAATTGAGAACAACCGCAGAATATGGTTCTGCATGACGTGCATACCACGATGTCCATTTTGTCCACAGTGCGCAATGATCATCAGTCGCTGTGTTAGAGTAGTTGCCTCTCTAGGGATCCATATTTTCCTGTCAACTTCCCACAAGTCATCATCACGTAGAGAAGCATCCTTAGAGCAGTGTGCAACGCTTGCTGGCTCCCAATCTCCTCTATGGTAGGCCACACGAAGCTTTCGCCGTCAAGTGGGCGCAACCGCACCACCTCAACTGTCCTTGAAGTCTCCGCGTGCTTCCGTTTTGCACGGGTGAACCGTTTAGCTGAGTGCATGCGCGCTGCAGGTTTAAATCCACCACCCTAACGTGAAATCAAATCTGCCCAAACGTTATGCACGCCTCGATGTGTTCGATCGTGTACCGATACTCTAGTAACTTCGTAGACCATCGTGATAACTTGCCGCGCACATGCTTTTTCAGCTCCTTGCTGGGGCTGAACAGGTATATGATGTTCCTGTGATCACAGTATAGCCTGAAGCCCTGAGGTCGTAGCAGTAGGTACTCCAGCCGTTTACAGGCATGAACGATTGGGAAAGATTCTTTCTCGATCACGCTCCAATTGAGAGCAGAACCGGTGAAGCTGCCCCCATGCACACAAGCAGTTCATGCTGCTGCTCGTGGATGGGCACATCGGGCTGCCACTGCTTCACTTGAGAAACGACCAGCCCCCACCCGTATTCAGAAGCGTCACTAAGGACACACAACTGCTTGGTAGGGTCTGGGAAGGTCAGCATGGCCGAATTGCCAAGCAGTTCCTTCACAGCCTCGAAACTCGCAGCCTCATCCGGAGTCAGGTCCAGTTTGATGCCTGCAGCAGCCCGTTTAGTCTTCTTTGCGCCTGCGAGGGCAGCATCGAGACGTTCCTGCAGAGGCCGAGCCATTCTCGCATAATCCACAAGTCCAGACCTCATCCAGTTACTTGCGCACAAAAACTGTTGTAGGTCAGCAGCGGTGGTTGGTACCGGCATATCTCGTAGAGCTTGGATACGATCTGGATCATGACCGATACCATTTCGATTAATTATACGACCACACCACCGTACCTCTGTTAGAAACAGTTCACTCTTCTTCGGGTTGAGTATGAGTCCATGCTCGTCAAGTTTCACTAGGATCGCATCAATAGCATCCACTAACTCCTCTGCAGTGTCCGCGAAAACCAACAAGTCGTCAATCCGCACGATAACGCACTTATTTACCAGATCACCCAATACCATTTCAATCGTGGCCTGAAAGTGCAGTGCAGCATCCGTACTGCCCTGCGGTACTCTGGTTGGTGTAAATACACCTCGGTCTGTCATGTAGGAGAGGATTTCCTGGCAGCTCTTGTCCAAAGGTAGCTGCCAGAACCCTTTCAGGAAGTCGAACACTGCATAAAACATCTTGCCTTACAGTATTCAAGAGCCACCTCAAGGCTTGGCATTACACCAGCGATTGGCTCTGTCACTGCATTGGTCGGTCGATAATCCACTGCCTGCCTGAACTCGCCGGTGTTAGGCTTTTTCACAGGTAGGGCAGGACAGCACCACCGACTCTCTCTGTTCTCGTATACCCAGCCAAGCGACACGAGCTTCTTATTGAACTCGGCCATGAACTCGGACTTCTCCGGGCTATACTGTCGGACCTTGCACCTATAAGGTGCTGCATTCGGCTTCAACCTGATCTTTAGTGGGGGTACACGTGCAGGCGGGTCATCGCCCAGTTCCAGTCGCCATCCGCCATACTTCCTGACTACCTCATACAGTCGGCTAGTCGTGTATTCATCCATAGAACCACGGTCAATGGCATCGCGCACTAGAGCGTCGACGACATTCACCACAATGTCGCCAACGGCTGGTCTGCTAGACGGTATTCCCTCTGGATCACTGCACGGGTCGTCATCTTCTACTTCCCGAGAAGCCAAATACTCCAGTTGCCGATCCACATCAATACCAAGTTCGGCCAATAACAACTTGCCGACGATAAATTCGTTTTCATCGGTCTCAACAACGAGACACCTCTTGGTATCTTGGCATCTAACAGGCCCCGCTGCCGTATTTAAGGTCAGTCGGACGTCAATTGCATGCGTCGAGGTGAGCATAGCCCCTCCGACAGCTCTCGAGACGACTGGTTCATCCAGTTCGACAAGCACCACAGCCGCATCCTGCTCACGAAGCAGATCGACGTGCTTGCGCGAAGTGATGTTCATGTCCGAGCCACTATCGGCGCAATAGGGGATATCAAATGCTCCGTTGATCCGAACTGTTGGACTGTTCTCCCTATCCGTCATAGAGAGAGCATCAACGCGCTTTGATCGAAATTTCTTGTTTTTGTCATTGCTGACTGTTCGTTTTGCTTTCCGTTCGGCCAAAAGTTTTTCTTTTTCGGCCTCATCCAAGTCAGGGCACTGGCTAAGCCAATGGTCCTTACCGCAATGGAAACAACCCGTTCGCGGTTTGCTTTGCGGAGCCGCAGCCGGTTTCTTTGCAGATGGTGTAGTCTGCGTAGGCGCAGGACGAGAGCTTTCAGGCGTTCGTTGGACCTTTCTGTCCGTATTGGTCCTGTGGTCAGTCTGACGTGACCCATGGTTACCGTTCTGCTTGGCAGTCCCCGTATTGCGACTCTCGTTTGGCTGGTGTTTGCGCTTCGCTAGCAACTGATACACTTTTTCTTGCTCCAATGCTCTCTCTTTCACAAGCGAGTACAAAGCACTCTCGTTTGATTTGCAGCTTGCATCCACGATGCGAAGGTGCATGCCAACAGCTTCCCGCAATGCCGCCGGTTCAAGATACTTACTGAGGATGTTGCATTTCTCTTTAATCCCCGTCTTAGTAGCGAAAATACTAGCCATGTCATGCTGTAGGATAATTTCGTCGCAGCGCATGAAATAGTTTATCACACGCGCTTTGACATCCCGCTCACGCAGGTCCATCTTCAGTTCGTCATTGAAGATCGCGTCCACATTCAGGATCGCGTCATTCATGACAGTTCCCACTATCTTGTCCAACTCTTGGACAATTCGCTCGTCCGTAACGTCCTCCACGGTTGTTCCCCATTCAAATTTGCACAACGTGTTCAAAAGTTGTCGATTGAACGAGTTTTTAACGCTTCGCAGCGCCTTTCCCTTATCTTCACCCGTGGCAGCACATCGAGCTTCAATGGCCTCCTCCTACTCTTGTCTCTCACGCTTCCACTTCACCAAGGCAGCGTGGGAGACACTCGTCACGTACGGCGGCACGATGGATGTCGAAGACACAGGGATCGGGGTCGGGTTCGGTACGTCGCTGCTTGCTTCAGCGGCAGTCGTCTCCGTCGTCGCTCCTCGGGAGCCTTGGTTGGAACGGCCGCTGCGAGTCCTCATCGTTTGCACGATAGACTAAAGTTAACTTTGTGGTGTGCTCACGAATTGGGAGCTGGAACTCCCTTAAACCAACGTTTATTGCTGTTGCTTGCTGATTCCAATGTAAATTGGAAAGTGAACTTACTATCCTAGTTCCTGGGCGCACCCGCCTACTATGCCAGTAGTCCAGGGAATGCACCCTTGCAGTTCGAGCTGGTTGCATGCAAGTGCAAGCAGCTGTACTTGTTCTTGAGGCAACAACTGCTGCAAGCAGTTGGAGATCGACTTGGAGATCGGCTTAACTATTGCTGAACACTGGTTACTCCAATTACTCTGGCTGCGGGTTGAAGGAGCTGGCGCACGTGAGCTTGCATTCACTACAGAGTGGGAATTCAGAGCTGTTTGAATGGCTGCACCTGTGTCTTGCTATCTTATAGGGTTTGACATGGACGGATACACTCCGTTAAACAGTGAAGAACAAAGAATCAGGCTTGATAGTGATCGCTTTGCAACTTCAATGTCATTACGCCTCCGACTTTCTAAAGGGAGCTTTTGAAATTATTTAGTGGTTGTATTTCGAGTTCAGCGATTATCGCCACGTTGATATATTTCGTGGGCCACATGACAAAAAAGAAGGCTGGATAAAGCGACGAGTAAGGGCCATCTGGAGATCGTCCAGCACATTTTCGTCCCTTAGCACGACGTTCAAAGCCCACAGGACCCCAAGCAAAAGAAGGCTAACTTGATCGAGAAGTTTTGTGGTGAGCCCAGTCGTCGCAAACAAATGTGCACAGGGAATAACGCAGCAGGCAATAATCACTTCATTGTCGTTGAGTGTGTGAAGGCCACTTGAACGTTGACAAATGATTTCAAAAACCGAACTGAGGGCTGAACACCCATGCAATGCAAAAGTTATTCAGTGGAAACTTGCATGTGAAATGGCTACTAGCGCATTATCCCTCTAATTTTGTATGAACCCGACCATCGACAGCGAAGCATATGGTCGTCAATATGAAGTCGTGCTGTTCTTTTCAGCAATTGCATTTAAGATAAAAACCTGAGCACATGCAATTCGTAGTGAGACGAGTGGTTGCCCAGGTCTCGGAGAATGGGCCAGGGCGTATCTGAACGTTCCGCAGTGAAACCATTCTAACTACCATGTCAGACTCACCGTTTCCCGCTGCGTCATCCACAGCGATGGTGGTACTCCCTACCGAGCAATTACGATGCAGCCCTTTTAGCATTGAGAGGTGCGATACATCGTCCAGGGAAATATTAAAACAATGCCATCAACGGATGAAGTGAATACCATAGGGATGATTGAAATCAAGTTTTGCTAGCCTAATCAGAAACGAGTGACAGTATAGATAATTGTATTGAGTTGACTTACAGCAAATAATCAGTAATGGAAAAATAATATAACATAAAGACAGGCAAACAAACATGCCTATTGCGCAAGGAAACCGACACAAAAGATCACATTCGACAGAAACTGTAGAATTGCAGAGAAATGTCGGAGCATTAAGTCTTTAACACGAACGCAATTTGGCTAATGCTCATTTTAAAACTGTCTACGCCTTCCACACATCGCCTTTCAACTACAAAGACGACGTGGAGCCATGCAACATACGAGGAGCTCGAACACAAAAACAGGGAGCTCTACTATGCCTACAAGCGGATCAAGCGGTCATACGACAACGTCGTCAAAGTCATGACGGACTTGCACGCAGAGGTGGCAAGCAAGGAGAGACTAATGGAAGATTTGCAACGATCGTTGCATCGACAAGCCCATGAAGTTGAAGAACACACCACCAGCGATTCTGATTCCAGCTCTGATTCGGATCAATAAGCCGACTCTCCAGGCGATATCTTCAGCGACAGCACCCTCAACCAGTAGATCGGATCAGGCTTCATCCAGCAACAAAGGCATAGAGAGCGATTTAGAAGCTGAGCCTGTTCAGTGGATTCCCAGACTACGCCGAATTATTACCGACCCGGACATTGACGGGGCATTCAGACACCCGATTGACCTTACGTACTTCAGTGATTCCGATTAGCTCACGTAATGTATGCACATATTGAATAAATCTGTTGCTTGGATGCCAGGGCCCTGTCCAGTGTCTCACGACATTGGCAATGATATGCCGCAAAGAAGAAAGCAAGTTGAAACACTCCCAGGTGACGCAGTTGAAAAGTCGTGCCCTACAACTGCGATCACAAGGTGATTTTGGGATTTCTTCCATGGCTGATATCATGGTGTGGGCTTCACACAGAATGTGTTCAACAAAAGAAGATTTTTTAAAAGGCATGCGCTATTGTGCTGCATACTACGCCTCTGAGCTTGCAAAGAAGCCACGCCACTTCCAGAATGAACTGCTGGTCCTTAATGTATACACGGATCCGGGCGAAGACAAGGAAGATTTGTGGGGCATAATTTTCACGTCAAGACTCCTGTTTTAAACTTTGCACGTGCAGTGTTGGGACAACGTTTTGGCGTTTGGGCATGACGATGGTACTTACAAAACATTATTTATCACTTGGGTACTAGTCTCTTTTGGTCCAGGAGGAGTCCATCACGCTGACAATAAATTTCGACATACATATTACCCAGGCGCCTTCATGTTTATTCGAGCGAAGACAATTTTCGCTGGCGCAGATGTTCAGTGTGGTAAAGAAGAGCGGCAAAACATTTTAAGGTGGAGATTCTACTTTAGATTTCGGGTCGATGGATCATACATCAGCGATAGCTAACGAATTTCGGGACGTCTGGCCCGAAATCAGCTTGTTGAACTGCTGGTCACACTTTGGACGGAAAGTGAAGGATAGCAAGTCGCGGCTGACCGACTTACAAGTGCACGAGGATATTATTAAACCACAACTGGATTATCTTCATAGCGCTCGTTCTCGTAAACAATTATTTGGTTTAGCAGAGTTGGTCACGAATAACTGGACAGACCGCGGGGAGGATGACTACGCAGAATGGCTAATTGCAAACTACCTTAGTGACCCTTGGGATCTCTGGTTTATTACGGCAAGTGGGGCGTTGGAGTTGTCCCGAATCAAAATCCTGTCGAAGCTTTCAACAGAGTGATCAAAACGTTGCGGCAGGACACCTACGCGCCTCAACCTCGCACGTGTTGGCAGTACGCTTCCCAAAATACTGATGCATATCGGACGTGATCAAGGTGTACGTCGAATCCGACAGTTTGCAGAAGGTCCGATCGACGCGGAAGGCTTTTTGGCAGCTCGCGTTCTGTGCAAAAGCGAAAATTACTACCCACGTCACAGAGGCAAATCAAAACAAGCTTCTGGTACGATACTTCAACTCCGACTACTACATCGCTTTCTTGGTTGGCTACTTGAGCAGATTCGCGCAGTCGCCGAGTAAGAAACACTGTGGCGCCCTCAAACAGATACTACGTTATTTGGCGGGTACGGTGAACTTGGGGATCATGTATTGACGTTCTGAAACAAAAGCAGCAAATATTGTGGTTAGCGGACACTCGGACGCAGACTGGGGCAATGATCCTGACACACGGAAAAGCGTTACCGAGTATGTGCTCACAATAGCAGGCGGAGCTGTCAGCTAAGCTGCTAGTCGACAAACAGTGATCGCGCAGTCAACAGCAGAAGCCGAGTATATCGCGGCTTGTGAAGTCACGATGGAAGGACGCGGAATCACCAATATGCTTGATGAAGTATTGTCGCAAGCAAACGTGAAAGCTTCGTTGACACTGTTGACACTGGGCAATTGTAGCGCTGTTGTCAGCGCTACAATTGCCCTCCCCAAGAAGTCGACCTACAGCAGTAAACCAGACATGTTGAGTTAAGATGGTACTATGTGAGACAGCAGGTCAAGCAGGGCCTACTTGAGATTCAAAAGGTTGCGGGGTTGAAAACCCCGCGGATATGCTCACAAAAGCGCTACCAAAACGCAGCCTGGTTCAACATCGCGAGGCCGTCGGAATGTCTATCTGCCTGTCCGAACAGAGGACTGATTTCCGACGCAAGCGTCGGAGGAGGCGTGCTGCGATTCCATCTTGTTGGCAGTCACCAACGCCGACGGGGCTTCGGCCAAGGAATAACGGACTTAACGAACGTTGCGACAAGGAACTGATCAGGAGAGACGATGCGTGTTGTCTTTGGGGGCGTTGGACCGTAGTCCTCGCCCTCCAAAGCATA
Organism: Phytophthora boehmeriae; assembly: GCA_011947355.1. Lineage (NCBI taxonomy): Eukaryota > Oomycota > Peronosporomycetes > Peronosporales > Peronosporaceae > Phytophthora > Phytophthora boehmeriae. The sequence continues at coordinate 7,095 of JAAVTJ010000363.1, read as the reverse complement.
CATGTTGATTCTCAGTTCAGTCTGAAATGCGTACACGTGCCGTGGGTCGCGAGGGCGGCTTCCATCTTGATCATTTTTCATGTGTGCAAACGTAATCGTGATGGCATCTCCACGTCATGAAAGATGTGCATGTTGAATGGACTTGGTACTCTTAGCACGACACATGAAATCCAGCAAATGAGAACACACAAATGGCCAAAACCATCTCGCGTTTAAGTCGACTGAAGCATCGCTTTTGCTACTGTTCTGTACATCGAAAAACTGAATGCCTCTTCCCCTCACCAAGACGTTCATTGCGACCTTGAGCAGTTTGAGTCACGGTATGGTGAAGGCATTTGAAAAGTGCTTCATCTGGGTGTCAAAGTAGTGGGGCCGAGAGCTTTCTGCAGAGGCAAACAAATACACCATGACAGACCTCACATTGCCCAACGTAGATTCCTCGTCACTCCTCGCTTTTCCATCGCTGTGAGGTAACGCATGAACTCTTGAGTAGATAACACGTCGATGTATATAGGAGTTGTAAACGGGACTCTTCTGAACGACGCAGCAATAGTCTCCCCATTGATAACTTGTAGGTCACGAAAAGACCTTGAGAATAGATCTCTACGGCGGTCATAATCGCTATTCTCGTAAAGTCGACAAAGCGAGTCAGAGTTCGTACATACACATACTTTGTGTTCCTGGCTGTCGTATTTCCGAGAACCTCCTCGACACGTGCATCGAGAACGTCCTTCGCGAACTGGACGTCAATCACTTGTATAGAAGTACGATAGAAACGTTTCTAAAATACACTATGTTCAAACCGCACGATGAATTCCATTTATCTATACTTTTCGGGTTCAAAACTTGAAGCTGCGTTAGAGCGAGCTCCCAACAATCAACCGATTTAGAGCACGCAATATATGACGCGTAATCAGAGCGCACTAATCAGCGATCTGTAAAGTTGAGGCGTGTACGCGCTATCCGCTATCGGCGGTACGTAAATCTTAAGGTTCATTCGGCTGGAGAATACCTTCCCATAGAACAAAAGATTGTTGAGGATCAAAACTACACAGTAAAATCTCATTAAATTCGCCGTAAATCTTGCCTGTTGAGGGTAGATCCCCGCTCGACATTCCAGTCCAGTCAATAGGCACAACACAGGACAAACGCTCCTATCATCCTCACTTTAGAATTTACTTGCCGGAGCCTAGCCCATCGATCTGCCTGCGAACGATCATGCGCCTACTTTATCTCCTGCTCGTGGCGTCTACCACCCTCCATGCAAGTATGGATGCGGCCTCAGCCATCCAAGACGTTGGTCATCACCCGCTCTCGGAGATATCGGCTCCAACCGTCGTCTGGTCGACTGATGTTGGTCGAGAAGAGGGCAACGGCAACCGATTTTTGAGAAACCACGAAACTGAAGAAGACGACGAAGAAGAGGGTAAAGAGGATTCGGACAAGGAAGAGAGAGCCGGGGCCCTAGACTACTTGAAGGTGGTATGGGCTCGGGTGTTCAAGATGCGTGAAACGAAAGAATTAGCGAAGCTTGAAAAGCAGAACTCGGCGCAAATTCGGAATTTGAAAAGTGAGTTGGAATCGATAAAAGAAAGTGGTTGGGACATCAAGAGTTTGGGTAAGAGGTTTAAAATCGGTGACAAGCTGAAGACCATGACGCCTGCCCAGTTGCGGAAAGACGGCGAGTACGTGCTGTGGGTTCAGTTCGCAACGTTCCTTAAAAACCGCCCTCTTCCCGCACCTGTTTAAAGCATCTCAAACGATCTTGGGTCGTTCAAAATCAGGGCAACTTAATGTTGCTAGCGATGGCTGGGCTTTTCGGATAGAGGTGTTTAATTTTGGTTGATTTTCAAACTAGAATGAATACAGTATTGAAATTCATCTTCTCACTTGATTCTTTGTTAAGCTAGTTTATACTTTCAAGTAAATAAAAAGGTATATGCTGCATAAGTCCGCTAAAGGGTTGCATGGTGCTTTCTTCACCCTCTTCGTAGTGAGCGTCGTGCTCGTCCTCCAGTACACACGTTAATTCTCTGGGCTTCGTCATGCAATAGAAACCACCTGGATACTGTCGTCGAAATGAAATTCTGCGAGGCGAGCTAATTTGATTCTGCCACATATCTGGAGCGAATTTGACACAGTTGCAGCTCATAAGCACAACCTTCGTCTGCCGATCAAGGTTAAGAAGAAACTATTTACGGTCAGATAAAGACAAGCTATTTACGGTCAGATAAAGGCTGCAAACGCTACCAATTCCGTTATGGTGTGGACGACCAGGACTCACACACAAGTACCTGTACCGGTACTCGGTAGCGGATATCCGTATCAAGGGTGATATCGGAGAACTCTGAAGCTCCAACGATTTTTTAATACTGTTGCGCGAAGATGCCGTCGGGCTGGCATCGCCAGGCTGGCAGAAACTTCTGTTTTGACAGGAACTGACCCTGCCATTTGTCTGCATATTATTTTGCTTCCTTTTACGAAAGAAGTATTGATCTGTCTATGCATTTATACTTGGAGATGAACTTCTTACCTGTGTAGTATTGAGCACGTGTTTTACGGTATGTGTGGTGTGTGGTTATAGTGTCAACACGCTGAGGGAAGTTGCAACGCTTCCAGCGCTGACCGTAGAGTACTATACAGTACTTTATTCGTTTGATCGTGACTTCGTAATTTATAAACTGGGTCTGTCGTGTGGTCTGCTCCTACAGCTACCAGCCAACCATCTTGACAGTAAAGGAAACATGTGCAGCCCATACTAAATCCTCATACAGTTCACGAGGACACTGGCCGTCCAAGTGACTGCGTCAGACACAACAGAAGGCATTCCATATTCTCACCCATTGTCCGCCAGCCACTGAGCTGTAGACGCATCTGGATGAGGAAACCCCAGCTTGAGTCCAGCTGCAGGTGAACCAAGGTGAAACCCCAGCACACACTACAATATGCCTTTGAAGGTAATCCCGATTTGCGGGCTCTCCTCAAGCAGAGCTCCGTTTTTTCCTATTGTAAATTTCTATTGTCATTTTTCTATTAAGATCGGAAATTTAGGAAAGCACGCAAATTTTAAATCGAATTTTCATTTGAGAAATTATACGCCGTAACGTTGAATAAGCTGTACGAGCCCACACATAATCTGAGCTGTCGACGCTTTCTTCGGAAAGTACCATGTTCGCCACAGGTACTCATCAATGTACCCATTCAGCTCGCTCTTCTTCATGCCTCTCATTGACTTGATATGACGCTTGATGTGTATCTCCCACAGTCCTTCAATGGTGTTCGTGTGTGTGCCGTCTTTGGGGTCAACGTAGTGCTCAGTGTGATTGACGTATCTGTGCACATAGCACAAATCTGCAAGTTTGGGGTTGTTTGCAAGCGTGCGCACCCGGGTGCCGCGTTTTGTCTTTCTTTCTGTAACGTACGTCGTAAACATGTCTGAATGTATGGTAGTCCTGACAAATATCACATTAGTTTCAGAAAAATTACAAAACAAAATAGCTGCAAATTTCGTACCCAGGTCTGATGAATTGTCGAATAATTGGAAAGATGCTTTCTTGTGTGCGGTCTTCGTCGACGAAGCGTGCAAACCACTGACCAGTAGAGCGATCTACTCCGCCGAATAGCCAGTAGTCTGCATAGCGACGCCCACGTTGGTACTTGCTTTTTTTCATGCTGGTTTCGTCAATTTCTACTATGTGCCCCACACCGCCAATCTAAAATCAAATTCAAATTAGAGGATATTTAAAAAGGATTTAAAAAAGAGAAAATAAGTTTACCTGAAAGCGATCCCCATTGAGTTGTTTGGAGCATAGACAACGGAGATACGCACTCTATTCGTGTACTGTCGTCTCAGAGACGTCCGCAATCTCGGCTATCTGCACGTGACGCAGACGCATGCACCAGGCACACAGCAGTCGTGCAGCTTGGGAGAGAGAAAGCTTGGTTCCAGAGAGCCAGGTGTTAGTTAACATAGACATGCTTTTTTCCTTACCGTCTTCATGTTGTTTTTCCTACAACACCGCCAAGAAGGCTTCTTGGCGGTTGCACGCACGCGCATCTGCTGGCGGCACCCGGGACAGAACATCTCCTCTAACACCCTGCTTCCTGCCACCACCTCACGGCTCCTATGTCGTCCGCCGTCGCTGCAATGATGGCGCTGAGATCGTAGTAGTCGGTGGCGACGGTGGCATAGTGGTGGCTTGTTGACGTGGACATGGTGGCAGTGGGGGTGTTAGGGAAAAGCTAAAGTGGCTATGTGATTGGTGGGAGGGCACGAAAACGGAGCTGTAGTTTTGAACAATACAAATGCCAAGTGTTATGAATCTGGTGGTGGCCGTGAACTTGGCCAAAAGCGGAGCTATTCCTGCGGAGGGGACAAAAGTCACCTTAGCTGTCGAAATTGTGCTTAGAAGCAAAGTATGAAAAAATGTAATAGGATTTTCACAGTGGGAAATTTGTAAACCGATCTTAATAGAAAAATGACAATAGAAATTCACAATAGGAAAACGGAGCTCTGCTTGAGGAGAGCCGATTTGCGTTATCCTGGGCAACAATAATTGCGTTATAAATGTCGCAGAAAAACATCAAGTTTGTCGTTACATCTACCGCTCACTTGTTGGCGCTTGTAGTGCACAACTCACTAGCGTTTGCGCTGGATGAAGATGGCCATAAGCCTAAAGAAAGTTTAAATTGTAGGCGCATGGAGTAATACAAGAACAGTAAGTATGTCCAATTTCGCTGGAGTTTGAAAAAGAAGTGAATTGTTGCGCTTTTCTGAATGTGCTTTCACGCCAAAACTCGAGGCTGGGGTTTTCGACGACTGGCTTAATTCAGACAGAAACATTTGCTGTCCGTTTGAGATCTTTGAGATCGGCATGCTGCTGGGAATCCTAGACCTAGATGAAGAAAGCTTTGGCTGAACTGTGCTCTTCATTCGTCATTTTACTCTGTAAAGTTCAAGTCCCTCCAGTTCACCCTTACTCCAGTACAGCGTGCCTCGTTGGTACACCGAACCATGCGCATTTGTTACGTCTTGCTGATGTGTGTAGCCGCTCTCCTCGCAGATAGCTGTGCCGCTATCTCGAAGGTCTCCGACTCGAGTACTATCAAGCTCTCTGAAGAGGCCTTACCCAACTCTGCACTGCTGGTGCACTCGCTTACTGCCCGCGACAACATTATCCGTAGAAGATCACTGCGAGGATTCATCGAGGACGATGAGAACAACGAGAATAACACTCCTACGAAAGTTTCAGCGACCAAGGACGACGACGATGAGGAGAGGGTTGTTTCAAAAGCAGACTTGATGTCCGCCTTGCGAATCACAGAGGGAGATGCCAAAGTTCTGCGCGGGATCCTAAAAAATAAAACGCCAGAGCACATTTTGACCAAGCTCAATGCTCCGTTCAAATACGTCAACGGCATCAAGGTCTACCCAAAGAACAGTCCTCAGTACGAGAAATATCTTTTCTACGTGAAGTACGCCCGTGACGAACTTCCGCCCGGAATGTTTCAATGAATGTAAGATTATCTTCCTACATAGCGGTAAAAGAGAGTGTGTGTGTGTGTGTGGGGGCATTTCTAATGGTATTCATAAGAAAGAGTGTGCAAATAAGTGTTTATGACGTCCGTGTTCATGTGAGTGCTGGCTACTTTACTTTATCTGCTTTGTATGGAGGGCCTTGGTACTACAATCGCATCGATGCTGTTCAAGAACAAAGTAAAAACCCGCCACGAAATGAAAGTATATTCACCAAACAGACCCGCAAACAGCCAATGAAGGATGGCCAACCAGTCTATAAGCTGCCTTAGCGGTGGAGACGAAGAGTATTCCCTGCGCAACATCGCGTTGAAATCACTAAAATAGCAGAATGTAGGCCAATGATCCGAAGTATGTACCAAGTCAGGGTTTGCCGTGCGTCCACTTTGGCAACTAGCTTGTTATAGCGGACATCCGATTAAGGTGAATTCAGCGAGAATCAACTGGTGTGTGTGTATTTTGCCATGCTGTGCAGAGGCAACATTGAAATGGCTGTTACAATCAAGTTGAAGTCGTCTACTCTTGTCCTTCTGATTGGCTAAACTAGTGGCAGTTACGTTGCGGAATTTTGAACCTCATCACATGCAATCTTCTACTCAATACTAAACCGAAGAGATTTACATAGAATTCGGTGCATGACCTTTAATCGACTAAAGTTATGCTATTTCGATGTGCACATCCAAATTCGTTAATCCATTGATATTAAATTGCCCTGATGGGTCTGATCGCCTCCACGGACCGCCGTCCGGTCTTCTACTTCATCGGAGACTCCATCACTGAACTCGCTAGCAACCCTGACCACTCCGGCTTCATCACGTTGCTCCAGAATCACTATGTGCGTTCTATTGACACAATCAACCGAGGTCTCTCGGGCTACAATACCAAGTTAGTATTACTATTATAGTACATTGCAATAATAGTAATATTGTACTAACAAGGTGGTGGATTACTATTATTGCCACATACAGGTGGGTTAGGAGCATGCGCTGCCGATCTTCGCCAAGGAGCTGCAATGCCAGTATTTGGCGTCGTTCGTGACGGTGTTTCTTGGCGCCAATGACGCAGTGCTGAAGGACGGACCGGACAAGGTCGTGCACGTCCCACTAGAGGACTACCGTGCCAATTTAGTGCAAATTCTGCACACTGTCAAGCCTCTGCTGCCTCCACACGGCAAAATTCTGCTCATCACTCCTCCTGCAGTGATTGATTCAATGCGACACGGTGATCGCAGCAATGCAACGACTGGGAAATATGCGAAGGTTTGTGTGGAGGTCGCACAAGCCGAGAATGTTCATGTATTGGACTTGCACACGTACTTCAACACCGCATACCCCAACGAGGAAGACAGGAAGCAATGCTTCGCCGACGGACTACATTTTGCAGCGAAAGGGAACAGAGACGTCGGTAAACTGTTGAACGTCGCCATCAATGGGATATTCGACAAGGAAGACCTTGATCATTTCAATAAGTGGCAGCTCCCGGACTGGCACGACTTCGTCCCAAGCACATAGCTCTGCGAGCCGCTTGATGGCTCGGCGTTTACTGCACTTCTGATAAAA
>JAAVTJ010000362.1:0-13135 GCA_011947355.1 Phytophthora boehmeriae | reverse complement strand
TCGCTTGTTTCTGTGCTTCGTCGGCAGCATGGTACTGTAGCGATCCACCACGAGCTGACCGCAATCAGTGCGCCCTGAACACGTTGCGTCTTGGTATTGCAGTATAGACGAGGTGGCGAGGCGAAGGTTGCTGAGAGCTCTCGCTCTCACCTGTAACGTTGATCGGATCTCTGCAGGCACTAGCTGGGACATCATTGATAAGTCGTAGGATTGATATGTCGTAGGCTCAATGCCAACGTACATCATGAGTTTATCTCACTCAACCTACTCTCTATGAAGGAGCTGTTCACTGAAAGAGAAAGCGAGTTTCACTGAGAAGTGTAGTTGCCGTTTAAGAACAACGATTTGTCCAGTAGTGCATGCTGAACCGTGTCATGTGTCTCGGCTCAGTCTCGATTTGGTGCTTGGGTTTTTGGTGCTTGGTGCTGCGAGCGCTGGATATTTTGCCCTTTGCATGCTCCTAATCACTACATGGACATCACACGTCCGAGAAAAACTGAAGTGCAGGGAAACATGTAGCGAAAACGGCGTCGTGCTAATGAACAAGTGTGGATGGAGCCTACTATTGATTTGTGTGCAAGTGTGGAGAACTGCCCTAAGAACCGCACTGTGCAGAGAGCTCTTAGGTGTCGCCAGAACTCTATCTGAAGAGACGAGCAATCGCTTGGAGCATACCACGTGCTGATTTCCAGAACAATGCACCAAAGGCTGAAGGGGCAAAAACAAACAGAATTATAAGAACAAACTTATAAACATGTCAAAAGCTTTTACACCGGATGGAAGCACCTCACCTTTCAAGCTCGAGTTGCCACCAGGGAATGCAGAAAGCGCAAACGATCCTAGTGTCATCAGCTGCAGCACGGAGCTCAGCACCACAAACACGTAATTGCCGAGGATCAGACAGCTATACAACGTGCACCCAAGTGTCACGAAGTACGCGCTTGTGAAGGAGTCGGTTTGGCTGCAAAAGCCCCGTAATGTAAGCTGCCGGTCCTTTGAGCATGGCGAATGCTCCCATACAGCAAATACTCCCCAAGGTGAAGCTCAGCGCGAATTTGCTGGGTCGAATCATTATCTAAATAATAAATAAATAAAACAATCAGTAAAAGTGTAGTCTCCAAAACCTCAATATTGCCAGTCGTACCAACGGTAAGAAGATCGACGCCATGCCGAAAAACAGCATCCCTAGCATCGCCATCCCCACAAAATACTTAAACCTCGTATTCCTAGTAATTATAGAAATCGAAATTAGAATAAAGAAATCGTTAGTCAAATACTCGGACTGAATCTAAAAACTCGGAATTCTTACCAGCTCATAGTCGGGATAAGTCCATTTTGAGCGCTCGAGCTCTTCCTCCACAGCGACCAGCGCGCCGCTGTGGCTTCATCTACAGGATCTCCACACTGTCCACTCTCGAGATCACCAGCTGCATCGTTAGCGCCGCCAGAAGCCGTCGCGACGCCATTAGTAGCAACTTTTGTCAAATCTCGAGCCGAGTCCCACATTTTCTTGAGCGAGTAAGAGCCGCTGGCGTCGCTGTCTGTGCTGGTGGTGGACGCCGTGGACAATGGGGAGCTGCGCAGAAGGCTCTGGAAGGCGTCCTGAGCGGTCTGAAGCCCACCCGACGAGGGTTTCTTGCCGCCCCATTGCTCCCAAGCGCTCATGACTCTCCGCTCAGAATTTCGAGGAATGAGACGAATTTTGGTACGATTATAGAAGGCAAATAGTGCATACTTTGAAGGCTGTACTATGCACATTATGACATACACATCTAAAGTAGAAATACGATCGATCCGATAAAGAGCTGCCGATCCGTGCGTGTTCTCGTGGCAGAACCTCTTATCTACACGCCGAACGGCGAGGGCCGTTGATTTCTACTATCACATTTAAACTGGCTGGTCGTGCATGTTGTGGCGGAAAGTTTTGTCGTTAAAACTTTCATTTCGTCAGTCGGCTGAATTCTTTCTCAAGAGAGGCCTCCTCTCAACCTTGGCCTTAGTGGACAAAAGCAAAGCGAATGCCGCCGCCTGCACTACGGACGTCATGTCATTCCTCCGTCAGCGCGGTTGCAACTTCATTACGGATCTGGGTGAGATGGAGCCCCGCTTCAAATGTTTCTTTGGTACCAAAGCCGTCGGTCATTCAAGATATCGTGCCTCCTTTGCGTCGCTCAGCAGCTCGATCTCGATACAAAGACTTGGGAGGTCTGGACTCAACTGGGGCGTCTTCATCTGCTGCGTTCTTCGGCTTCTTTCCTTTCTTCTTGGCCTTCTTCGACAGCTTCTTGATCTCTGCAAGGTCCGTCTCCGACAGATTCCGCTTCCCGCCGTAGCTGTGCTGGTCTCCGGTGGCCTCCCGCCTCGCCACCATCTGCCGGAAGTCATCCTGGTTCATGATGCCGTGTCAAATGCGATAATGTGACTACCACGAGCTGAATATGACTACCATGCAGCCATGCTGGACACCATACTGAAACCGAGTCATATCTATAGCAGGCGTGATGGTATCTTTCCAGCGAAACGACGCAGAGATCCATGGACTTCATTCGACATTCCTCCTGCAGTTCTGCAAGCGATTTTCTTGGACGCAACTGACCATGGCAGACTTGGAGCGCAACGACCAGTTCGGCTTCCTCTACGAGAACCGAGACCCATGCAACGCCATCGCGCTGCTGCAGTTGGGGGTCACTCTCGTGTCCTTCTTCTTCACGTACACGGTCTGGTGGTCGGGTCTGTTCGGCATCATCGTGGCCGCCATGGGCTACTATGGCTCCGTCCAGCCAGTCATCCAGAGCAAAGTCAGCTTCATCCAGTTTGTACGTGGATCGATTCAGCGTCTTGTATCATTGGAGCAATGCTCAGCAACTAACGGACAAACATTGTGCCAATTGTTGCAGTACTACTTTGGCAATTGCTTCATGCTGCTGCTGCAAGCCATTTCAGCTGTGGTGCTGCTCATTCTCGTGAGCGAGTGGAAAGACTTTGACGCGTGGGGATACGGCATTATCGTCTTTGGGACGCTCTCCTTTGGTATTCAGCTCTTCATCACGGTAAGGTTTATTGACTCTAGCCTATCATCTTGCATGCAAACGATCGGAAGTTGGTTCTTAAATGTTGTGGTTTGGTGTGCAGTATGTGGCGATTCAGCGATCGCACGCGTACCGAGCAGAGCTCATGCGTAACCCGCCGCCGGCTGAGAACGTGTACGGTTCCTCGTCTGGTGGAACAGTATACACGGCAATGGGGGCAGGATACAAGGCTCCAATGGCTCAGATCAAGACAATCTGAAGCGCACTTTGACTAGAGTTACTGGTAGAAGTGTAGCAGTTCCGATTCAGATTGCAGCATTATTATTTCTGGTCCTTGTGTAATGGTTTTCGGTTTGCTCTTCTTGAGTGTATTTGCATTGCGCTTGATTGTAATCGTTGGCGATGAGACTGCTCTCGTTAGTAGGCGTGCTACAAGAGATGTACTACGTAGTGATATGGAGTCCGAATGGATATGCGAATTGAAAAGCCCAGTAAAAACTCATTTTTATTGAAACAAATACTTGCATGTTGAAGTGATCTGATTCCGCGACTTTGCAATTCGCAATGCACGCTTTCATTCTTCAGTTTACCGCCGAGTCCGCACGCTAACAAAACACCCAACACATTCTCCAATCATTGTGATGGCCGTACTTCTGAAACGTGGAGAAATTTGTTGTTTGATGGGCGCTTCAGTAGGTGCTGTCTGGTTAATGTCAGGCGATGGAATATGTGCCTTAAATCAATCAGAGGCGACCGTAGTAATCTAAAACTCCTCTGTCCTAGCTGGACAGAGTGTGATCGTGTCATGTCCTGCTGGGGACCAATCAGTGTTAGTTATGAGAACCATTTTGTTATCAAGTTTTCGATCGACACTGTCACGGCGATAGTTGTGTTCATATTCGAATCCAAATCAACGAAGCTCGAGCTCTGTACACTAGCGACGTGGATCGATGATGCGGTCTATTAGAGTCGTCATAACATCGATGTATCTTAGTACGCAGCAGCACGAATTAGCTTGGTGGTGCAAACTGGTCAGCACGACGACGGCAGCTACAAAAAATAGAGGAATGGTGCCAGAGCTTCCGGGACACGCCGTTGAGCTGCGCGATTGACCTCGCTTGTTCTAGAGCCCCACCGTGACTTTGTCTGCTTGGTGCTCCATCATCACTATCTTAAGTAAAAAATCATCCGCAGAATGAACCTCCAACTAAAGCAATGAAACTCGTATTGTTTTCAAACCCATAGATTCCTCGTTGTCACCTCACAATGTTGCCACTAACGGTTCCTGCTTCAATGCATGGTCCCAGCACCCTTTCCCGAAATGCACGAGATGGCGCTACTCACAACGCAGTTTGCCTTCAAGAGATCAAGGCCAACTCAAGAACCAAGGCATCAAAGGTCGTCAAGATGAAGATCACCTCACTCGCTGTTGCAGCAATTTTCGCCACGGCAAGCGTCGCTGCTGCCGACACGCCAGCTCTTCGGGCTTTGGCAGATGAGGACGCCAAAGGAGTCGCTCAGCCAGGATCCCCGCAGGAGGCCGCAGGCTATGGCCAGGAGATGTGGGGCGGTAACTGGGGCTGGGGCCGTCCGGGATGGAGCGGGGGCTGGCACACCCCTGGGGGATGGCACCGTCATTGGCACTGGGGCTCGTAAGCTGACTCTGGACGGACTGGGAGGTCGTTGCACCTGAGTCCACGGTCACTGCGCTGTCGTCATCTGCTGCTCATCGTTTTCTCCACCTCTCCTTCTCTTGCAACGCGCTCAAAAGCTCCGCCATTCGTGCAGTTAGCTTACCATTTTTTCATTCGGGCGGTTGCGCTTTAATGTTGCTGAAAGTAGGAAAATTATTTGCCAACAGAGTTGGTGGTATCGTCATGTTTGCCTTGGCATTGCTACAGTAGTGTCGCTGTGCAACGTTTCCTTCGAAACATGCAAAAAGTATCTTCAAATGAGACCCTATTGCTTACCCTGAATAAGTAAGCCGATAAATCGGACCCCGCTTTTTGACTATACCGGTAAAGCCGGTTTCGTACCGGTTTCGAGCTGGTTTCCACCAGTCATTTCATCTCCCTCGTTGATCTTGTTCTTTGTATGTCGCCACCCAACAGTCTTGCTTTTTGTATACCGCTGTTGATGTCGTCGGTCGCCGACAATCGCCATCGACGGCCATTTATTCTTTGGGACAAATCGGAAGAAAGAATATGGTGTCCTTGAAGCTTCAGAAGCGGTGAGTTGTAGCAAGCTAACACTCAGATCTCTACAGCAGTTCCCCGTACTAAAATGCTACTGTTACTGTATTCAGTCTGGCCGCGTCCGTGCTCAAGTGCGGCAAGCGCAAAATCTGGCTCGACCCGAACGAGTCGAACGAGATTGCTCTGGCCAACTCGCGCCAGAACATCCGCAAGCTCGTGAAGGATGGCTTTGTCATCAAGAAGCCGCAGGTGATCCACTCGCGCGCTCGCTTCACCAAGCGCAACGAGGCCAAGCGCAAGGGCCGCCACACGGGCATCGGTAAGCGTCGCGGTACGGCCAACGCTCGTCTGCCCTTCAAGGTCATCTGGATGCGTCGTATCCGTGTGCTCCGTCGTCTCCTCCGCAAGTACCGTGACGCCAAGAAGATCGACAAGCACATCTACCACGAGCTGTACATGCGCAGCAAGGGTAACCAGTTCAAGAACAAGCGTGTGCTCATGGAGACCATCCACAAGATGAAGGCCGAGCGTCACCGCGAGAAGACCCTCAAGGAGCAGTCGGAGGCCCGCAAGGAGAAGGCCAAGTCGGCCCGCGAACGCAAGGCCAAGAAGGTCGCTGCCCCCGTCGCTGAGAAGAAGTAAACTGCTCTTAGTTTACTGACGTAAAGCCACGAGTGGCCGTGACTTTGATCCTCCAGGTCACAACAAAGGAATACAATTCTTCCCGAAGATGCATGCATCTTTTGTCCCACCAAACAACTCTCTCCTACGCTTTTACAGACACTTGTCGCGTGCTGGTGTTATTCCTTATCGTATCGCTGTTTGAATGGTTGCTAGTTTCGATGATGCAACACCCCAATTGCTTATCAATCTTCTGTTGTGATAGCTACGGTTGAGACTTCAAGAAACTGATTGAAATCGGTCGGAGTATAACTCTTGGCTCTCGAACGCCACAAAGATCATCTCTACCTACAGAATTCACAGTGGCCGACAAGTGCAACATCAATTCCTCAGCCAAGTCCTCACACGCTTGTCGATCATTTTGCGACGATATCCCGCTTGCTTTCATCTCCTGGAACTGGTAGAAACAACAGCAAGCGCATGTGGAAAACAATTCTGATACCGTCGCCGTGATGGCCTAGTCGCTCTTGAACACCAACTAATACTTCTGAGGAAGTTGCAAGACTCGGCTTCTTCGTCTTGTAAGGGCGATCTCTCTCCAGTAGCGGATACAGTCTTCGACAACAAGACCTGGACCACCCACACAAAGTAGTTGACACGTTTGGGATCAGCAGTAGGAGACAACAGAGGCGTTTATTGCTGCAATATGTAGCGATGCACTCCGGCAGCTCATAGCCCGCCATTGAATTCCTGTTGCGAGCAGCTTTCTTCGTGAGAACGACGATAAAGTCGCTGGAAAGAAGCCAGGGACACGAATGGGATGGTGTTCAACACACTACGTTTGCCTGGACTGGGGGCAGGTGGTTTGCATCAGGAGTCGCTGCGAATCTCTTGAGCTCACGAAGGAACTGGCAGTCGGTCAGTCATACTCACCTTCACATCCACAGCAATCAATGCTGGGTCCATGTTGAAGTCGTTCCTCTAGCATTTAGAGGTAACTCGGTAGTGACCACAACGCTTCATAATTGGCTCAAACCTATATCAGCCAATTGTGATGGTTCATTTCAGTCTACCAGTTTGCTCAAGTCGAATATGGACGCTAGTGACGACGCCTCCATCTCCAAGGCGAAGCTGCACGAGGTGCGGCGTATGATACGCAGAATGCTTACTTCTACCGACTAAACATGCCCTTTACCTCTCTCTCCAGACGTTTGATGTGCTGCCGAACCTCATCGACGTGCTGAAGGACGTTCTCTCGGCCAGTTCTGCCCACGACACGATTCGAGTTGGCGACATCTCCGCCTCCGTAAGGCTTTTAACCGTAGAAAAATAATGGGGATATTAACGCTAGCAATATTTTCTACGCAGGCTGTTTCAGTAAAAGAGAAGTACTCGGCTGCACTGGAGCTCCTGCGCTCGTTGCCAGGCACGGACACGTCGTTGGAAGAGCAGGAATTGGCCATTGCAGAGGCAAAAGTGGAGCTCAAACGCATTTCGTACGTTCCCAAGCTTCGAAAGAGAGAGCAGAGAGTTTACTGACATTACTTTTGTGTTATTGTGTCTAGAGATGTCGTGGAGCTGTACAGCAACACGCTGTATCGCGGAACGGACGAGCCACGGGCGGAGGTCAACGATGCCTTCTCCCGCAAGAGTCTCCTGAAGTGAACGGCGTCGCCCCGGAAGTAGTAAAATATATGCAGGAGGCAATTACAATCGAGACAGCTTGGTACGCCCTGCATTTATTAACGGATGGGTGACTTCTGTCTAGTAGAGACCAAAGAAACTGAGGAACTTCTTGGAGAACTCGACGCCCAGGAAGCATGCGGCGTTGGCTGGGAACGCACGTGCCATGGCTGGACCCACGCCGTTGAAGAGTGCACCAGGACCTTCTTCTTTCATGAGCACTTGGAAACAGTGAACGATACCGCGGTACGTTCCCTCCGGCGCCGTCTGGATGCGAGATTTGATGACATCCGGCGGAATTGCGATCACCCAGTTGATGATACCAGCAAAACCACCAGCCACAAACACACGGAAGGCGTTCAGGTCCGATGGGTCCTTGCCCTTTGGCGTCAGACCGCGCTTGATTGCCTCAAACCCGCCAAAGTACCCCACAGATCTGAATTCAAATGCCACAACAACATACCAGGCAGTTAGTGCTTACCTGCACGGCGCCAGTCAAGTCATCTCATGGCACTCACCCAGGAACATCACGCAGCAGTGTTGCTTCCCAACCGCGGAAGATGCTGGAGATTCCACCAGTGCGGTACAGCTTCTTGGCACAATCGATCATACCGTCGTACAGCTTGGGCTCACCGCGTTCCACAGCCTGTGCCTGAATCTGGAGCAAGCACTTGATGCGCTCTCCAGGTGCCATGACCACAGTGGCTGGAATGGCCGAAAATCCACCGGCAAACATGATCTGCCCCATCGAAAGTGGCGCTGTGGGGGATTGACCGGAACTTTTGATCTGTTGTTGCAAATTCATTGCAAGTTTAGTGCACTGTTCTCATTCCACCAAAAGCACAAGAGTTGACTGCAATCTTACAGCAATGAGCTTGCCCATGTCATATCCCCAGAAACACGTGGCAAAGATGGGCGTCACACCCACCAGAGGCGCCGACATGCCTCGATACAAGCCGCGGATCTGAGAGAAACACCACAGCATGTCAGAATACTCCTAACAGAAGCCGATACTTATGAGGACCGTACCCCGTCCTTTGCGACCATCTTGCGAGCGCAGTCCACGGCGTTCGAGTACATTGGCGGCTGGCCCGGTAGAGGCTTCGCTTGGGTCTGCATGTTGACCTTGATGAGGTCCAGCGGATGGCCCGTCGCCACAAGACACATGCCTGCATTGCAACGCCAGTCAGTTCTAGCTGTGAATCGCCGCATAGACGGCCGTTATGGCACTGTGTACGCACCACCAAAGCCGCCGGTCACGAAGGACACCAAGCCAGACGTCGCTGTCCATGGGAAGACGAACGTGGTTAGTTCTCTGCTGCAGTTGTTATTGCTTCAGTATAGAGGGAAGAAGACACACGTTTGTTGGTCGCTTCTTCGCCCATTTTGCTGAAGAGTTTGAGAGGAAGGTCGGAGGTCTTTGGGGGTCTGAGAGGATCGAGAAGTGAGGTGGCGACCTGCTCACGTTGGGGATAAGAAGAGGAACCGACGTTTAGTAAAACCTGAAGATGGAGCAGGTGGCTTCAAGTTGTGTGTTGCGTTTACCTTGCTTTCACTATGTCGACCTTGCGTTTGACAAGATCGATCGATCCGATTGATCGGGTTGGGCAGGATTTGCGCAAGCTTGCTTCTTATATGGACTATTGCCCCAAGCGCTACCACAGAACAGTACTCATAATGGCACCGACCAGACTTGATGTAACAGACGACGAGGTCTTTGATGTCTTCCTTGCACTTGATCGTGCAAGGAAGACTTAGCAATTGCAGTAGACATCGCAATATAACTGCATGTGGACGGACATCCCAGTGGTCGAAGGCAAGGCGACGAACAAATGTTTGCAACTGGAGCCAGACACTCGACGGTTGGCGCTGCCACAAACCAGAGCTGCCATACGTGGTACAGGCTGCGACTGGAAGCAGAAAAGCCCAGAGTCCAGTTCTCAGTTCCGGAGCGGATCGTAAAGTCAGAGTTTGAGACTCGATCGCCACCGCGTTGCGATGATCGCAACATCGCTCCAGCTTTGCGCTGCCGCTATTTGACGACGGCAAAGCGTCTTGTCTGTCAAATAACTGGGCCGGGTTGGGCACCATTGGTCATCGTCTGCCAAGCAACCAAGCTAATGGCCAATGCTGCTGTGGCCGTGAATGCGGTCACTGATAGAATATTGACTGGCCATGGCCTATTGCTGCTGGTCGAAGTGAACAAGAGACGTTTGCAATCTTCCAGAGCCACCAAAGTGTTCGGGTGGGTTTTGCTGGACCAAGCACCAGACCCAACGAACCCGCTCCTTCGCTTGAGTGACTCTCCCGCTCGAGTGACATTGCAAAAAGACACCCTCCGGAATTGGCAATTTCCACCTCAACAGCTACAACCTCTGTCAAATTGTCCTTTGAATACCACTCTCCCGCTTACAATTCCTAGTATAATAATGCGCTTTCTCAGACCTGGATTTGACAAAAGTTGGTGCGACCGGCCCGTTTCTGGATTGTTTCGCTCCTTGGCTTGATTTTTATCCCCGAGTGCGTTCTGCGGCTCTCACTTTTGTTTTTCTCGAGGCCATGGCACTGTCATTGCTGAATTTGCCGTCTCGAGCGCAAGTGCTTCCTCTGGCAAACCAGCGAACAAGAAGAAGAGGCGGCTCTTGACTACCGACGTCACCTTGAGCCAAGTGACTCCACCTCACCCAAGCCAAGAGCTACTTAGACCTTTTAGAGCCCCGTCAACATT
This sequence comes from Phytophthora boehmeriae, assembly GCA_011947355.1. Classification (NCBI taxonomy): domain Eukaryota; phylum Oomycota; class Peronosporomycetes; order Peronosporales; family Peronosporaceae; genus Phytophthora; species Phytophthora boehmeriae. The sequence goes on along the minus strand of JAAVTJ010000362.1, from coordinate 2,879 downwards.
AAGAGGCTGCTTGAACGGTGTTCCCCACTGGCTTCTCTCTTCCCCGCTCCCCTCTTCTGTGCCATATTGAAGCCGTCTGCGCACATCGTTTAACCCACTGAAGCTCCGTCCAGCCCCGTAATGGAAGTGCGTCTGGACACCATGCCCATCAACCAGAGTTCCAAGAAGCGCAAGAGTTTGTTCGGCGGCACGTCGTCGCCCATCGCGCCCCGTCCAGCAGCCTGTGGCAGCATGGCAGCGCCTGCCTCACCGACCGCCGCTGCCTCGTCCGCGGACAACGTCAACCTGACTGCGGCGCTGACGGCGCTGAAAGTGTCGCTTAAGCGCGACCTGGAGAGCTTCGCGCCACCCACGCCCGCCGTCTCCCCGGCACACGGCCGAGGCCCCACGAAACGCGCTCGGTTTGATTTCAGTGCGATGGACGAGACGGACGCGGAGCCTGAAGAGCCGCAGAAGCCCAAGCCTGTGAACGCGTTGCTGGCTGTCAGCAGCCGCATCAAGTTCGAGCTGGAGCGTCGTCGTCGAGACCGCGAGCGGTCCCAGCAACGTCCTCGCAGAAGGAAACAGCTGAGCTACTTTGCCATCGTGGGAGCGTTCCAGCGCGCAGCACACGAGCGCAACGTCGCGGTGCAGGTAGAGTGCGTCGTGGAGGCCTCGAGCGAGTAGCCTGCCAACCTCATACCTCATTGAGGTGGTCGTCGAGACTGTTGCTGCTGCTTTTGGACCTGAGTGTACCTCGCTGGCCCCTGATCATTTTGAGCTATCTATTCGAGCCACATCTAGTCTTGTGCAAATAACTATCGTACCAATACAGAGAAAACATTATCACTACGCTCGCGTTCCTTCAAGCAATTGGCTTCATAGTACCCGCCATTGACGCATCACTGCGACATTGTGCAGCTCTGCATTACTTCACCGCTAGCGTGGCGGCCGAATGCATGGCAGAGACAAGAAGCGACAACAACGTACTGTACTCGCTCCACTGAACGAAACCGCGCTCTGAACTGCAATTGCTACAGCACCAACTCCCCACTAATGAAAGGCGATAGCAGGCATCACTGAGCCATCGTGTGTAATTCCATTCAATTCATGCAAATTTTGGTGGAAGAAACGCACGATGAGACGGTTTTCTATCAGGTCGTCGAGTATTGGTCCAAAATTGTCATGCTTTTGGACCAATGGTATCGAAGAACGGAACACGGCGTTGCTGTCCACTCCATTCCATTGCAACCGTCATGAGCGCCATCGTCCAGGAAGCGGAGGCGCGTACGCAGAGCTATCTGCCGCTGATCAACGATGCATCCACGTCGACCATCACGTCGCTGGACTCTCTGGCCAAGGAGCTGCCGAGCTTCCGTCAGATCAAGGGCAAAGTGCGCGACGTTTACGTGTTCGAAGACCGCGTTCTGCTCGTGTCAACGGACCGCCAGTCCGCGTTCGACCGCGCCTTGGCTTCGGTGCCTTTCAAGGGACGCGTTTTGACGCTCACCAGCGTCTGGTGGTTCCAGCAGACCAAGAACATTGTGGCCAATCACCTGCTGGGGTCCCGCACCCCAGCGCCATGCTCTGCAAGAAGTGCACCGTGTTCCCGGTCGAGTTCGTCGTCCGTGGCTACATCACTGGCTCCACCAGCACCAGCATGTGGACCAACTACAAGAACGGCAGTCGCGACTTCTGCGGCCACAAACTGCAGGACGGATACGTGCAGCACCAGAAACTGCCGCAGAACTTAGTGACCCCCGACCAAGGACGACGAGCACGACGAACTCATCTCCGGTGTTGAGATTGTGAGCCAAGGACGCATGACGCAGGAGCAATGGGACTACTGCGAGAAGAAGACCCTTGAGCTCTTTGCCTTCGGACAGGAGCAGGCGGCCAAGCGGGGCCTGATCCTTGTGGACACCAAGTACGAGTTCGGTATTGACGACGCCACGGGTGAGATCATGCTTATCGATGAGATCCACACGCCTGACTCGAGTCGTTTCTGGCTTGCTGCCTCGTACGAGGAGCGCATGGCTGCTGGTCAGTCGCCTGAAAATATCGACAAGGAGTTCCTGCGTCTCTGGTTTAAGGACCACTGCGACCCGTACAAGGATGAGGTGCTGCCTGAGGCCCCGAAGGAGCTTGTGAGCGAGCTCTCGCGCCGCTACATCCTGCTCTACGAGTTGATCACGGGCTCTAAATTCGAATTCCCCGCCGCTGATGAGCAGAACCTGGCTGAGGGTGTGCGCGAAGCTCTTCTCTCTAAGTAATTGCGAGAACTGCTCTGTGTGTCCCTGCTGTAGCGATAAGACGATAGGGGCCTCGATGCAGATCAATACATGTGCAAACCTACTGTACACATCAAGTTTGTGGTGATGTATTATTTGGTAGCTGGAGACGAATCTTCCTTCTGCCCCCTGCCTATTGTTGAAGTGCTCGATTCTGCTTCCTCGCAGGTTTCACGATGATCGTCAGGGGTTGGAGCTGGGGTTACGACTGCAGATGCAGTAAGCACAGACATGGCTGTAGGACCGACAGGGAGAACAGAAGCCTTCGAGCGTTGGCCGAATCTTGGTGATCGTGGAGACGAGCTGTTTTCTGCTGGTGAAGTCTGCTTCTTGGTGTGCATCTGTGGCACACCATTGTCGATAAATTTCGCTTCCTCGCCCACCACCGACCAACGAGGTTTTATTTTGCGCCTTCTGGCATCGGTGAATAAATCGGAGCATGCTTGCTGCAGCGCGCATCCGTCGAATTGGAGAGAGTTTGTTCATCTCACGGTGAGCGAGCTTAACGACGCCGCTGATTGTGATGATCGCGCCAAGCGAAAACATTATGAGAGCGAGCGGCTTCATGTGCGCAAACTCATTAAAGTAAATCCCACCACCCAAGATGGA
>JAAVTJ010000361.1:0-10807 GCA_011947355.1 Phytophthora boehmeriae | reverse complement strand
GAGAGCTGCCCTTCTGGTGTGTTGGTTGCATTTGGTACAAATATGCCGCGCTGATGCACCGAGCAGCGAGTCCCCTAGAAACTCTAGAGCTCTGTTCGAGAGTCGAACCACAGAATGTCCTCGGGCACCACACCATGAGGGAGGTATCCGTGGTGTATCATTGCACTTCTCAGTAGTGTCACGTCCTTGAACTGCACCCCGATGCGCGTCTGCAGCTCTTTCAGTCCATCGTCCCAGCCTTCAGGGATTGGGACTTTGTCAAAGTGCTGAGGCTTGATCACCTGCCACTCAGGATTAATCTTGGGCTGCAAAAGTTGCTCAACTGTGATGTCCTTGGTGGTGATTTCGTCGCCTTCCAACCGCCGTCGCTCCAGTCGTGGGACGTTGTTACTGTCGGAATTGCTCGAATTTTCTTGGCTTTTGGTCTTCAGAGACTTGTTTGCCTTGTTCTCAGCAGCTACAGCAGCAGCAACTGCGTCTGCAACAGCTTGAGGACTTCGGAAGCCATCAGGTAGAGAACTCTGTTGAGAAAAGGCACGAAAGACGCCTCTAGACGTCAATGGCGACAACCGACGCGCGCAACACTTTATGCATGTCTGTTGCCTGTCAAGTTTTGACCACAAAATTTGGGCAATCCTATCCAATAGAATATGCATATAATCAAACAGCATAGTATAGTTTTGCTCTATTCAAGTCTGCCAAGTCATAACACTGCTGTTGTGATGACGGACTACGAGAGCAAACGCTTGAAAAATATTCAGCGAAAGTTGGCCATGATGGTGGAACTAGGCGTATCTACAGCCAAAATGTCAGCTCGAGCATCTGTGGGTCACAAAGCTGAGCAGCAAGCCAACGCACAGAAATTAGCTACTATTCGAGCTCAGCAAGCTGCTGCAAAATCTGAGAGATTGAGCCGACCGCTGTGCAAGTCACGACGACTGGAAGGTAGCTCAGTTAAAGCAAGGCGAGCAGTACGGCTGGTCGGAAGACTTGATTTTAGTCGGTGACACGCTGCATGTTCGACAAAAGCAACCACCCAAACCTCAAAAGAAGCGACGAAAGATAAAAGACCCGGAAGCTCATGAAATGAGTAAGAATGCAAGGTGGATTTAGAGGACCTGGTGGCAAAACCAGTTGAAGAGGTTGCAATTGTGAACAATGATGTGGTATAGCACAGGTAGAAAATTACCTTAGTTTCCCACTGTACGCCCCCACAACACCTAATCGCTCAGCAAATAGGCTTTAAGGGCGAATCTGAAGATCGCCCAGTCCGTTTACAGCAGTTTAATAACACTCCAGACACCACCCAAGTCCTTCCGGGAGTCGTACCGCGAGCTATCCGGCACACTCCGCTCTCCTTCCTTCAATCGCTGACCAATCAGCTAAGTTCGATGACCTATCAGCGCTACGCTCATCTCTTCACTCGGCAACCTCTGTCGCCTCGCACACGTCCGTAGTACACTCCTCTCTTTCGCTGACTTCTCTCTTTCTCCTCTCCCCTCTCTTCTACTCCCGTGTCCTCCACTAAAAAATGGACGATCGCTGCCTTAGCTTTTCACGGGGCGTCGACGCAATGGGTGCTCGCCGACTGGAGTTGCTGCAGGGCCAATGGAAAAACCCGCGCTCGCCTACTTCGACGAGTGAAACGTGACCTTAGGGCCAATGTCCAGAATACCACTTCAACGCTTCTTGGACTTGCTTGTTGGGTGGGATCACTCCCGTCACTCCGGTTAGCACATCTCACCGGTGGTCGTAATCTAGTCCAGCGGGGACGACCTACCGTTTGCCGCTTTGTCTTGGACCCCGAAAATTCCACTCTGTTATTCTTTTCTGTTATCCTCTGAGGGCCTTTCGGCCCCTCTATGGGTCCTATACAAATATCTAATGTAAATGGGATGCTACGGCCTCTCCTATACTAATTCCAAGTCATTCGCTGGGCGTCCCTTCACGTTCGCCAGGTTCGAGATCTTTTCTCGGCGACCCTTTGAGATCCGCACTTTAACCTCATGTTCTGATCCGAACTTTAGCCGAACTTCGTACTTTGCCGTATTCCAGTTGGTGTCATGTACTCCACACTGTCCGAGATGGCTACTGCCACCGGACATACACTGGTGCAACATTTCACAGAATCGCTACACCACAACCCTCCTGATCGATACATGAACCAGCTGGCGAGTGTCCTGATCATCACTCCCACTGGTCGATTCTCGAAACTCCAACTGGATCGCCAGCGAACTACTGCTTGCTCGCATCATGAGCGAGTCTAGCTCTGCTGCACCACCGGTACGTTTCCAGACTAACACCATGCTTCTTGATGCGTTCGTTGACCGTTGTGGACTCTATGTGTTGGTCGTTGTGCAGCAGGCCATCGACTTAACTGACGAGGCGTCGCCGCCGGCGAGCGAGTCTGCTCAGCTTCCACCACCCTCTGGGCCTTCTCGTGGGGTGGAGCAACGGAGTCGGTAGTGGGTGGCCTACTACCTGCCGTGGTGCTGAATGGACAGATCGACGAGGGATAACCTTATTGGGCCGATTCTCTGTAAAGTGAAGAATACCGACATTTTGCGTGAGAAACTCTCCGGGCATTGTGGTTGGCTTTCACTCATCTGGGCATAGTTCAGAGAATGGAACAGCATTACTAGTTTACTCGTGAAGATGACTCGCAACTTTTCCTTGCTATCGCGCAGTCGTGTGCAGCAAACTGCGTGAGTAGTGGTTGAGCAGCTGCAACGCAAACGCTTTCAAACAAGCACAGTCGAAATATGATCCTAGAAAAGCCCGCCTCAGCAAATACGCGCAAGCTTAATACCACTCGATGTTAAATTTGAGTGGTGACGGAGGGCGACTGGTTGTGATTGTCGTGCCCTTGCAGCTAAAATGAATGGATTGGTTTTTAGTTTGCGAAATGGGGACGTGGGGTTTTGTGCGCTGTCGTGTAGCACGAAAAAGTGGCGAAGAGCTGCTTGTGTCAGAGCACCACAGTGTGCCACCTTCTAATTCTTCTCCTTTTTATTTTTCTTTGACAGCACGTACACGCACGATTGTAGCGTTGCTGGCGATAGAAATTGTTTGGGTTATTGGCACCATGGAGAAAAAAGCACACCGCGTTTGAGTCTCAGCTGAAAAGAACAACTATTTGTTCAATATGCAAGCTCTTCCCTGAGGATCGCGCATTTCATCCCTTTTCTGTCTCCGCTGTCCTTCTTGTTTTCGTTTGCAGGACGTACGCGTGTACTGGGTGCCGACGTTGACCTGAAGCGCATTCCAAGTACCCTCATTATGGGAGCCGCAAGTTGACGACGATCAACTGGACTAAGGTCGCTGACGCGCTCGCTCCTGTTAAAAAGCCGAACCTCGCTGTCATCTCAAGTCTCGTCTCGTAAGGTAGGATTGCAACTTCTGTCAAAGTTGTCTTCAACTTGATGTTCAAAACATCAATTACCTCTCCAACATCATAAACCCTATCAAACCTCACACTCCAGTCAACCCATTCGCACATCAAGCAGACACCAAGCAATGCGTCGCACTCGGTCCAGCGGTGCTGCGGACGCCTCTGGGCCTCCCCAGCGGCTCCGCTCGCTGCGCTCTTCGTCTCGGAACCCTCCGCTGTCTCCTCCGGTCGTCGCAACGCGTCGCTCGCAGCGGACGAAGCCGAAAGCTGCTCCCGTCAAGCTCGGACAGACGACCAAGACCAGGGCCATAGCTCCGGCACCGGTTAAGACCGAGGTTCAGGTTAAGACTGAGGTTCAGGTTAAGACTGAGGTTCAGGTTAAGACTGAGGTTCAGGACCAAGACTCAGAGTCCTCGGAAGACGAAGCTGTGGAGATGACGGAGTACGAGCGCAGACGGCGCGAGAATATCGAGAGGAACTTGCTGTTCATGCAGCAGATGGGCGTCTCCACGGCCAAGATCTCGGCGCGGACTGCGGTGGGGGACGAGGCTGCAAAGGAAGCTAAAAGACAAGACTTGGCTCGGAAAAGGGCGCTGAAAGCCGCGCTTCAGGCCGAGAGATTGAGCCAACCAGTGAGGAAGTCAAGGAGATTGGAAGGCAAGAAGGTGGAGGTGGAGCCCATTGACGCTGTGGATGAATTTGTGGCTCTAGAGATGAGGAAACCACGCGCCAAGATGCTCCATGTGCTGGACGCTGTGGATGGAGAGAGCAAAGCTTTCTTACAGGAGAACTTTGCAGATCTCGAGGAGGAACTAGAGGAGGACACAGTGCTGGAAGATGACGATGGAGTCGAGTACTCGTTGGCAGATGAAGATATCACCAAGGCAGTGCAGGAACGGATTTACTCTGTGGCTTTCTTGCCACGAACAGATCGACTGGTGGTAGCTTGCGGAGATAAGGCAGGACATGTGGCGCTCTGGTCACCTCCCTAACGGAGGGAACAGCGTGAAGCAGGAGAGCTCAGGATCACCTGTGGCCTTGTTTCGACCACACAACCTGCCGGTTGGACAGCTCATCTTCCCGGACTCGGCCAAACTTCTCTACCAGTTTTGACTCTACTGTGAAGGAGTTTGATTTGCGCAGCGGAGTTTTCAGTAGTGTACGAGGCTCATGACAACGCTGGAATTACGTCGATGGTCACAGCTAGTACCCCACAGAGTCTGTATGTAAGTTGTGACGATGGTACCGTACGATTGATTGATCGACGTGCGCCAAAGGTAAAGAGCTCAACTTACGAGCTGCACGAGAAGAAGATCAACACGGTGCACCAACACCCGAGTCAGGACTTGTAAGCCTTTTTTCTTGTGGGACACCGAGATTGTCAGGAATGCTAACCAGGTCGAATGTGCTGTACTGTTTTGTAGCTGTATCGCAACTGCATCGTTGGACCGAACTGTATGCCTATGGGATGCTCGCAAAATGTCTTCCAAGAAGAATACTCCCCTCGTCACACTACCCCATCACCGCAGTGTCAACTGCGCGTATTTCTCGCCACGCGACGGCGCATGGCTCGTGACAGTTGGCCAGGATTCATACATCGATATGTTCGACACCTCAAGTCTCGCTGAACGTAAGCCCACAGCTAAGTCGGCGATCGAGCTGCCCAAACCTACTCGTGTCAAACACAACAACATGACTGGACGCTGGCTGACCAAGCTGCATGCATCTTGGGACCCGAAGAGACCAAACCAGTTTGTAATCGGCTGTATGGAGCACCCGCGACGAGTGCAGATCTTTCGAGCCGGCCGCCGTCGTCCCGTTCGTGAACTCAAGAGTGACAACTTCGCGTCTGTGCACTCAATTAACGTGTTCCACCCCCACCTGGAGCTGATTGCAGGCGGTAACTCTTCCGGTCGTCTCGCACTCTGGCGTGGCGAGAAGAAGGAAGTCAAAGATGAAGATGTCAAGAATGTCAAGACTGAAAGGGTTTCATAGACGACACTGATGTATAGTGAACGCAAACCATGATTCTTGCGATGCTGGCGCAAATTGATAGGGTGCATGCTGTATCATCTTCGTCGCGTAGCATTTCTACTTTGTACCTCCGCCCTGCTCCTTCGCTAGCGACTTCTCGTATACCCCTGCCAGGAAAGTGATCACAACACGATGCCATCAGGAACGCAGCATAAACATTCGACTGCAAGTAACAGTACCTTTCCTTCGAAGCTCCGTGTGCTTCGTTTGCACAGCTTCAAAGTGAGCGAGCAGAGCATCGGCATCAATGCGTGGAGCACCTGACGAAGAAGCTTCGTTGCTTGACGTGCTGTTTGGAGTACTTCCAGTCTTGCGAAGGCGACGCGAATCGCCATTCAAGTCTATCCGGCCAATCGCGGTTGACATGCTTGTAACGCTTGCAAGGCGGTCTCGAAGTACGCGGAATGCGGCACTCTGTGGGAGCAGCATTAGCAGTCCGTACAGACTCTTGACCAGATCCGTGTGGTATCCTTCTTGAATTTCCAAAAGCTGCAGCCGCATGTGAATGAAGATCGGCGATTCCAGCAGCTGCACAAGCTTGTCGATCTGCATCAGAAAGCCCACGGACGCATCGATATCTGCAGTATAAATCACAATAGCACAAACAACCGGAGTGATGTAAGGAGAGCCTACGTCTACTACAGGTATTGTACACGCGGTAGCATGATATTTGCAGTGAAAAAGGATATAATTTGCTGATGAGTGCCGCAGACAGCGAGTAGGACTGGGCCAGCAAACAGAGACTGAATGCCGCGATCGGATTGTGGCACCAAGACTGGAAGAGCGCCTGAATTACCGCAACGACAAGGACAAATATTAAGGATGTTAGCAAGACACGCATGGATAAAAAGAACATTTGAATTACCCACCGTAAACACTTCAACGTCGTCTTCAGATGCACGCGGCTTAAAACTTCGGCGTAGAATATCGCGGAGGTGTTCCAACTCATTGGCTGTAAGTAAAATGAGGTTCAACGTCTGAACCATGACAGCTGCGAACTCACTGTCGGACTGACTGTCAAGGTATACTGCTTCCGTGCCCAACACCTTCGCAAAAATAAGGTAAATGTTCTTCGAGTCTAGAAGCACACATAATTTCCGCACGATCATACTGCCACGCATCTCGAGCAAGCGGCGGTCTTGAGAAAACAGCAACAGGATCGAATTCAACACTTTCTCGAACTCAACCTTATTGAGTGAGATACGCGCAAGGACTTCTAAGTCTAGCAGCACCACGCTGTCGGAGATGTCGGATAACGTACGCAGTAGAGCTGGCAGAAGCTGGGCAATGTGAGCTGAGAGCTGATTGGGGTACTTTTCTAGCAGCATCGAGATCCAACGCAATGCAGCCATCCTAGTTGGCACATGATCGCTACTCAGCTCCGATGTGAGTTTTTGCATAAGTGGCAGCAGCTCCACATCCTCCGTTGTAGACTTCACAAGTTGTAGCAAATCATCATTAGCACGTTCTGCTACCTGTCGAATCTCGTGCTCAGCGTCAGAAATACAATGCATAATGGCAGCCAAGAGGTCTGCATAGAACTCCACAAGCTTCTCGCGACCAAGGTTCACAAACTCATGCACCCAGCTCACAGCAGTTAGTCTGTTGAAACGCTCTTTACTATTGCACTGGCCCACGAGAATGTCCACCATGCGTCCAAACTCCACATCCTCTGTCTGTTTAATCTCCCGGAGGAACTCTGCCAGTGCACTATCCGCGGCTTGGCGGATCTCTCGATTCCCATCGCTTAACATATTGAACAGTCCATCTAAAAACTCTGGCAGCCAGTCCAGCATATCAATATCCGGCACCGAGTCCAGCACTGTGATCCACCCGACCAGCAGCTGCCGAATATACGGGTTTGTCATACGAATGTACTTGTGCAGCAACGGGATAAACATATCCACGTCAAAGTACTCGCTCTCTGTCACGATATCTTTCACCAGTCGGTCCAGTAAATTGGCTCCATTCTTGACATCCACGTCCACGTCTGCAAACAACTTGCACAGTCCGTCGAAGATCTGGTTGAAGTACTGCAAGATATGTCCTCGAGCAACTTTAGCAATATTGTACAAGCTCTCACAAGCGTAGTACCTGACTCTGCTCTCTGGGTCATCGAAGCAATGCAGCACTGGAGGCAGCAGTTTGTCCAGATACATGTGGGCATCGTGCATGAGGCCAATGGCAGTCGCTGCGAGGCCAATCAAGCCTCCTTTGCGGTGGTTGGCATTGGAAGAGCAGGCGAAGTCGTTGCCCAAGAGTTCAATAATAGCAGGGATGCGCTGGCGGCTTGGGTTGCTGATTGCAAAGGTGCTGGAAGCGCCGTCCACGCTCTCGCTCTCTGTGCCTGAAGCTCCGACGTCTGTATTGAGTCTGGACGACGGCGAGTCCTGGTTAAGTTGCAGCTGATGTTGCTGGTGGAACTCAATACTCGCCGCGTTCTCCTGAAGTTGCTTGATTAAGTTTTCGAGCTCCATTGCGGCACCTTTGCGCTTGTCGTACGACCGGTCCCCTAAGTTGCGCATCAGGTTCGGAGACAGCGGAGTTGCACGTTGAACGCGTCGTCAGAGGCGTCGCCGCCCCCAAGAACGGCATGGCAGCGGCAGCAGCGGCGGCGGCTTGCGTCAGCGCCGACTGCGGCAACATAGGCGAAGGATCATTCGCGTAGCTCATGGCGGCTGTCTGCGGCCGAAGAAGAATCGGATATGGCTTCAAGACACTTTTAGCCAATGGACGAAGAGCTGAAAATACTCGAATTTTTGCGAATTTATACTTGACATTTTGCGATAACACTTCAACATCAACTACGGTATTGACCTCTGACAACTATTGACACGTAGTAGGTCTATGGTTTTTACCTAGTGAAGCCTATCCTTGTCGACTCCAGTCGTGAACATTGTCTGGCAATGGTTTTTCTGTTCAAAGTAGGTTTTGCCAGCGACAGCGATGGGGCCACCTCCGTAGCAGAGTCCATCGGCACGGTAGAGCACTAGAGCCTGCTCCGGAGTGACGCCTCGCTGCGGATTGTCGAAATCTACGCGCAAGTAGCTATTCTGCTGTTGTTGGTCGCTTCCTTCTTCGTCGTCGAGTGGCTCCGGCTGCCAATCGTGAAGCGTGCTCGCACTCTCACGAGCCTCCCGATTGGACACTAGCGAAATAGTACACTCGTCCAAGTCTTGGCGGTAGCGCACACGGTAGAAACAACGCATCTGGCCAGTCTCACGGAGCTCTCGAGGCAACTCATCAGCCATCCAGTTGAACTGCGCTGCTGAAGTGAAAAGTCCGTCCGAAAACAGAGCTGGATGTCGGGTGCCTTCGGCAACAATCACGGAGTGGTCGGACTTGTGCTTTCCCACGACAAACCATTTGGCGCTCATACCTTGAAGCCGAGCACCTTGACCAACAGTGTACGCCGTAAAGCCGTGGTGTTGATGCATCTTGTCGCCATCTACAGAATAGAAATGGCCGTCTTGCCGCGGAATGTACTGGTGAATGAAATCTGCGAAATTGCGCTTCCCGATGAAGCAAATGCCCATGGACTCCTTCTTCGTTGCCGTGCAGAGACCCTCGCTCTCTGCAATCTGGCGCACCTCCGTCTTGCGCATACCACCAAGCGGGAATAAAACGTTAGCGAAAGCTGTTCCATTCACACTCGACAAGAAGTAGCTCTGGTCTTTGGTGTCGTCTTCCGCCGCACAGAGGTTCGGAAGCCCACCCACGTCAGCGTCAGCAGGTCGCAGTGCTGCATAGTGGCCAGTAGCAACGTAATCCGCTCCGATCTGCTCGGCGTACTCCGTGAACGCCTTGAACTTGATCTCACGGTTGCACAGAATGTCCGGATTCGGGGTCAATCCTTCTTCATACCCTTCCAGACATGGCTCAAACACCGAATTCCAGTACGACTGCACCAAATTCACCTACAACCGTACCAATAACAACGCCAACAGTAATTAGAGCTGACACAATAGGAAGTAACTGGATTGATCGCACCATTCTTGCTTCGATGTCGAGCTGCTCGCAGACCTTCTGCACATCCAAATACTCGGAGTCTACAGGGCAGGCGGACTCTCCTTCTTCGTCGCTTGGGTCCCAATTCTTCATATAGACACCAGTGACTCGATATCCCTGGCGCTTCAGCAGCAGAGCAGCCACAGACGAGTCCACGCCGCCAGACATGCCCACAACCACGTGTTTCGCCTGCTTTGCAGCGTCTGCATCAGCAGTCACAGCGTTTATAACAGCATTTTGAGCATTGACAGAGCTAAAGAAGCGCCTTGCACTGTGGTCAGAGGCTTTAGCAGCTCCGAATAACGCGCAGGGACGTCGATAGAGCGCATTAACTGCGCCACTTGACCACGTCCGGCGCAACATCATCGACTTTATGTCCAGACAAGTTTTGACCAATGACAATCTGTCTTGCAAAAATGTCCAAAAGGACGGTTTTTCTACTAAAAGTGTCCACCTGTTAAAAATCTTGCTTGATACTACACTGTCTGCCATGCTTTGCTGTCTATAGTGCCGTTGCTCACCATGGATGGAGACCGATGAGCCGGGACCCAAGAGCCGAGAAGTGGTGCTCGGAAAACTCCTCAGTTACTCGCGCGTCCTGGTCCTTCTGCCAATGATCCGCAGGCAGCAAACGCGCTGTGTAACGTCGAAGCTGCTCACGAACATAGCTGCGGTTCATTGGCGTGTCAGGGATGAAGCCCGTGTAGACGACCTCGCGAGGGATGGTTCCCACGTGTTTGTAGCTGTTCGCGTGCGGAGTTCGCCAGTCGAAGAAGATCACGCTGCCTGCTTCACAGCCAATGTGCTGGTAGCGATCAATCACCGCTCGGTCCTCCTGCATTCGCAGCGGAGAAAAGTCGCCAAGACAGACTTGCGGTCGTTGTACTGGTGCCGTATGAGGCTCTTCCGTTACTGCATCTGGCTGGTGCTCAGCGACGTAGGCAGCGAACTCCTTGTGGAAACCAGGAACACATTCAAAGCCGCCCGTGTTCGACTCGGTATTGTCCGTCAGCACCGTAATGCACTGAATAGGCCGCCATCGAGGCGTCTCCTTGCCCGAGTCGAACATTTTTGTCGGACAACAATCCCAGTGTGGCGTCAACGATCTCTGCATTGGCCGAGACTTCTTGACCGCGTGCTTCTGGAAATGGCGTCCGGTACTCGATAGCACACTCGATTGATGTACATGTACCCTCGTTTACCGTCAAAGTCGCCGAATGGGTGCTGGAAGTCCGGATGGTTGTGCGCATAAGTTGCCTCCCAGAGATCCGTCATGGCTGCAAACACCTTGCCATGCTCCGCCACTTTGAGGCGCCACGACGGGTAGAAGAGGTCCAGAATTCCCCAGCGCCGCCAGTGCTCGACAACTTTTTT
>JAAVTJ010000360.1:0-53069 GCA_011947355.1 Phytophthora boehmeriae | reverse complement strand
TCCTATACAAATATCTAATGTAAATGGGATGCTACGGCCTCTCCTATACTAATTCCAAGTCATTCGCTGGGCGTCCCTTCACGTTCGCCAGGTTCGAGATCTTTTCTCGGCGACCCTTTGAGATCCGCACTTTAACCTCATGTTCTGATCCGAACTTTAGCCGAACTTCGTACTTTGCCGTATTCCAGTTGGTGTCATGTACTCCACACTGTCCGAGATGGCTACTGCCACCGGACATACACTGGTGCAACATTTCACAGAATCGCTACACCACAACCCTCCTGATCGATACATGAACCAGCTGGCGAGTGTCCTGATCATCACTCCCACTGGTCGATTCTCGAAACTCCAACTGGATCGCCAGCGAACTACTGCTTGCTCGCATCATGAGCGAGTCTAGCTCTGCTGCACCACCGGTACGTTTCCAGACTAACACCATGCTTCTTGATGCGTTCGTTGACCGTTGTGGACTCTATGTGTTGGTCGTTGTGCAGCAGGCCATCGACTTAACTGACGAGGCGTCGCCGCCGGCGAGCGAGTCTGCTCAGCTTCCACCACCCTCTGGGCCTTCTCGTGGGGTGGAGCAACGGAGTCGGTAGTGGGTGGCCTACTACCTGCCGTGGTGCTGAATGGACAGATCGACGAGGGATAACCTTATTGGGCCGATTCTCTGTAAAGTGAAGAATACCGACATTTTGCGTGAGAAACTCTCCGGGCATTGTGGTTGGCTTTCACTCATCTGGGCATAGTTCAGAGAATGGAACAGCATTACTAGTTTACTCGTGAAGATGACTCGCAACTTTTCCTTGCTATCGCGCAGTCGTGTGCAGCAAACTGCGTGAGTAGTGGTTGAGCAGCTGCAACGCAAACGCTTTCAAACAAGCACAGTCGAAATATGATCCTAGAAAAGCCCGCCTCAGCAAATACGCGCAAGCTTAATACCACTCGATGTTAAATTTGAGTGGTGACGGAGGGCGACTGGTTGTGATTGTCGTGCCCTTGCAGCTAAAATGAATGGATTGGTTTTTAGTTTGCGAAATGGGGACGTGGGGTTTTGTGCGCTGTCGTGTAGCACGAAAAAGTGGCGAAGAGCTGCTTGTGTCAGAGCACCACAGTGTGCCACCTTCTAATTCTTCTCCCTTTTTATTTTTCTTTGACAGCACGTACACGCACGATTGTAGCGTTGCTGGCGATAGAAATTGTTTGGGTTATTGGCACCATGGAGAAAAAAGCACACCGCGTTTGAGTCTCAGCTGAAAAGAACAACTATTTGTTCAATATGCAAGCTCTTCCCTGAGGATCGCGCATTTCATCCCTTTTCTGTCTCCGCTGTCCTTCTTGTTTTCGTTTGCAGGACGTACGCGTGTACTGGGTGCCGACGTTGACCTGAAGCGCATTCCAAGTACCCTCATTATGGGAGCCGCAAGTTGACGACGATCAACTGGACTAAGGTCGCTGACGCGCTCGCTCCTGTTAAAAAGCCGAACCTCGCTGTCATCTCAAGTCTCGTCTCGTAAGGTAGGATTGCAACTTCTGTCAAAGTTGTCTTCAACTTGATGTTCAAAACATCAATTACCTCTCCAACATCATAAACCCTATCAAACCTCACACTCCAGTCAACCCATTCGCACATCAAGCAGACACCAAGCAATGCGTCGCACTCGGTCCAGCGGTGCTGCGGACGCCTCTGGGCCTCCCCAGCGGCTCCGCTCGCTGCGCTCTTCGTCTCGGAACCCTCCGCTGTCTCCTCCGGTCGTCGCAACGCGTCGCTCGCAGCGGACGAAGCCGAAAGCTGCTCCCGTCAAGCTCGGACAGACGACCAAGACCAGGGCCATAGCTCCGGCACCGGTTAAGACCGAGGTTCAGGTTAAGACTGAGGTTCAGGTTAAGACTGAGGTTCAGGTTAAGACTGAGGTTCAGGACCAAGACTCAGAGTCCTCGGAAGACGAAGCTGTGGAGATGACGGAGTACGAGCGCAGACGGCGCGAGAATATCGAGAGGAACTTGCTGTTCATGCAGCAGATGGGCGTCTCCACGGCCAAGATCTCGGCGCGGACTGCGGTGGGGGACGAGGCTGCAAAGGAAGCTAAAAGACAAGACTTGGCTCGGAAAAGGGCGCTGAAAGCCGCGCTTCAGGCCGAGAGATTGAGCCAACCAGTGAGGAAGTCAAGGAGATTGGAAGGCAAGAAGGTGGAGGTGGAGCCCATTGACGCTGTGGATGAATTTGTGGCTCTAGAGATGAGGAAACCACGCGCCAAGATGCTCCATGTGCTGGACGCTGTGGATGGAGAGAGCAAAGCTTTCTTACAGGAGAACTTTGCAGATCTCGAGGAGGAACTAGAGGAGGACACAGTGCTGGAAGATGACGATGGAGTCGAGTACTCGTTGGCAGATGAAGATATCACCAAGGCAGTGCAGGAACGGATTTACTCTGTGGCTTTCTTGCCACGAACAGATCGACTGGTGGTAGCTTGCGGAGATAAGGCAGGACATGTGGCGCTCTGGTCACCTCCTAACGGAGGGAACAGCGTGAAGCAGGAGAGCTCAGGATCACCTGTGGCCTTGTTTCGACCACACAACCTGCCGGTTGGACAGCTCATCTTCCCGGACTCGGCCAAACTTCTCTCTACCAGTTTTGACTCTACTGTGAAGGAGTTTGATTTGCGCGCAGCGGAGTTTTCAGTAGTGTACGAGGCTCATGACAACGCTGGAATTACGTCGATGGTCACAGCTAGTACCCCACAGAGTCTGTATGTAAGTTGTGACGATGGTACCGTACGATTGATTGATCGACGTGCGCCAAAGGTAAAGAGCTCAACTTACGAGCTGCACGAGAAGAAGATCAACACGGTGCACCAACACCCGAGTCAGGACTTGTAAGCCTTTTTTCTTGTGGGACACCGAGATTGTCAGGAATGCTAACCAGGTCGAATGTGCTGTACTGTTTTGTAGCTGTATCGCAACTGCATCGTTGGACCGAACTGTATGCCTATGGGATGCTCGCAAAATGTCTTCCAAGAAGAATACTCCCCTCGTCACACTACCCCATCACCGCAGTGTCAACTGCGCGTATTTCTCGCCACGCGACGGCGCATGGCTCGTGACAGTTGGCCAGGATTCATACATCGATATGTTCGACACCTCAAGTCTCGCTGAACGTAAGCCCACAGCTAAGTCGGCGATCGAGCTGCCCAAACCTACTCGTGTCAAACACAACAACATGACTGGACGCTGGCTGACCAAGCTGCATGCATCTTGGGACCCGAAGAGACCAAACCAGTTTGTAATCGGCTGTATGGAGCACCCGCGAC
Organism: Phytophthora boehmeriae; assembly: GCA_011947355.1. Lineage (NCBI taxonomy): Eukaryota > Oomycota > Peronosporomycetes > Peronosporales > Peronosporaceae > Phytophthora > Phytophthora boehmeriae. Next base: position 49,758 of record JAAVTJ010000360.1, on the reverse strand, counting down.
GAGTGCAGATCTTTCGAGCCGGCCGCCGTCGTCCCGTTCGTGAACTCAAGAGTGACAACTTCGCGTCTGTGCACTCAATTAACGTGTTCCACCCCCACCTGGAGCTGATTGCAGGCGGTAACTCTTCCGGTCGTCTCGCACTCTGGCGTGGCGAGAAGAAGGAAGTCAAAGATGAAGATGTCAAGAATGTCAAGACTGAAAGGGTTTCATAGACGACACTGATGTATAGTGAACGCAAACCATGATTCTTGCGATGCTGGCGCAAATTGATAGGGTGCATGCTGTATCATCTTCGTCGCGTAGCATTTCTACTTTGTACCTCCGCCCTGCTCCTTCGCTAGCGACTTCTCGTATACCCCTGCCAGGAAAGTGATCACAACACGATGCCATCAGGAACGCAGCATAAACATTCGACTGCAAGTAACAGTACCTTTCCTTCGAAGCTCCGTGTGCTTCGTTTGCACAGCTTCAAAGTGAGCGAGCAGAGCATCGGCATCAATGCGTGGAGCACCTGACGAAGAAGCTTCGTTGCTTGACGTGCTGTTTGGAGTACTTCCAGTCTTGCGAAGGCGACGCGAATCGCCATTCAAGTCTATCCGGCCAATCGCGGTTGACATGCTTGTAACGCTTGCAAGGCGGTCTCGAAGTACGCGGAATGCGGCACTCTGTGGGAGCAGCATTAGCAGTCCGTACAGACTCTTGACCAGATCCGTGTGGTATCCTTCTTGAATTTCCAAAAGCTGCAGCCGCATGTGAATGAAGATCGGCGATTCCAGCAGCTGCACAAGCTTGTCGATCTGCATCAGAAAGCCCACGGACGCATCGATATCTGCAGTATAAATCACAATAGCACAAACAACCGGAGTGATGTAAGGAGAGCCTACGTCTACTACAGGTATTGTACACGCGGTAGCATGATATTTGCAGTGAAAAAGGATATAATTTGCTGATGAGTGCCGCAGACAGCGAGTAGGACTGGGCCAGCAAACAGAGACTGAATGCCGCGATCGGATTGTGGCACCAAGACTGGAAGAGCGCCTGAATTACCGCAACGACAAGGACAAATATTAAGGATGTTAGCAAGACACGCATGGATAAAAAGAACATTTGAATTACCCACCGTAAACACTTCAACGTCGTCTTCAGATGCACGCGGCTTAAAACTTCGGCGTAGAATATCGCGGAGGTGTTCCAACTCATTGGCTGTAAGTAAAATGAGGTTCAACGTCTGAACCATGACAGCTGCGAACTCACTGTCGGACTGACTGTCAAGGTATACTGCTTCCGTGCCCAACACCTTCGCAAAAATAAGGTAAATGTTCTTCGAGTCTAGAAGCACACATAATTTCCGCACGATCATACTGCCACGCATCTCGAGCAAGCGGCGGTCTTGAGAAAACAGCAACAGGATCGAATTCAACACTTTCTCGAACTCAACCTTATTGAGTGAGATACGCGCAAGGACTTCTAAGTCTAGCAGCACCACGCTGTCGGAGATGTCGGATAACGTACGCAGTAGAGCTGGCAGAAGCTGGGCAATGTGAGCTGAGAGCTGATTGGGGTACTTTTCTAGCAGCATCGAGATCCAACGCAATGCAGCCATCCTAGTTGGCACATGATCGCTACTCAGCTCCGATGTGAGTTTTTGCATAAGTGGCAGCAGCTCCACATCCTCCGTTGTAGACTTCACAAGTTGTAGCAAATCATCATTAGCACGTTCTGCTACCTGTCGAATCTCGTGCTCAGCGTCAGAAATACAATGCATAATGGCAGCCAAGAGGTCTGCATAGAACTCCACAAGCTTCTCGCGACCAAGGTTCACAAACTCATGCACCCAGCTCACAGCAGTTAGTCTGTTGAAACGCTCTTTACTATTGCACTGGCCCACGAGAATGTCCACCATGCGTCCAAACTCCACATCCTCTGTCTGTTTAATCTCCCGGAGGAACTCTGCCAGTGCACTATCCGCGGCTTGGCGGATCTCTCGATTCCCATCGCTTAACATATTGAACAGTCCATCTAAAAACTCTGGCAGCCAGTCCAGCATATCAATATCCGGCACCGAGTCCAGCACTGTGATCCACCCGACCAGCAGCTGCCGAATATACGGGTTTGTCATACGAATGTACTTGTGCAGCAACGGGATAAACATATCCACGTCAAAGTACTCGCTCTCTGTCACGATATCTTTCACCAGTCGGTCCAGTAAATTGGCTCCATTCTTGACATCCACGTCCACGTCTGCAAACAACTTGCACAGTCCGTCGAAGATCTGGTTGAAGTACTGCAAGATATGTCCTCGAGCAACTTTAGCAATATTGTACAAGCTCTCACAAGCGTAGTACCTGACTCTGCTCTCTGGGTCATCGAAGCAATGCAGCACTGGAGGCAGCAGTTTGTCCAGATACATGTGGGCATCGTGCATGAGGCCAATGGCAGTCGCTGCGAGGCCAATCAAGCCTCCTTTGCGGTGGTTGGCATTGGAAGAGCAGGCGAAGTCGTTGCCCAAGAGTTCAATAATAGCAGGGATGCGCTGGCGGCTTGGGTTGCTGATTGCAAAGGTGCTGGAAGCGCCGTCCACGCTCTCGCTCTCTGTGCCTGAAGCTCCGACGTCTGTATTGAGTCTGGACGACGGCGAGTCCTGGTTAAGTTGCAGCTGATGTTGCTGGTGGAACTCAATACTCGCCGCGTTCTCCTGAAGTTGCTTGATTAAGTTTTCGAGCTCCATTGCGGCACCTTTGCGCTTGTCGTACGACCGGTCCCCTAAGTTGCGCATCAGGTTCGGAGACAGCGGGAGTTGCACGTTGAACGCGTCGTCAGAGGCGTCGCCGCCCCCAAGAACGGCATGGCAGCGGCAGCAGCGGCGGCGGCTTGCGTCAGCGCCGACTGCGGCAACATAGGCGAAGGATCATTCGCGTAGCTCATGGCGGCTGTCTGCGGCCGAAGAAGAATCGGATATGGCTTCAAGACACTTTTAGCCAATGGACGAAGAGCTGAAAATACTCGAATTTTTGCGAATTTATACTTGACATTTTGCGATAACACTTCAACATCAACTACGGTATTGACCTCTGACAACTATTGACACGTAGTAGGTCTATGGTTTTTACCTAGTGAAGCCTATCCTTGTCGACTCCAGTCGTGAACATTGTCTGGCAATGGTTTTTCTGTTCAAAGTAGGTTTTGCCAGCGACAGCGATGGGGCCACCTCCGTAGCAGAGTCCATCGGCACGGTAGAGCACTAGAGCCTGCTCCGGAGTGACGCCTCGCTGCGGATTGTCGAAATCTACGCGCAAGTAGCTATTCTGCTGTTGTTGGTCGCTTCCTTCTTCGTCGTCGAGTGGCTCCGGCTGCCAATCGTGAAGCGTGCTCGCACTCTCACGAGCCTCCCGATTGGACACTAGCGAAATAGTACACTCGTCCAAGTCTTGGCGGTAGCGCACACGGTAGAAACAACGCATCTGGCCAGTCTCACGGAGCTCTCGAGGCAACTCATCAGCCATCCAGTTGAACTGCGCTGCTGAAGTGAAAAGTCCGTCCGAAAACAGAGCTGGATGTCGGGTGCCTTCGGCAACAATCACGGAGTGGTCGGACTTGTGCTTTCCCACGACAAACCATTTGGCGCTCATACCTTGAAGCCGAGCACCTTGACCAACAGTGTACGCCGTAAAGCCGTGGTGTTGATGCATCTTGTCGCCATCTACAGAATAGAAATGGCCGTCTTGCCGCGGAATGTACTGGTGAATGAAATCTGCGAAATTGCGCTTCCCGATGAAGCAAATGCCCATGGACTCCTTCTTCGTTGCCGTGCAGAGACCCTCGCTCTCTGCAATCTGGCGCACCTCCGTCTTGCGCATACCACCAAGCGGGAATAAAACGTTAGCGAAAGCTGTTCCATTCACACTCGACAAGAAGTAGCTCTGGTCTTTGGTGTCGTCTTCCGCCGCACAGAGGTTCGGAAGCCCACCCACGTCAGCGTCAGCAGGTCGCAGTGCTGCATAGTGGCCAGTAGCAACGTAATCCGCTCCGATCTGCTCGGCGTACTCCGTGAACGCCTTGAACTTGATCTCACGGTTGCACAGAATGTCCGGATTCGGGGTCAATCCTTCTTCATACCCTTCCAGACATGGCTCAAACACCGAATTCCAGTACGACTGCACCAAATTCACCTACAACCGTACCAATAACAACGCCAACAGTAATTAGAGCTGACACAATAGGAAGTAACTGGATTGATCGCACCATTCTTGCTTCGATGTCGAGCTGCTCGCAGACCTTCTGCACATCCAAATACTCGGAGTCTACAGGGCAGGCGGACTCTCCTTCTTCGTCGCTTGGGTCCCAATTCTTCATATAGACACCAGTGACTCGATATCCCTGGCGCTTCAGCAGCAGAGCAGCCACAGACGAGTCCACGCCGCCAGACATGCCCACAACCACGTGTTTCGCCTGCTTTGCAGCGTCTGCATCAGCAGTCACAGCGTTTATAACAGCATTTTGAGCATTGACAGAGCTAAAGAAGCGCCTTGCACTGTGGTCAGAGGCTTTAGCAGCTCCGAATAACGCGCAGGGACGTCGATAGAGCGCATTAACTGCGCCACTTGACCACGTCCGGCGCAACATCATCGACTTTATGTCCAGACAAGTTTTGACCAATGACAATCTGTCTTGCAAAAATGTCCAAAAGGACGGTTTTTCTACTAAAAGTGTCCACCTGTTAAAAATCTTGCTTGATACTACACTGTCTGCCATGCTTTGCTGTCTATAGTGCCGTTGCTCACCATGGATGGAGACCGATGAGCCGGGACCCAAGAGCCGAGAAGTGGTGCTCGGAAAACTCCTCAGTTACTCGCGCGTCCTGGTCCTTCTGCCAATGATCCGCAGGCAGCAAACGCGCTGTGTAACGTCGAAGCTGCTCACGAACATAGCTGCGGTTCATTGGCGTGTCAGGGATGAAGCCCGTGTAGACGACCTCGCGAGGGATGGTTCCCACGTGTTTGTAGCTGTTCGCGTGCGGAGTTCGCCAGTCGAAGAAGATCACGCTGCCTGCTTCACAGCCAATGTGCTGGTAGCGATCAATCACCGCTCGGTCCTCCTGCATTCGCAGCGGAGAAAAGTCGCCAAGACAGACTTGCGGTCGTTGTACTGGTGCCGTATGAGGCTCTTCCGTTACTGCATCTGGCTGGTGCTCAGCGACGTAGGCAGCGAACTCCTTGTGGAAACCAGGAACACATTCAAAGCCGCCCGTGTTCGACTCGGTATTGTCCGTCAGCACCGTAATGCACTGAATAGGCCGCCATCGAGGCGTCTCCTTGCCCGAGTCGAACATTTTTGTCGGACAACAATCCCAGTGTGGCGTCAACGATCTCTGCATTGGCCGAGACTTCTTGACCGCGTGCTTCTTGGAAATGGCGTCCGGTACTCGATAGCACACTCGATTGATGTACATGTACCCTCGTTTACCGTCAAAGTCGCCGAATGGGTGCTGGAAGTCCGGATGGTTGTGCGCATAAGTTGCCTCCCAGAGATCCGTCATGGCTGCAAACACCTTGCCATGCTCCGCCACTTTGAGGCGCCACGACGGGTAGAAGAGGTCCAGAATTCCCCCAGCGCCGCCAGTGCTCGACAACTTTTTAAATTCTGTCCTGTCGCCTCCAAGTCTTCATGGTCCTAGAAGAAAAACGCCATTACAGCTGAGCTCTACAGGTTTAAAAGGACGTCTGCTTACCACTCCGTACTTGGCCAACTCGTTATGCAACCCACGACGAGCTTCCGCCACTTCCTCCGGCGTTAATACGTTGGGGACGACCAACACTCCTTGCTCCATAAACTGCTGCATCTGCTCATCGGTCAAGTATTTCTCAATCACCTTCGGGACGGAGTCGTCTCCCGATACGCCAAATGGCTCTTGCTTGTCCATCAAAGTCTCACTTTGAGACCTAACAGCTAAAACAAGCTTGTCTTTAATAAAACTTAGCTAAAACCACGTAAGTAATGCGGGAAACCCATTGGCTGAAAATTTCGCAAGAGTCGGAGGGACAAAAGCCGTTCAGGAACCATGCTGCGCAACGTGCTGATCATGGCGTCCAGCGGCATTGTGCTCTTCTCCAAGGAGTACGCTAACGCCGTCGCCCAGGTAAAGTTCTTCTCCACTGTCTTCGCCTACTTTTCGTGCAATTTTATGTCCATATGACTCCTATCACCAGAGTTATGTGACATACTGCTAACGTTATGCTGCTCCTTGTATATTCGTCTGTTTAGCCACGATTGGTGGGCTCCTGCTCACGGCAATGCTGGAATTCTCCACTAAGGCGAGTGGGTCTCCTGTGTCGTACATCCAGATGTCTTCCGGTGAGGAATACTGCAATTTTAACTACAGCGAGCTAGTAAGAGTGGAGTTAAATGACTTACGTGTGGCGGTTATTATGCCATTTTGTTAATGCTTTTGCAGTGGCCGTGACAGTAGTCACTAACGACAAGCACAAAGTGTTCTGCGTCATGTTTCACGACACGACGGATGGTGCGAGCTTCTCGGCGTTCGTGGCGCAGGAATTACTGGCAGCGTTTATTGCACAACACGGAGAAGAGCTCGGTAACATGGGACACAATTTGCGAGACTTCCATCGGTTCCAGTACCGGATTCAGAGTGTTATCCGTGAGTCGGTAAATCCTATCGTTCGGAAGTGTACGTTTTGCTGTTTGTTTTCTTGAGAAATAACCTACGACAGCATTCTTGACGCCAACATTGAGCGACTACTAAACACCGGGTTGGTCGTGTTCTGTGTGGATGCAGTGCAAAAGCAGCGAGGCATCTTGAAAGCAATGTTGGTGGTGGATGGCGCAGTGACGTGCGCAACAGGAGATGTGGATCCCATCGGTGTTCTGGCGAATTTACAGGCTCTGGTGAACAGCTCCATTGATATGAGTGAGTTGAGCTACTGAAGTTGGCTCGTTGTTGAAGGTGGAATATTAACTCTCTTTTTTATGTTGCCTTGTTTCAGTGTCTTTTTCGGGCGACGGTGTAAACTCCATGACCATACAGAGCGGACGCAACTCGTGCATACAAGTGAGTGTTGTGGAAGGCAGCGACGCATTAGTAGTAGTCTACAAGAAGGGCGCACAGGCATCCAAGAACACGGCGGCAATAGAGGAATGTGTGCGTGCGCTTCGCCATGGTACGGTTTCATATCCGCTATCTTTACCAAAGAGCGGAAGTGTCTAGGATGCTAACCATGTTGTTGTTGTGTGGTCATGTTGACGTCGGTAGTAAGTGTATTAGCGCGGACGTTGCAGCAGAACTCTCGATGATGAGCTCATAGTATTTGCAACATCCAGCTTGGTTTCGCCAAGACCAGCAGCCGTTCCTTATTATCTTGCCTACCGTAGACTCCTAAGCGTATGTATGTATCATTCTGTATCACCCACTTGCAAAAAAACAACTAAAATGTCATTCAATTTGTTGCGTGTGCATCGTTCCCCCTCTGTTGTACTTTTTGTTAGAGAGAGAAGTTTATTAAGACTGATTTGTCCTCCGTCATCGCGCGACGCTCATCCCGATCGCGCTCGGATCGAGCTTTAGACTTTTGACTCTTCCTCGTCTTTATGTCCCAAGACTCCGACTTAAACTCATTTGTGACCAACGGAGACGACTTTAATCGAGGCACACGCAGGCAGTTTCATATCGGCATATCTGCAGCACTCATATACGACTGCAAACACAGCAGCAAAGGCTTCTTGGCAGGAACTACAGCCAACAAGCGCCACCAATTGCCAAAGAACATGCAATGTACTGAATGTTCTTCCGCCAAAAGAATAAGTATCGTCCTTGGCTCTTTTCTGGATCCGTCTTAAGATAAACAGCCAATCAAAAGTCACTTCAAACGCTACTCTGCCACCTCATTGGCTGTTAAACGGATTCCTAATCATTGTGAACGCAATTCCACGTCAGTGTGTCTTTCGCCAGCTTGACCACACACGTCGAGTATCAGACTGGTGTGCTTGTTGAGGTCGTGCTGGGCCTCCTACAGCTCAATCTCTGTGCAAAATGCAGCGCTTGACTCTCAGACAGGTGGCCTCCATTCGACAGAATCGGTTCCTGCTACCGACGCGTATTGCGCGCTTGCAATCGACTCAAAGTTCGAGTTCGCAAACACTCCACGGTATATACAAGCAACACGCTGACAGAGGGGACCTCATTTACGATCCGGTGCAGGTGCGAGCTGTGCACCACTTGGACGCTTTATACGACGACCTGGTGAGCTATGGAGGACCCAAAACGACGCCCAGCAGCTCCAATTCGGGCTCCAGTTGGTGGCAGAAACTCACGGGGAAGGACGACGCGGTCGAGTCGGAGACAGTCGATGCGCCCAAAGGACTGTACCTCTACGGCGGCGTGGGTTGTGGCAAGACGTTCGTGATGGACATGTTCTTTGATAACGTGCCAGTGGAAAAGAAGCAGCGCGTGCACTTCCACAAGTTCATGCTGGACATCCACAAGCAGATGCACGAGTTGCGTCGGCAAGGGTTCCATCAAGACCCAATCCCGCGCATTGCAGATGAGCTTTTGGAGAACAGTTGGCTGCTTTGCTTCGACGAGTTTCAAGTCACTGATGTGGCTGACGCGCTGATCCTGCGGAGGTTGTTTTCAGCGCTTCTGGCTCGTGGATTTGTGATGGTGGCAACTTCGAACCGACCACCGAGCGACCTGTACAAGAACGGATTGCAGAGAGAACTTTTGTGCCGTTTATCGATCTACTGGGAGAGCGGTGCAATGTGGTGTCGCTGGAAGACTCGACAACGGATTATCGAGTGGTAAAGAGTGCTGTTCACGCTGATCATGTGTATGAATTCCCCGTGACGCCTGATACCCGAGCTGTGTTCGACTATGAGTTTATCACCTACTGTAGCGGAGAGCAGACAGTGGAGACCTACGTGACAACACAAGGACGACTAGTACATGTGCCTGAGGCCGCAGTGAAGGCAGGTGCATGCCAGTTTTCGTTCAGTGATCTGTGCGATAAACCTCTTGGAGCTGCTGACTACATCGCCATTGCAGAGGCGTTCTCCGTCGTTTTTGTCCGTGATATTCCTATCCTCAACACTGAGCGGATCAACCAGATGCGGCGATTCATCACATTTGTAGACTGCATGTACGACAAGGGCGTTCGGGTACGTTATCTCTTTCACTGAGTTGCCATTATATAGTTGTTGCGGTGTACACTGACAATAGTATTGCCACCTACTACTGTAGTTACATTGCTTGGCAGCGGAAAGCCCTGAGCGTCTCTACCAAGTCGACACAAGCATGAAGTCGCATGTTGACGAAGTATTCGCGTTTGATCGCACGGTTTCCCGTCTGCTTGAGGTGCACAGCAATAGATTTTTAGAGATACACTTGTCCATTCACTGACATTGTGATCATGACTTTTAGATGGGAAGCGAGGCGTACTTGCTGGCGCACAGTGAGCGACGAGAAGAGCTTAGTGGGCAATCGCGTGAGCATTTGTTTCTGACTCCTGGTACTGTTGGAGCTGCCAACGAGCCTGTGGAAGATGAAGATGAAGAAGAGCCGCGAGTTGTAAATGGTGGCAAGTAACACAACAAAGACTAGCGATATACCAAGCACCAGCGGCCGGTTCAATTAGTGGGATCAGCAGCACGATATGCTGTATTGATTAATATTTTTGAATTGAGAATAATGTGGTAGCTCATGATCTACTGCTGGTGTTTGTTTTGCAGCTAAGTTCAGTTCGAGGGCTTAAAGTTTTTCAGCAGACCGCGCAGGCTGACTGCAAACTCCTTTAAGTCTTGGTCTTCCAGGCGTCTGCTATTGTCTGGCTGCTCCTCCTGGTGCTTGTCCAGCGCCTTGAAAAACGTATCGAACAGTTCCTTGCCATCATCCGCACTGCGTAGGTGGCGGCGATAGCTTTGCTCCGATAGCTCTTTGCGGAAGCTGATCCTGAAATGTGGGGCCTCTTCTTCATTCACTTGGTAGTTTGAAGGAGTTTCTGCGTGGGTTGGCATCGTGAGACCGAGCACTATGCAAGTCAGCAGCAGCCAGGGCACGAATGTCTTCAGCATGTTAGTATGCGATTAAAAATTGGCAAGTGGCCACAAAAATGAAGTCAGCGACTTCTAACGGCGAACGAGTAGCCGCTGGCACGCACCCAGCGGTACGCTCAGATGAACGGCACGCTTGCTTATTCGTTTTTAGTGAGAACTTGGAGCTAAAATGATAGTTTGCAGCTTCTCGACGGGTGTTGGCCTAAGCTTACTTGCTTTTCTGTTGCTCCAGGTGCTTCTTCAAAGCCTGGATAATTTTGTCGAAAAAGTGTGTGCTATCGTCGTCGCTGCGCAGGTGGCGCTCCTTGTTTTGCCTCGGGGCCGCATTAGAGAAGCGCACTTGAAACTTTGACCCTTTTTCATCTTGAAGTCGATTCGATAGAGCTTCTGCCTGGATTGGCGTGGCGAATATCAGTGCCAAACAAGCCACCAACAGCAAAGTCAAGACCTTCATTGGTTTTCGTCGTTTGCTGAGCGATCGGATTGGAAAATGACATTAACCCGCAAAAGGTTGAAAATGAAGTCCGTAGCTATATCATTCTCGATCGCAAGAGCAGAATTCTTTGCCCCACGTGACGGCTTGTATTATCCAGTGGTGACCAGATAGTAAGATGACGCTAGATAAGAACCGAGGGCGTTGATAGCAATTTGCCAAGCCATTGATCTCGCCACAACCCAATTTGACTCGGACCCCCGTCCGTCGTCACGACTCGTGATTCACGAGTACCAAGCGTCGCTCAGTGGTGCAACCAAGGAAGAAGATCCAGTCGAACCCTCAAGAATGAAGAACCTCTTCGCGATGCTCTTGATTGTCTGCCTCTCGCTCATGGCGACCACAAGCACCGCAGATGTCGAGGGAGAGAACTTCCTTCGACGACAGCTGCGTGTCGGTGCCGCCGTCGCATCGCTGTTTGAACGCCAAGGACAGACGCCTCAGGAGCTGGAGAGCAGCGTCAACAAGGAGGACGAACACTCGCCATCGTCCATCAAGCGCGAGCAGTTCGGCTTCCGTATCCGTAGAAGTCTCCGCGATGATGTGGTGGAGGTCGAAGAGTAAACGAAGTCAACATCAAAGAGTGCACGATCGATATAAGGCAAAGAACACGTTCATGTTTTCTTAAAGTGGTTGTTAGTCCTGTCGGTTGGAGGCGGCCTATCCTCTTGGCTCAGTTCTTGTTGGGCTTGTGCAGCGCACCACCGACGAGCTGGGGCTCGTCCTCAGCCTCAAGATGACGCGTCGGCTTTCTCCCGTGGACCTCGAAGCGTGGGCCGTCTTGGCCTTCCACCATTGACACGCTCAGCACCATGAAGGTGGTAGCCAAGAGGGTGAGCATGAAGGACGTGCGCATGGTGTCGATTGATTTCGCTGTTCGAAGGAGTTAAAGACTTGGAGGAGTGCGCTGCTCGTTGCGATTTGTGGAATGAAGTCCAGCGGGAATGAGTCGCTGCACATTGAAGCTACAAAGTCATGGGTACACTGGCCACGGAAGTTTTTCGAGCATTGATCGAGAAGGACTAGGCCTACACTTCTTAGAAGTCGGAGCTATCTAAAAGTCTTCGGCAATGATTGGAAGCACATCTTCGCCATCGCCGAGTAGCGCCCGCTTGGTCGGAATCGGTGGCGCGTTTTCAGTATCACCGAGTAGCACCTTTTGGTTGGAATTGGTGGTGCGTCTTCGCCATCGCCGAGTAGCGCCCGCTTGGTCGGAATCGGTGGCGCGTTTTCAGTATCACCGAGTAGCACCTTTTGGTTGGAATTGGTGGTGCGTCTTCGCCATCGCCGAGTAGCGCCCGCTTGGTCGGAATCGGTGGCGCGTTTTCAGTATCACCGAGTAGCACCTTTTTGGTTGGAATTGGTGGTGCGTCTTCGCCATCGCCGAGTAGCGCCCGCTTGGTCGGAATCGGTGGCGCGTTTTCAGTATCACCGAGTAGCACCTTTTTGGTTGGAATTGGTGGTGCGTCTTCACCATCGCCGAGTAGCACCCGCTTGGTCGGAATCGGTGGCGCGTTTTCAGTATCACCGAGTAGCAGCTTTTGGTTGGAATTGGTGGTGCGTCTTCGCCATCGCCGAGTAGCGCCTTTTTGGTCGGAATGGGTGGGGCATTTTCACCGTTGCCAAGCAGTTGCAATGATGTTTTCTGCTCTGTTACGCCGTCATCAGTGGCGAAATCGCCAGCAATCTGACCGAGAAACTCAACTTGTTGGGCGTTTGCCATCAAGCTGTCATCTCCGACGTGAATACCAAAAGCGTCCAAAGGGGCCACTCCCAGAAGTATCAACAGAGTAGTCAACGGAAGGAACATCTCGCCTAGCTTGATCAAGGACAATTCAAGAATGGCCAAATGCTTGCAAGCTCTCCGATCTTCACCGTTCGCTTTCAGTGTTCAACCGGCGCGAGATCTTCGTCCAGCGACGTCTCCCGAGCGCACAATCCTTCATGATGGACACGCACGTGTCTTCAGAATGATCGCACAAAAGAAATTTTGGGCCACAAAGCACACAGTTTCATTGCTTGGTAATGTGCACAACGCTACGTCTTTCTGTCTCTCCTTACTCTTCCATCTCCACGTAGTTGGGCGAGCGGAGACGGCGCATGCGGAACCTCGAAGGTTCGGCCTGCACCTCCTTGGGCTTGTTGTCGTCGGCCTCCATTTGCACCTCCAGGTCGCGCTTGGTCTGGTGCTCGTTCTCGAAGAGCGACGCCACCATCTTGCCCACTCGCAGTTGGCGTCTGAGGATGTTCTCGCCTTCGAGATTGGCGGAAGTGCTGCCCAGCAGGACCACAAAGGCCAGAATCAACGCGTTCAGCTTCATTGCTTCTTAGCTCTCGGTGCTAGTTTTGCTCTGAGCGTTCGCCTGTAGATTTTCTCAATGAATTCTTTCGACATAATTTGCTCTGGCTTTTCGTTGTCACAGCCGTTGATGGACTGCGGCTTTTCACAGAGCCGTTGTAGACGAACCGTTCTCAGTAGTCAGTAACGTCGTCTCCAACCGTCCACTGGGCAATGATCGCAAAGTTCTGGTAAATAACTCGAGATGCATTTTGGCTATCGGTGCCTTAACATCTATCCACATACCTTACATTGAATCTAATGTGAAGTCCCCCATCGATCGCTAGTCAACGGCGCTGACATCAAGTGGCCTGATCAAATAGACCCGCTCAGTACAATCTGAACCGTGAGGAACACCATAAAGGCCAATGCCGTGGCCGAGACGGTCGTAGGCACAGACTTGGTGTCTTCGAGAGACTCTGGCAGCAGCTCTTGCAATGCCACGTAGGCCATCGCACCACCAGCAAAGCCTAGACCGCACGGCAAAATGGGCATCCAGTGCTCTACGAACAGGAACGCTGGCACGGCAAAGATCGGTTGCGGTGCACTTGACACGATGCACCACAGCGCTGCATAGAAGACACTCAGGCCACGTGGCACGAGTGACAGACTGATCGCCACTCCTTCAGGAATATTGTGAATGGCCATCGTCATGGTGACAATGTGGCCACGACGGATCCCTCCTTCACCGCCAAACGACACGCCCACACCGATGCCTTCCGACACCGAGTGTAGCGTCATAACTGCCATGATCAGCAGCGCCTTGCGAGCATCCAGACCGTGCAGTCCACACACTGACACATCATCGTAGTCTTCCAAGAAGACCTTTGTGAACTTGATGAATAGAACGCCTAGGAACGCTCCTAGAACTAAACGGTAGCTCACGGAGACAGCGTAGTCCGTCGCTTGAGGGAGGTACCAACCTTCGTAGAACAGACAGCCCGTAGCTGCCAACATCATGCCTGCAGCGAGGCCATTGCAGATCCCCAGCCAGTACTTGTCCATGTTGCGGATCCAGTAGAACGGGAGCGCGCCAAGCCCCGTGGCCACTGCAGTGAGCCATCCACACCACCACACATAGCGAGCATTCTTGCCACCGTGTCCATGACCATGGCGGTGCGTAGGGAAGCTGTAGAGCGTCAACAAGATCATGGCCAATGCCAGCGCGTAAGCAGCTCGTCTGGTAGTCACGGAGGACCCCACAGCAGGCTTGACAGGCTCCGATTCGTCCGTCTGCACGTCGTTTGACTTGGTTAAAGTATCGCTGTCCGTCGTCATCTTGTTTGCTCGCTGTTTCATCACTTCTCCGTCGTTTTCGATCGGGATTTCGAGCGTCTCGAGACGAGACTCGGCTTGCGACGTGAGGTTGGGCGCCATGCGGCTACAGAGTCCGAGAGCGGCGTGGAATAACGTGCGAGCGAAGTCGACAAAAGAGCTCTGACTACTTGCGATGGGAGAGTAGGAATGACGCAAAAGCGTGGATTATTGCGGACTACTGTTACAAAACACAAATTGTGTTAAAGGTCACGACGAATAGGCGACAGTGCGTTTTTCTACGCGGTATCTGTCCAGTTGGTGGCGCGAATGTGAGTGATCGGCTTAAAATCTGGTTCGTGATCGCTGCGGATTCACCACCGGGATCTCGGATAGCTCATGATTCGCAGCGCCAAATGTGTCAAACAGCTCTTTGTGGCCGTGGTATAACGAGTTGCAATACGAAGCGACCAGGCGGTTGAAGTGCAAGTATCACCCTGCTGCTAGTGAGCACATCAATCGCATTCGTGGGTCTCAATCAGCCGAAACTCTTCAAGGACATTCGTGTCCACTATTCGAATTTCCCCCAGCAACAAGCAACATACGAACAACATACAGTAGCTGAAAGTGATACATACTTAGTATGAAAAAGACCCGCCATCGCAACAAGACGCAACCGACAAAGCTGCGAAGATGGCAAACTTCGACTCGTTGGTGGCACACGCTCAAATGTGACGTGCGCAAGATTTGCCACCACCAAAAACTATTCACCATCCTTCTGATTGGTTTAAAAAGGTTTTTTTCTCCAATCACATCTTGTCCTGACGATCTTGCCGCCTTTTCAAGCCATCAGAAGGCAAGAGCAAGATGTCCACCCTCACGAGCACCGACTTCGGCGAGCTCAAGCGCCCCACGACGCGAGTGGCCGCTCCTCCTGGCGGAGGCTCCAGCTGGAGCTTCGGAGACGACTCGGCGCCCGCCGCCACCGGCCGCAAGCGCTTCGTGCAGCCCCCAGCGCACTCGGAGACGGACGCCACGATGGAGTCGCCCCGTGCGGCGCCTCCTGCCGCCCCAACCGCAGTGCAAACTCCAGTCCAAGCTGCTGCCGCCAAACCCCAAGGCGCTGTGCGTGTGGCGCTGCTGAAGACTAGCGCAGACGCGGAGCTGGTGGATCGAGCGGTGCAGAACTGCTTTGAGAAGCTGGAGACGCAGAGTCTGAGCTCGGAGACGTTCACGGTGGCGACGCTGGAGCAATTGCCATACGCGGCCAACAAGCTGACGGAGTTCGGAGGCTTTGACGGCGTCATCTGCTTCGGGTTCCTCAACACTCAAGACTCGCAGTTCGCAGCATTGCACGCTGCATTGACTCAGAGCTTCATTGACATTAGTGTGAAGAATGTCAGGCCGGTAGTGCGTGCAGTGTTCGCAGGAGAACCGAAGGTCGCGTCGGTGAGAATGAAGGGCGGCTGGGGCGCAGAGTTCGCGGACGGCGTCGTGTCGCTAATCCAGTTGGGTGGCTTTGTCGGCTCCAAGTAAAACAACAGCCAGGTGCTCTAAGGAGAGAGTGAGCTACAAGAAGATACCGACGACGTGGTGACTGTTAACTGCATGTAGCTGTGGACTGCAACGGATTGCTAGCAAGCCCCATCTTCGTTTGAAGACGCTAGGAAGCTACTACAGAATCAAAACATCATTTTGAAAGCTTGTGGGTCGTTCGTCTTGTACACGTGGGGGATCCACTACCGCCCAAGAGTGTCGGTTACATCACTGTTGGCTGCCTACTTCACGACATAAAGACGGCCGTGTACGCCTTCAATCCACGAGGATGACATCTTGTCGTGCGTAGGTGGATGCTGGATGGATCACTGCTTACTTTCGCCAGTAATGCCACCACTACGATATCTCAAGAGGACGGCCACATATCCCGAAGACGGTCGCTACTAGGACCTAGTCCAGCGCCACAAGGTGGCGACTTCTACACCGTTTCTAAGGCAGTTCGTGCTTAGATGGTAATGACAAGCTCCGCGACTACGATTTGTCCAGCCTGAAGGTCTTTGGACGTGTCGGTGGCAGGATATTCCGGAAAGTTGGAAATACCACGACCAAGTGGCAGACAAGGATCGGTGCTACCTTGCTGATACGTCCTGGCAGACAGAGAATGGCAACCACGTTGGTGTTGGCCTGCCAGGGTACGCACTCCATGGAGCTTGGCTCATGCTCCAAACCGCTCTTTGGTATCGACTGAGCTGTCGCGATGTAAGCGGCAACAAGATCTACACTGACATTTACGACCAGCTGTGCATTAAGTCCGCCGTGGCCTGACATGGATCATACAGTGTATGGTGATCACAAGCGCTACCAGTGGTAAGCTACCACACCCGCTACTTGTAGATCTACTTGGTCACCCACGAGTGTGTGTAATTCAGCGACGAGTGTGTTGTTCACCGACGATGGTTGCCGTCGCAGCATGAACGACCACTATTTTATTGCAAGTGTGCCTACTGTTTGGACGTGTGGACGATGTGCTGTGCTCTTCGGGACACCGCATTGGGACAGCAGAAATTGGGAGCTGTCTGGTACTCCTAACGGTAGATTGGGCGATCGTCATTCCACACCGCATCAAGGGCGAAGACATTTGCTGCTAGTGAGCAAGCCAAGTCTTGTGCAGAATTTGTTCAAGATTTGGCTCACTGTCCGATTCGGACAATGAACGCATGTCATGTTAATTCGAAAGGAATGGTGGATTAAATATTACGAGGAGTGCTAGTGGTTAATGGATACAGCTACGACTGGTACAACGAGAAGAAGGCTGTCGCTTGCGATCTACTTCATGGAGAATCGACGGTTGTTGACAGCGTTCTCGTGCGCTGCTGTCGTCCGCTCCATGGACTGTGCCACCTGCCGCAAGAACCAGGCCTCGGTCTCGAAGTCAAAAAGTCGAGAGCCGGCATGGACTTGATATTTGCGCGGGTTGGAGCTTGGGTGGTTGGATGGACTTTGGCGGTTGACTGGACCTTTGCAGTTTGGTGAGCTTGACATGTTGGCGCTGCGAAGGTGCGGTAGCTGGAGTACGCGCCGCTGTTACACACTCGACTACCCAACCGAGGACAAGCCGCCGCCGGCGAGACCAAGAGCTCATTTCCGATTTCGCGGCCTACCCCACGAGCACCTTCCAAGCCCTCCTTCCAAGCTCCCCTTCCAAGCTCCAAGCTGACCTCCACGGTGTCCGTCCAAGCGCGCATCCACTTCTTCGAGACCTACGTCTCCTCACCCAACGCGGCCACCACCTCCGCCTCAACGATCGCCACCAACCAAGGCGTGGCCACGCTCGTCGACTTCTACGAGGCCTTCGCTGCGTCGACGACGACAACGGCGACGCGGCCAAGCTCGAGCACCAGTGTCGACTTGCTATCCACGCCCGGACTCGTCCCCGCTGACGTCCCATCGACCGACCAACCGATCCCGTCGCTGCCAGACACGCACGATGGTCGCGTCGCATCCGTTCTCGAGTCGAACATCGCCGACGAGAAAGTGCCGGCCTCCGAGTCGACTGCTCCTCTGCGGTTGCAAGCTCCACAACAAGCTACCCTCAAGCCGACGGACAAGATCCAGCGCTCTTTCACCAGCCGTCTGCGCGCCCCGACAAAGGTTCAGCTACCGCGCCTTCGCAGCGTCAACATGGCTCCAATTCAAGCCCACCAAACCGCCAAGGTCCAGCTGGCCGTCCAGTCGACGGTCAAAGCCCAGCTGACGGCTCAAGCGACTGCCGAACGTCGCAGTCGCACCAACCCGCGCAAATATCAAGTCCATGCCGGCTCTCGACTTTTTGACTTCGAGACCGAGACCTGGTTCTTGCGGCAGGTGGCACAGTCCAAGGAGCGGACGGCAACAGCGCACGAGAACGCCGTCAACAACCGTCGATTCTCCATGAAGTAGATCACAAGCGCCATCCTTCTTCTCGTTGTACCAGTCGTAGCTGTATCCATTAACCACTAGCACTCCTCGTAATATTTAATCCACCATTCCTTTCGAATTAACATGACATGCGTTCATTGTCCGAATCGGACAGTGAGCCAAATCTTGAACAAATTCTGCACAAGACTTGGCTTGCTCACTAGCAGCAAATGTCTTCGCCCTTGATGCGGTGTGGAATGACGATCGCCCAATCTACCGTTAGGAGTACCAGACAGCTCCCAATTTCTGCTGTCCCAATGCGGTGTCCCGAAGAGCACAGCACATCGTCCACACGTCCAAACAGTAGGCACACTTGCAATAAAATAGTGGTCGTTCATGCTGCGACGGCAACCATCGTCGGTGAACAACACACTCGTCGCTGAATTACACACACTCGTGGGTGACCAAGTAGATCTACAAGTAGCGGGTGTGGTAGCTTACCACTGGTAGCGCTTGTGATCACCATACACTGTATGATCCATGTCAGGCCACGGCGGACTTAATGCACAGCTGGTCGTAAATGTCAGTGTAGATCTTGTTGCCGCTTACATCGCGACAGCTCAGTCGATACCAAAGAGCGGTTTGGAGCATGAGCCAAGCTCCATGGAGTGCGTACCCTGGCAGGCCAACACCAACGTGGTTGCCATTCTCTGTCTGCCAGGACGTATCAGCAAGGTAGCACCGATCCTTGTCTGCCACTTGGTCGTGGTATTTCCAACTTTCCGGAATATCCTGCCACCGACACGTCCAAAGACCTTCAGGCTGGACAAATCGTAGTCGCGGAGCTTGTCATTACCATCTAAGCACGAACTGCCTTAGAAACGGTGTAGAAGTCGCCACCTTGTGGCGCTGGACTAGGTCCTAGTAGCGACCGTCTTCGGGATATGTGGCCGTCCTCTTGAGATATCGTAGTGGTGGCATTACTGGCGAAAGTAAGCAGTGATCCATCCAGCATCCACCTACGCACGACAAGATGTCATCCTCGTGGATTGAAGGCGTACACGGCCGTCTTTATGTCGTGAAGTAGGCAGCCAACAGTGATGTAACCGACACTCTTGGGCGGTAGTGGATCCCCCACGTGTACAAGACGAACGACCCACAAGCTTTCAAAATGATGTTTTGATTCTGTAGTAGCTTCCTAGCGTCTTCAAACGAAGATGGGGCTTGCTAGCAATCCGTTGCAGTCCACAGCTACATGCAGTTAACAGTCACCACGTCGTCGGTATCTTCTTGTAGCTCACTCTCTCCTTAGAGCACCTGGCTGTTGTTTTACTTGGAGCCGACAAAGCCACCCAACTGGATTAGCGACACGACGCCGTCCGCGAACTCTGCGCCCCAGCCGCCCTTCATTCTCACCGACGCGACCTTCGGTTCTCCTGCGAACACTGCACGCACTACCGGCCTGACATTCTTCACACCAACGTCAATGAAGCTCTGAGGCAACTCAGCACCTTCACAGAGGTCTTGGTCTGCACAGACGCTTCGAAGAAGTCAAAGTGAATGATGAGGTTCGTAAAAATCACATTTTGAGCTGTCGAAATGGCTTCAACTCTCGCCGCTTCTCATTCGCTGAATCTCATTTCCTCCAATCCCATAGTCTTATTTCAAATCCAAACTTCACTTCTCAATCCTCCCCTCATTTCCAGCATAAGACAAGACGCCGCCAAGATGTCCACCCTCACGAGCACCGACTTCGGCGAGCTCAAGCGCCCCACGACGCGAGTGGCCGCTCCTCCTGGCGGAGGCTCCAGCTGGAGCTTCGGAGACGACTCGGCGCCCGCCGCCACCGGCCGCAAGCGCTTCGTGCAGCCCCAGCGCACTCGGAGACGGACGCCACGATGGAGTCGCCCCGTGCGGCGCCTCCTGCCGCCCCAACCGCAGTGCAAACTCCAGTCCAAGCTGCTGCCGCCAAACCCCAAGGCGCTGTGCGTGTGGCGCTGCTGAAGACTAGCGCAGACGCGGAGCTGGTGGATCGAGCGGTGCAGAACTGCTTTGAGAAGCTGGAGACGCAGAGTCTGAGCTCGGAGACGTTCACGGTGGCGACGCTGGAGCAATTGCCATACGCGGCCAACAAGCTGACGGAGTTCGGAGGCTTTGACGGCGTCATCTGCTTCGGGTTCCTCAACACTCAAGACTCGCAGTTCGCAGCATTGCACGCTGCATTGACTCAGAGTCTCATTAAGATCAGCGTGAAGAATGTCAGGCCGGTGGTGCAAGCAGTTTTCATTGGAGAGCCACGAGTGGCGTCGGCGAAGGTGAAAGGAGGCTGGGGAGCGGAGTTCGCGGACGGCGTCGTGCCGTTGATCAGTTTGGGAGGCTTTGTTGGCCCCATTTCACATCAAGCGTCTGGTGCTCCTGTGAAGAAGCACATGGATATTAGCCATGGCAATGTGCTGCCAGCTAAGTTGCTACGGGGATCTAGGACTGTGCTGCACTCGCTGGAGATTCTGAGAGATTCACTGTATGAACACGGAGCGAAGGGGATTGCAGGCCTAGGACGCAAGTTCAGGATTGCGGATGACAACGGCAACAAGAAGCTGAGTCTAAGCGAGTTTACCAAGGCCGTTCGTGAACATGATCTCGGGTTGAGTCAAGCAGAGGTGGAGGAGCTGTTCCACTTTATTGACACGAACAAGTCGGGAGATCTGGACTTTGATGAGTTCCTGCTGGCTATCCGTGGAGAGTTGAATGAGCGTCGGACACAATTGGTGCTCGCAGCATTCAAAATTCTGGACGCCGATGGCAGTGGCGTTGTGGATTTGAACGACATTAAGGCCAAGTACAGCGCTGACCAACATCCTGCCGTGCTGTCAGGCAGCAAGACAGAGGACGAGGTGCTGCGTGAGTTCCTTGACACATTCGATGGCGGTGAAAAGGACGGCAAGGTGCACCCCAGTGAGTTTGTGCGCTACTATGCCAATGTGAGCGCATCCATCGACGATGATGATTACTTTGAGCTCATGATCCGCAACGCCTGGCACATTAGCGGTGGCGAGGGCTGGTCGGCGAACACGACCTGCCGCCGAGTACTAGTTACCCACGCAGATGGATCGCACACGGTTGAAGAGGTGAAGAACGATCTTGGTATCGCTGCGGGCAACGTGGAAGCCATCCGCGCCAACCTCCAGGCTCAGGGAATTAACGATATCCAGTCTGTGAACACTACTGGTAGCGTCGACGCTCCGAGTGAGCCTGCTAACAAGCGTGCAAGCGAGAGCGTACCCCTCACGTGGCAAGGAAGAAACAGCACGGCGCTGGTGCGAGCTCGATCATTTTCGGCTAAGCTCATGGTCATCGTAGCACAGAGCGAACGTCTACGGTAGAAGATAGATCAAAGTAGCTCTCGCCAGCTTCATGAGTAAAAGACAAAATTGAATCAAGATCAACATCGTTCTTATTTTTGTTAGCTCCAACGAAACTATGAAGGTTGTGCTGCCTCAACGTAGACTTTTCCTCACCGGGCGAGCCCATGCAGAGTTTAATTAAAATTTGGCAATCATTGGCAACACTAGCACACGAGCCCTCAGCAAGCAAAACATACAACACAAAATGGAATTGATAGCCTCAACGTAGAGTTTTCCTCACCGGGCAAGCCCATGCAGAGTTTAATTAAAATTTGGCAATCATTGGCAACTCAATTCCACGCAGACACTTATACACTCACAACATGCATGCATCCACATGCCCTGATCTACCAGTTTGGGTAATTGTTGGCCTCAACATGTATACGTTGTCTTCATGGAGCGAGGCTCCAATCAGGGTATATTAAAGTTTGTTGAAATTGGCGATCATCGGCAAACAAATCCCATATCCACACCACACAGTACATACAATACACACTTGCAATAACACATATCATACCTTTTGCATCAATGTCAGCAATCCTCGCGAACCTGTTCACCACAAACAACAAACAGAACTCTGCAACACTTGATTTGTCTTCGCTCTGCAAAAAGCCCAAGGTCGTATTGGTTTCCCAACGTCCGAACCAGGAGCGGAGTGCTCGCATCCTTGAAAATCATCAATCTCCAACGTCGACCTCTCCGCTCCTGCAATCCGTCCGTCGAGTGCTTAAACCCATACAAAAGTGGGATCTCTGACTTACTGCCGCTTAGTTCTCCGGGATGTCCAGCTCGCCCTCAGTGATGAGGCGCTGGATCTCCGTCGGGGCCTCGCCGTTGACGGTGCAGCCGAGCGACGCGGCCGTGCCGAGGATCTCCTTGACCGTGCCGGCCAGAGTGCGGGCCATCGAGCGCTCGCGCATGATACGCGCCACGCTCAGGACCTGGTCCAGGGACAGGTTGCCGTCGTGCTTGATGTTCTTGACCTTCTTGCGGTCACGCGGGGGCTCCTTGAGCTCCTTGACCAGCAGCGACGAGGCGCTGGGGATGAGCGTGACCGTGGCCTGACGGTTGACGATCGTGAGCTTGACCGTGACGTTCAGTCCCTTCCAGTCCTTGGTGGCCTTGCAGATGTCCTCGCCGATCTTCTTGGGGGACAGACCGAGGGGACCGACCTTGGGGGCCAGAGCCGAAGCGGGGGCAACCTCGCCGCCCACCGTACGCAGAACGACGACCTTCTCTTCGCCAGCCGGAGGTGGAGCGCCCATGGTGTTTATAGAGGATGCGAGTTAGGAAAAAGGGAAGCGAAAGCTTGGAGAGCGAACTCGGAATGGCAGCAGCGGCTTGATGGGCACAAAGCGAACGTAGCTCCTCGACCAACCAACGCTGCAGAGTGGCGTGGACCACAAAACACCTCGATATAAAACCTCAAGCGGTACAGTGTACCTCAAATGGCTACATTTTGGTTGTTTTTGTTAGATGCTGGACAGACCGATACAGTGTACTTGTACATGTAGTGGACGCCAGTCAAAATCAGTCGGAAGATCTCAATGTCATGGATACCAGTGTCGAGGTTAGTCGCTCTAATATTGAGAGCCTAGTTCGTTCATTGGGCAGAGGAAATCATGCTATCGGCCTGCGTAATTTCTTCGGCGGTTACTCCTTATTGCGATTCAACGGCCACGCTGGCGTCATCCAGCACGAGTATTATATAGCAGTGAAGACAGTTAAGACGATCATCAATACACGCATGCGGGTTTTGCAAAACAACGTCCACAGGATTGACACCGATGCAAAAGCTTTTTATTTGACATTGAGCACTCGATGGACAGCTTGATGGCATCGTCACTGCAACAGGAGATCCGTTCATTTTCCTTCTTTATTTCGTCCTGAAAGGTCAAAAGGCCGTTACGTGCGCTTTTACGCCAACCACGGCCAGCGTCCGTTTTGCCGAGTACTGCGCACTTCACAATCCGCACCACAGCGCGGATAGCACAAGCTTGAACCTAGCCGAGAAGCGCGAGTGTGTCTAAACCCATGCAGGTCTCGGATGTCTCATATTTCCCAGTGGCCACGTTATCTTCGTCAACAGCAACGTCATCAAGTAATCCTGACAAACGACGTCAATGGACAGCTGATGACGACGCCGTCATCCTCCAATTCGTGCGTGATCACGGCACCAAGCGCTGGGCAAAGATCGCCACTCTGCTGCCAGGACGCACCTCCAAGCAGTGCCGCACTCGGTGGCTGAATTTCCTCGACCCGAACATCGACCGGGCGCCGTGGCGGGCAGCCGAGACGCAGCTGATCTTCTCGGCTCAGGAGCGACTCGGCAACCGCTGGGCAGAGATCGCCAAGCTGCTGCCTGGAAGGACCGACAACGCCATCAAGAACCACTGGTACTCCACGTACAGGAGACGCTGTCGGTTGGCAGCAAAACAGGGACACAAAGTGCCTATCGCCACAGCGACGAACTCGAGTCACGCAGTGATGAATTCGCCAAGTTTGACAAGTTCAGTGGCGGCTAAAGAACCCCGGAAGGCGTCGGCGGTGGGACTGTCGCCGTTGTCCTTGAGCTCTCCTAATGGGTCAGCGAACATTTTTACGCTCTTATCACCACTAGGACCGTCACCACACCACTCTCCAATGCTGCCGTTACCATTGCCATCGCCATCACCTAGGGCGTTATTCCCGTTTGAAAGTGATGGATCCATGGAGCAGCCAACAATGGGATCTGGAGACTGCATGATGCTGGAATCCAAAGCTTCGTGTCCAGGACCGACGTTGCAGAATCACTTGTCGGCGTGGGAGGGGTTGCCAGGACTTCAGCTCACGGACATAGACTCACCATCGCCGTCGTACAGTTCTAACGAGAGCACGCCGGCTTTGGTAATGACCCCAATACCTGCTGAAAACCCGTGGGTTGATAGGAAACGGCGGCCGGGCAAGTCCAGAGTGGAGATGCTCAGACAGCAAGACACTGGACGTGAGCGCAGCAACTCAGCAGATCTGTTCCTGGACTGTGTGGAAATGATGAACTTAAAGACGACAGGGGCCAACAGTAGTTGCGGTCTGGTGGGAATGTCAACGAATGACACAGACGATGAAGGTAGTGACCAACAACTGACTCCAACAGCGCCGATGGATTGCGAGAATCGAAACCAGTGCAACTTCGCGGGTGTTGGAAAGCAATGTTCCGACCTTGTCGCCTCGGATTTGAACTCCAAACGCAGTGGAGATTGCTTTTTAATTCCCCTGTATTACCTGCATCGCGGGACTTGATGACAACGACGACGCTACCAGGAGTTCGTCAACCAAACCTTAATTGATGCGCATCAACTGATCCGAATACTGTAGTTGTAGACTGAGGATGAATTACCAGATGTGTGAATAAGACAAACTTTTACTTTTCTGATCGAGCTCCTTACACAGAGCAAATGTCAAATGAGGTTGTCAATGATATTCCAGCAAACATTTCGTTCGTGTTTCATATTATCATTGATTCAGGCTACTCAGGATCGCAGGTGAGGGAAAACTCCGTGTCACATTGTACGGAGAGCACGAACTTGCCAAGTCGTCCGGGCTCGTAGGTGGTAGGAATGATGACATATCCACCTTTCGCGGCTGCAGATAGAACGAGATCGGGTGGTGAACTCACCGTGTGCAGAGGCACAAAGTCTGTCTCGCTCCAAGGTCGACCATTGATCATGATGTGGTTTGATGCTGAATTTGAGTCGCCACCTTCGGAGTCTCCAGGACGGTTGAACTTGCCAGACCCACCACGAAAGAGATAGAATCCGATCATGGACCCCACAGAGTCTCGTTGGCAGCGTGATCTCCACTCCAACTCTGATCGTGTTAGCGTGATACGTACTTTGGATGGCCGCACGCCCTGCATTTGCAGATAGAATTTTGGGTTCTGCCTCCAATCAGTGTGCAAGTGGCATCCACCAGACAGTGACGCCGTCCACTCCCCGGTACGCTCTGCACAGCACCCGCACCTTTAGGCAGCTCATCAACTAGTAGTGGGAAGTCGCAATCAATTTGAAGTTCGAAGGAGCCTTCAATGCCAGGCTCACCCAGTGTTGGCACAAGTAGGAGCCCACCCCCGCCGCTTGAATTCACAGCACTCTGAGAGTCTGATGCGAGCAGCCATTCTTTAGATAATTTCCGGAGATACAGGCATGCTAATGCTGGACTTGAGTACGATGATAGTCGACACCATTCTGTTGGCTTCACGAAAACTTCGGTGGCGGGAAATTGCTCGGCGGAACTCCAGACTGGGCATCAATTTGTGCTGGCGGCTCGCTATCATTCTCTGCATCTTCATCCTCAGTGTCGATCCTGTGATTGTTTCGAATCTTGGTGCTTCGTATCGACGCTTTGCTGATAGCATTTGCCTTGGCATACGGTGACTCAACAATTTCGCCAAGGAAGTTTGTCTTCTGTCCTTTGGTATGAGCTCGAAGCTGCGTTGCAGCTGAACTTCCAGACCCACCAACAACCACCTGTGGAGGAGCCGCATGACTAACTACTCTCACAGCCGTAATCCCAACAAAATTGGCGCGGTCTTTCGCCGCTTCTCGTTGTTGTCGAGACTTGTTACCAAGTAGTGCTCGGTGCGAAGTCTTGCGAAGAATCACTTTGATGGTCACATACGCCTTCGCCGCCAGCAATTTGCGTAGTCGACGCCGCTCGCGTGGTGAGCGTTCTGCAAAGCGCACCCAGAACTGTGGGTTTTGACACCATGACGGATTCTCTTCACCTGCTACATGAGCTTGTGGCAGTGGTAACAGCAACAACGGTCCACCAGCCGTCGTTGTCTCCACAGCGTTGGCATTTTCCTCAGAGGCCCCTGCAGCTTCACCGCTTGGAGTGCTACCAGAATCAACACGCCACCGACCGGTGCGAATCACAGACAAAATTGGAGGAACACGCTCGACACGCACGGGGCGAGGAGTGACAACGCGCAGAAAGAATTCCATCTCGACCTTGGGATTTGTCGTGTACGGTATGAGGTAATATGCTGCTCCCGGCGATAATACAATATCTTCCTTGACAAGCTCTCGCTCCGGAAGAGCCTTTGGCTGTCCACCGCTACCGGTATTCATCCCCCATTTCCAGATACACCACCAGTCAATGGAGTCGCCGGGTGCGCCAACGATGGTGTGGCTGGGGTAGCTGGTGTGGTTGTGATTCCAGTCGCGTCAATACCCGGAGCCGAAGTTTCGTATGAATGTGCCTCAGCCACTACGTGGGTGCGCTTGAACTCCCAAATGGCAGGCGGGGATCACTCGATGCTGCTGCCGCTAGCGATAGTTTCTCGCGTAGCAATACGAGATTGACAGCATAATTGTCCCCGCCATAAAGCCTAAAGTCGCGCTGAGCAAGAGATACCAACACGCCATTCACTGGCTTATCACTTGCATCTCCGCCGTTTATAGTCAAGGTCTGTGGCGGAATTGACAACTTAAACTGCGGATTGCGGTGCCAATTGGGGTCTGCGTCCTGAATCCAAGCCCATCGGGTTTTCTCAATTGAATTCTCTTTCAGGCGAGACACTTGTCCGTTTTGATTATGGTCGTCTCCTGTGGCAGGTGGAAGCGCCACCCCAATTGACGTTTTTGCGGGTGCTCCAGCTGCTGTCGTGCCCACCCAGTCGCCTCGCACATTGTATTGGTGCACATCCGGAGTGAACACATGCACTACAAAGAGCTCAGTGAAGGTGTCCAACAGGTCTTCAAAGACCATCCAAAAGCAGCCATCATGTCCCGAGCGAGAGAACTCGCAGCGTGGATCGGATCGCATCGCCTGTTCGATCTGCGTGTGTTCTTCCCACTTGCTGTCATCATTGGACCATTCACCTTTCCACATGCCGCGGCCCCAGACCGTCTTTAGCTTTACAAAGCGCAATACGGCATGTGGAGCTTGATGACCGCTCGAACTTGAACCTGTTGCGCCAGAACCTCCAGCAGTAGGGAGCCCTACCTCAGTCACATGTTGAATCACGTACTGCCGGTTTTTAACGATTCCCATCGCAGTGACGTCTTGTGCGTTGAACGACAGCTGACGGAGCTGCGTCGTAAGAATACATTTCTTGCGCTTATAGCGGAGCATCTGCTTCCACAACAGAGCGGTTGGACTCGTAGCTGCAGTCCCAGCGTTGAGTTGGTCAAACTGTAGTTGCTTCACTCGCTCTTGTTGCAGATCCACACGATGCGCACTGCCTCCTGTGCAGTCTAGAAACGCTTCTAGTATTCGCCCACTGCTTGTGCCTGCACTTCCACCAATTCCTCCACCGTGTTTCTCATCCAAAGTCTGGTAGCTGCCGTGCAGCTTTGCGTACGCCTTTTCCAGTAGAGGAATGAACACTTCGTTCTTATCGACACTGCCGCCGTATAATACCGATCCAGGAGGTGTAAACGTTCCTGAAGGCCTGTCGTCAAGCTTGAGTTCCATCGAGTAAGGGATCTTCGTGTCCGTCGTGACTGTTACCCACTGGTCGTCTTTGTAGAATCGACAGGTGACGACTCCGAACTGCTTGAAAGCGTTGAGCGACTCGGATACGAACAGATTCTCGATGAGGTTGTCAGGGTGAAGCGCTACCGCTGCGAACACTCCTAGTAGCCACGCGTCATTGAGTTGACCCTCACGTATCACTCCACAGCCTGTTGAGCTCTTGAAGTAGTCTGGATTTTCTGTGTATTCCGTCGGTCGGTACCAGTACACACTACCTGCGGGTCTCTCTGAGTAAACTGTGGAATTCTGTTGCGGCACGTAGTCTGGTAATTTAGTCGGGTCGATGTACAGACTCGAGAGCTCGGTGGAAGGGAAGTCCGGGTCTTCATAGAGCGGATTCAAGCCACTCGTTTCGTCCTGTTGGGTGCTGAGCCATTGGATGATCTCGTTCTCAGCTGCTTGCGGTAGAATGCTAGTGGAATCGACTCTTAGAGCGACGTGGGGCATCGCCACAGAGCAGAGTGCAAACGGTATGCCTTGGAACTAATACAGCACAGAATTGAGTTGGCGTTTGTATGGGACGCGAAACGACGCGAGTTTTGTAACAACAAGTTGAAGTTGGCTATCAGTTAGATGTTACAAACATCATTCAGATCGATTGTACCCGGGTTTTGGTACATTCGCTCATGTAACATCTAACTGCTATCCAGCTTCAGTTACGAAGTCCGTCGCCATACAAATCAGCAGTTGGTCTGTGATGATCTTGCGTTGCGTCGCACTTGGCGAGGGGAGGGGCCTCGAGACAGCAGTTGCTGCAGCAGATATCCACGGATCAGCAAAGCACAAGTCGCTGCAGCTGTCTGGCAGCAAAGAGTGCAGGACGACAGCAGTCCTCTGCGCCTCGTGTGCGTCAATAGCGAAGGCAAGAGAGAACTTGAAAGGTCTTCCGAGAGAGGCGTGGAGCTTGCAGACCTCGCACAAGGCGTCGGCAGTTGGTGCGACGACGAGGTCTCTGGGTGCGGGAGAAGCTGCGTCCGCAGAAGTCTTGATGGAGAGGCAGTCGGTTGTCAACGCCAGGTCCTTGCGCTGGTTTGAAAAGGATCAGCATCAACACAGCATCCATCACTACGGCGGTGCGCAGCTCCAGCGGGTTGCTTGGAATTGTTCGCCTACACCACCGTCAAGCGTTCTCAGTGATCCCACGGAGGTGTCAAGGCAGTAGCCCAGAGATAACGAGCGTCTCACTATCGAGGTGCGGCTGGCTCAAGCTGCTGCGCTACAGACTCCCGAAATGGCAGGTACTAATGGCACACTGCCGCTCCATTGGCAGTTGCCACTGGCGACAATATGTCGGAGGTATTGATACATTCGTGGAGATGAATGCTGTCTACAAGAGATCGCAGCTGAGCTTGACAGCTTCTGCAGTTTTAGCACCGATCCGGAGGTGGTACAGGCGACTTAAGGCTGGAGAAGCTGCGTTGGACGCTTACTTCCGTGGCCTATTGCTGTTGCAATAGTGTGGCTGCTGAATATCGAGCGGTAGTGGTACTCATCTCTGAATTATTGAGCGGACGGCAGGCCTTGGTGAACAACCTCGTATGGTGATTACCATTGGCGAAACGCGAGTTGCGTTGGGTCGAGCTTCGTTAGGCTCTATGGAGACGGGCTCATACGTATGCGATTTCCAAAGCATCAGAGCGTGGCGTTTTGCTCGTGTCTTGGCACACAGGGTGTCGTACAAACGGTAACGACCATTGTCTGCGTTGCCAAGTCCAACGGTAATCACCATTTCGCCGAGGTCTAGATTACATTGGAGTTGTGGAAGCCGCACTGGAGGTTGAACGATGACAAAGGCGTGATTGACCCACCCGTACAATCAGCCGTGCATACACTCAATCACAGGCGAAGACCACGCAGTAGCTCCCTGTCCAAGATGGTGATCTAGGTTTGGTGACGAGGTGCAAGGCAAAACGAAGACGATTGAGCAGCAATGGTTGGAAAGGAATGGTGGATTAAATATTACGAGGAGTGCTAGTGGTTAATGGATACAGCTACGACTGGTACAACGAGAAGAAGGCTGTCGCTTGCGATCTACTTCATGGAGAATCGACGGTTGTTGACGGCGTTCTCGTGCGCTGCTGTCGTCCGCTCCTTGGACTCCGCCACCTGCCGCAAGAACCAGGTCTCGGTCTCGAAGTCGAAGAGGCGAGAGCCGGCCTGGACTTGATATTTGCTCGGGTTGGTGCGACTGCGACGTTCGGCAGTCGCTTGAGCCGTCAGCTGGGCTTTGACCGTCGACTGGACG
Organism: Phytophthora boehmeriae; assembly: GCA_011947355.1. Taxonomy (NCBI): domain Eukaryota; phylum Oomycota; class Peronosporomycetes; order Peronosporales; family Peronosporaceae; genus Phytophthora; species Phytophthora boehmeriae. The sequence continues at coordinate 19,552 of JAAVTJ010000360.1, read as the reverse complement.
GCCAGCTGGACCTTGGCGGTTTGGTGGGCTTGAATTGGAGCCATGTTGACGCTGCGAAGGCGCGGTAGCTGAACCTTTGTCGGGGCGCGCAGACGGCTGGTGAAAGAGCGCTGGATCTTGTCCGTCGGCTTGAGGGTAGCTTGTTGTGGAGCTTGCAACCGCAGAGGAGCAGTCGACTCGGAGGCCGGCACTTTCTCGTCGGCGATGTTCGACTCGAGAACGGATGCGACGCGACCATCGTGCGTGTCTGGCAGCGACGGGATCGGTTGGTCGGTCGATGGGACGTCAGCGGGGACGAGTCCGGGCGTGGATAGCAAGTCGACACTGGTGCTCGAGCGTGGCCGCGTCGCCGTTGTCATCGTCGACGCAGCGAAGGCCTCGTAGAAGTCGACGAGCGTGGCCACGCCTTGGTTGGTGGCGATCGTTGAGGCGGAGGTGGTGGCCGCGTTGGGTGAGGAGACGTAGGTCTCGAAGAAGTGGATGCGCGCTTGGACGGACATCGTGGAGGTCAGCTTGGAGCTTGGAAGGGGAGCTTGGAAGGAGCTTGTGGGGTAGGCCGCGAAATCGGAAATGAGCTCTTGGTCTCACCGGTGGCGGCTTGTCCTCGGTTCGGCAGTCGAGTGTGTGACAGCGGCGCGTGTGTGCGTGCGTGCGGCTTGATTTTCGCTTGGCAGGCGCGAGTAACACCGGTTTGAGCGCGAAGAGTGAGGTTTTAAACATCAAAGCCACGTATCTCACGAGAAAGGCAGCAAGGCTATTGTGCAAAGTTTGCTTTTGGTTTCACGAAACAGTACAAGATGAATCTACTGCAACATGATGCAGTGCAAAATGGCTGCCAGCTCTCCTTTCCAACTCGCTTCGCTACCATTGTTGTGGTTCATTTGACAAAGCGTCGAAGTAGCCATTCTACTGACAGATACAGCGCGTAAAGTCGTAAAGTGAAGGTGCATTGCGGAGACCGAACAGCCAGACGTTCCGTTGACTCCGTCCCATTTAATCTGCGGTGTTACTCACTGGTGACTTGGCCAGTGTGGACGCTCGCTGTACACCGCCAATAAAACGTCGTAGCTCTTCAAAACGTTGTAGCTCTCCAGAGGTTGTGGCTCTCCAAAGGTTGTGGCTCTCCAAAGGTTGTGGCTCTCCATCCACTGCACACTGCAGCGTTCCTACTGTTTACAGATGTATGTTTGGCCGAGCTATTGACAGGCGTGGTACATGCTAACTCGCTTTTTGATTTGGATACTTTTTGCTGTTCGTAACCCGTAACTGCCAGCCAACTTCAACTTGACTTAAAACCTCGCAGTCGCTCAGCTCCGTCAATCCTTCGACGTGCCGTGGTTGTAAGCTCTGCAGAATAGAGCAGCCTCGCCATGACACGTTTATTCGTATCTGCTTTCTTCGCTTTGCACCGTAGTACTAGGTCGGATCAACTGGGCGTTTGCTGGTAGACACGAGATGGTAAGTCACGTTGAAGTTGTCCAGCAGTAAGCCAAGTTGAAGTTAATCAGCTGTTACACACAGCAAAAAGTATCCAAAAGGTCCCGCATTGAATAGACAGAAGTGTGCATCCTTCCATGTAGAATAGCCATGGCTGCTGCTGCCTTGATGGCGCTGATCTACAGACACAAGGCTCAATAGAAGTTGCAGTCAATGCTATCTGAAGCGGTCCAAACGCTGTGGGTGGAGAGCCACAACCTTATGGAGAGCTACAGCTGTTGTTGATGGAGTGAAGCAGGAGTCAGATGACGTTGCGGAGGCGCAGTTGGACCTTCGTCGGCGCTCGCAGGCGCGAAATCTTCACAGAGATCTTAACACGAACATAACCCAGAAGCTTTCAGAATGATGTTTTGATTCTGTAGTAGCTTCCTAGCGTCTTGAAGTGAAGATGAGGCTTGCTAGCGATCCGTTACAGTCCACAGCTACTTGCAGCTAACACATGCCACGTCGTCGGCATCTTCTCGCAGCTCACTCTCTCGTTAGAGCAACTGGTTGTTTCCCTTGGAGCCGACATAGCCGCCCAACTGGATCAACGACACGACGCCGTCCGCGAACTCTGCGCCCCAGCCGCCCTTCAGTCTCACCGACGCGACCTTCGGCTCTCCTGCGAACGCTGCACACACCACCGGCCTGCCATTCTTCACACCAACGTCAATGAAGCTCTGAGGCAACGCAGCACTGAGCGCCGGGGACTGCGGCTCTTGGGAGTTGAGGAACCCGAAGCAGATGACGCCGTCAAAGCCTCCGAACTCCGTCAGCTTGTTGGCCGCGTATGGCAATTGCTCCTCTTGCTGTAGAGAAGCTTGGACTCGAAATAAGACGATGGGATTGGAGGAAATGCGATTCAGCGAATGAGAGCGGCAGGAGATGAAGCCATTTTGAAAATGTGATTTTTCTTACTAATGATGATCCCAATCACGATGTAATCACTTGACTTCTTCGCTACACTACCACCGCGATGATAACTGATGCACTCTCATCCGCTCTCGCCAACTCGCAAGCGACCGCCGCGCTGCCAGACATTAGTCCGGCAGTCTCACACACCTTCGACTTTGGTCGCCTCGAAGCTGCAAGAATCGCCGGTACAAATGGCTCCAACGTCGCCCTTGGACCTCGAACCTGTGCAGACCAAGACCTCTGTGAAGGTGTCGCGCCTGCGAGCGCCGACGAAGGTCCAACTGCGCCTCCGCAACGTCATCTGACTCCTGCTTCACTCCATCAACAACAGCTGTAGCTCTCCATAAGGTTGTGGCTCTCCACCCACAGCGTTTGGACCGCTTCAGATAGCATTGACTGCAACTTCTATTGAGCCTTGTGTCTGTAGATCAGCGCCATCAAGGCAGCAGCAGCCATGGCTATTCTACATGGAAGGATGCACACTTCTGTCTATTCAATGCGGGACCTTTTGGATACTTTTTGCTGTGTGTAACAGCTGATTAACTTCAACTTGGCTTACTGCTGGACAACTTCAACGTGACTTACCATCTCGTGTCTACCAGCAAACGCCCAGTTGATCCGACCTAGTACTACGGTGCAAAGCGAAGAAAGCAGATACGAATAAACGTGTCATGGCGAGGCTGCTCTATTCTGCAGAGCTTACAACCACGGCACGTCGAAGGATTGACGGAGCTGAGCGACTGCGAGGTTTTAAGTCAAGTTGAAGTTGGCTGGCAGTTACGGGTTACGAACAGCAAAAAGTATCCAAATCAAAAGCGAGTTAGCATGTACCACGCCTGTCAATAGCTCGGCCAAACATACATCTGTAAACAGTAGGAACGCTGCAGTGTGCAGTGGATGGAGAGCCACAACCTTTGGAGAGCCACAACCTTTGGAGAGCCACAACCTCTGGAGAGCTACAACGTTTTGAAGAGCTACGACGTTTTATTGGCGGTGTACAGCGAGCGTCCACACTGGCCAAGTCACCAGTGAGTAACACCGCAGATTAAATGGGACGGAGTCAACGGAACGTCTGGCTGTTCGGTCTCCGCAATGCACCTTCACTTTACGACTTTACGCGCTGTATCTGTCAGTAGAATGGCTACTTCGACGCTTTGTCAAATGAACCACAACAATGGTAGCGAAGCGAGTTGGAAAGGAGAGCTGGCAGCCATTTTGCACTGCATCATGTTGCAGTAGATTCATCTTGTACTGTTTCGTGAAACCAAAAGCAAACTTTGCACAATAGCCTTGCTGCCTTTCTCGTGAGATACGTGGCTTTGATGTTTAAAACCTCACTCTTCGCGCTCAAACCGGTGTTACTCGCGCCTGCCAAGCGAAAATCAAGCCGCACGCACGCACACACGCGCCGCTGTCACACACTCGACTGCCGAACCGAGGACAAGCCGCCACCGGTGAGACCAAGAGCTCATTTCCGATTTCGCGGCCTACCCCACAAGCTCCTTCCAAGCTCCCCTTCCAAGCTCCCCTTCCAAGCTCCAAGCTGACCTCCACGATGTCCGTCCAAGCGCGCATCCACTTCTTCGAGACCTACGTCTCCTCACCCAACGCGGCCACCACCTCCGCCTCAACGATCGCCACCAACCAAGGCGTGGCCACGCTCGTCGACTTCTACGAGGCCTTCGCTGCGTCGACGATGACAACGGCGACGCGGCCACGCTCGAGCACCAGTGTCGACTTGCTATCCACGCCCGGACTCGTCCCCGCTGACGTCCCATCGACCGACCAACCGATCCCGTCGCTGCCAGACACGCACGATGGTCGCGTCGCATCCGTTCTCGAGTCGAACATCGCCGACGAGAAAGTGCCGGCCTCCGAGTCGACTGCTCCTCTGCGGTTGCAAGCTCCACAACAAGCTACCCTCAAGCCGACGGACAAGATCCAGCGCTCTTTCACCAGCCGTCTGCGCGCCCCGACAAAGGTTCAGCTACCGCGCCTTCGCAGCGTCAACATGGCTCCAATTCAAGCCCACCAAACCGCCAAGGTCCAGCTGGCCGTCCAGTCGACGGTCAAAGCCCAGCTGACGGCTCAAGCGACTGCCGAACGTCGCAGTCGCACCAACCCGAGCAAATATCAAGTCCAGGCCGGCTCTCGCCTCTTCGACTTCGAGACCGAGACCTGGTTCTTGCGGCAGGTGGCGGAGTCCAAGGAGCGGACGACAGCAGCGCACGAGAACGCCGTCAACAACCGTCGATTCTCCATGAAGTAGATCGCAAGCGACAGCCTTCTTCTCGTTGTACCAGTCGTAGCTGTATCCATTAACCACTAGCACTCCTCGTAATATTTAATCCACCATTCCTTTCCAACCATTGCTGCTCAATCGTCTTCGTTTTGCCTTGCACCTCGTCACCAAACCTAGATCACCATCTTGGACAGGGAGCTACTGCGTGGTCTTCGCCTGTGATTGAGTGTATGCACGGCTGATTGTACGGGTGGGTCAATCACGCCTTTGTCATCGTTCAACCTCCAGTGCGGCTTCCACAACTCCAATGTAATCTAGACCTCGGCGAAATGGTGATTACCGTTGGACTTGGCAACGCAGACAATGGTCGTTACCGTTTGTACGACACCCTGTGTGCCAAGACACGAGCAAAACGCCACGCTCTGATGCTTTGGAAATCGCATACGTATGAGCCCGTCTCCATAGAGCCTAACGAAGCTCGACCCAACGCAACTCGCGTTTCGCCAATGGTAATCACCATACGAGGTTGTTCACCAAGGCCTGCCGTCCGCTCAATAATTCAGAGATGAGTACCACTACCGCTCGATATTCAGCAGCCACACTATTGCAACAGCAATAGGCCACGGAAGTAAGCGTCCAACGCAGCTTCTCCAGCCTTAAGTCGCCTGTACCACCTCCGGATCGGTGCTAAAACTGCAGAAGCTGTCAAGCTCAGCTGCGATCTCTTGTAGACAGCATTCATCTCCACGAATGTATCAATACCTCCGACATATTGTCGCCAGTGGCAACTGCCAATGGAGCGGCAGTGTGCCATTAGTACCTGCCATTTCGGGAGTCTGTAGCGCAGCAGCTTGAGCCAGCCGCACCTCGATAGTGAGACGCTCGTTATCTCTGGGCTACTGCCTTGACACCTCCGTGGGATCACTGAGAACGCTTGACGGTGGTGTAGGCGAACAATTCCAAGCAACCCGCTGGAGCTGCGCACCGCCGTAGTGATGGATGCTGTGTTGATGCTGATCCTTTTCAAACCAACGCAAGGACCTGGCGTTGACAACCGACTGCCTCTCCATCAAGACTTCTGCGGACGCAGCTTCTCCCGCACCCAGAGACCTCGTCGTCGCACCAACTGCCGACGCCTTGTGCGAGGTCTGCAAGCTCCACGCCTCTCTCGGAAGACCTTTCAAGTTCTCTCTTGCCTTCGCTATTGACGCACACGAGGCGCAGAGGACTGCTGTCGTCCTGCACTCTTTGCTGCCAGACAGCTGCAGCGACTTGTGCTTTGCTGATCCGTGGATATCTGCTGCAGCAACTGCTGTCTCGAAGCTCCTCCCCTCGCCACGTGCGACGCCGCCACAGGCCAACTGGGGGCTTGTATGGCGACGAGAGCGCGTAACAGAGGAGCTTGAAGCTGGAATGCAGTTAGATGGTACAAGACTGGAAGCTGGATAGCAGTTAGATGTTACTTGAGCGAATGTACCAGAAACCAGGTACAGGTCGACTGAATTGACATGCTGGCTCGGAGATGGCATGGCGTGGCCTTCCGACGCCTTGGCTGGGCTTCATACTCGACTCCACACTCCCAATCCTGTTTAGAACAGTCTACGCCAAGTGTACTGCGTGTTGGTGTGCTTGGATTAGGTGCGATTGGCACCATTTTCTTCACTCGACTGGGCCAATTGGCGTCAGCATCGAAGCAGTTGACGCTGCATGTGGATGGCTTCGTCAAGCCTCAGCACTTTAATAACTGGGCCAAGAGCGAGCAGTTGCAACTGACTCTGCAGAGCCACAAGTCGCAGGACGAGACGCTGCAGTTCGCGGCGAACGGAGATGCACAAGCGGCAGTGGCGAATCACGCTCCGAACGTCCGAGTCTGTACGCTGGAGAGCACTGGGAGCGGACATTACGAGCGTCTGGATGTTCTTCTAGTGGCTGTTAAGGCCTACGATAGTGTCGAGACGATCCGCGAATTACGAGAGAGACATCGACACTTGTTGCGCGAAGACGCTCTGTGCGTCTTGCTGCAGAACGGATTGGGAGAGTTACCAGCAGGACAAGATGAGGCTTTGCGTGTCAATCCAGCTGATCGTTGGCAGTTCGTGAATGGTGTGACGTACGTTGGAGGACGTGTGTTGTCATTTGGTAATGTGCTTACAAGTGGGCTAGATGCTGGGATGACGTACCTCGCACCATTCCAGATCTCGAATGCCTCGCAAGCGGAGGAAGACTTGCAACAGCGTGATGCCAAGATAGATATGTTGACGCAAATTTTGCTTGCAGCCGGTACGCCTTATAATATCTCATTGGCATTAGGCATGTTGATGACGTGGTGTTGTGTGAAGGGATTCACTGTGAGGTCCTGGAGTCTAGCAAAATGCAGGAGATCCTCTGGCGCAAGCTCATCGTAAACGCTGCGATCAATCCTTTGGCCTCACTCTTAGACTCCACGAACGCGGTAAGCCCTGTTGTTATTATCGTTAGATTGATTTTCTGCCCTTTGACAGCATTCCTTGCGCCTAACGCTGCCCAGTGTGTAGCCAGTAGTGAAGCCAGTCGGCACTGTGTAAACATGATTGTGCAGGAGGCGCTTGCGGTTGCATTGAGCGAGGGAGTTTCTCTGTCTTGCACTCAGAACGTTAGAGCTATCACTGGAAAATCTACCGGTATCTGGACATCACATAACTGATATATTCTGCTTGTACAGGAGCTCGTGGAGGAAGTCCTGACGGTGGCTCGCAACACAGGTAGCAACGTCTGCTCCATGTTGGCAGATCTTCGTCGCGGCTCCAGGTTGGTAGCTGATTCATGTTGACGTTTGCCTTTTCGGAACATGTATCCGAGCTTGATTCTGCTGTGCTATAGGACAGAGATTGATGCCATCACTGGACGAATTATCGCGGGTGGACGACGGCATGGAATTTCTACACCTACGAATGAGCTACTGCTATCGCTGGTGAAAGCTCTTGAGGAAGAAGGAGTAAGCCGCGTGCTGTAGACACAAGTCTTTTGTGTTTAACATTCCGAGAACGTAGAGAGCGCTTGAGAGCTTCAAGTAGGCTGGCATAGTCCATGCCAACTTGCGAGGGTGCTCCATGCCGCAACTTTCAGATCGTTGCAGATTACAACGAATTTGGGCAATACGTCAGGGCGTCATCAGTTCTTCCTGCCGTGTCAAACACGATAGGAAACCCCGCTCCGATCTGCAAGATGGAGTTCTTCTGAACACGCCGTGCCAGTGGCTGCCGATCTTGTGGGAACGCCACCCTTGTGTCCACTGGACACTGTCCAGCTAGATCGGCGCCCATCAACATTGCCTGTCAATGGATACATTTTTCGTCTGCATTTGCGCAATCATAATGATGAGAGAGGGACTGCTCCACCCGACCAGATATCCGGCTATACATTAACAGCGATCTGAAAATCAACCGCCATATACTTCAATTTATACGTGAATTGTGGATTTTATGCATCACCAGTCTGGCGCAGCAACGCTTGCCATCAAAACTATCTGTCGTTGGATTCGGCGACAGGTCACACAATCGAATCCGCCGCCGAGCGTCCAGGTCTCCCCCGCTCAAGTGACGTCGGTTTCCCCTTTTGGCGACCATCATTCCGCCATGTCCAAAGACGAAGCTGAAGTGTTCAAGCGACTTCCGACCTCCGTCGTCCCTGAAAAGGTACAAACACTCCTTCCCCCTCCTTCCCCCCTCCTCCTCCAACTAACCGTCGCCCTCTTCAACGCAGTACCATGTGGACTACCAAGTCATCGACCTCTTAAACTTCCGCTTCGAGGGCTCCGAGCGCGTCACGTTGCGCGTGGACGAGACGACGTCCTCCATCACGTGCCACGCCGCCGAGCTCTACGTCTTCGACGTGTCAGTGGAGGACACAGCGTTCAAGAAGACGCAGCAGTGCGAGCAGATCCAAGTGGTGGCCAAGGACGAGTCCGTGACCTTCCACTTCGCTGAGCCACTGGCCAAAGGCGCCCGCGTGACGCTCAAGTTGCAGTTCCACGGCTTCCTGAACGACCACTTGCGAGGCTTCTACCGCACAGAGTACGAGAACCAAGGGGAGAAACGAGTGCTTGCCGTCACACAATTCGAAGCCTGCGACGCTCGTCGCGCCTTTGTGTGCTGGGACGAACCAGCTATTAAAGCCACTTTCGAGATCTCGATGGTCACAGAGCCAGATCTAGTGGCGCTGTCCAACGCTCATGTGGTGGAGACGCTGGTGCGGCCCAAGAAGAATGCGCATATCCGTAAGAACACGCGCTCAGATGTTGGAGGAGCGATGGAGAAGGTGTGGAAGTTTGCAGAGTCGCCTCTGATGTCCACGTACTTAGTGGCAATGGTGGTGGGCGAGTTTGATATGATCTCGGATCTGACCAAGGAAGGAGTGATTGTCAATGTGTACACGGCGCCGGGGCAAAGTGCCCGTGGACGCTTTGCGCTTAATGTGGCTACCAAGGCTTTGTCGTTCTTTACAGAGAGCTTTGGCATCTCATATCCACTGAAGAAAGTGGACATGGTGGCTATCCCAGATTTCCTTGGCGCGATGGAGAACTGGGGGCTCATTACGTATACGGAGACGTATTTGTTGGTTGATGAGAAGCTCAGCAGTCACGAAGTCAAGGCTGACGCCACCCGCACTGTGTGCCATGAGCTTTCTCACCAGTGGTTTGGCAATCTCGTGACGATGGATTGGTGGACGGGTTTGTGGCTTAACGAGGGATTCGCACAATTCATGGAGTTTGACGCAGCTGATCACATCTACCCAGAGTGGAAATTGTGGGAAACGTTTGTGCAGGACATTATGCTGGGATCCGCTTTCGTGAAGGATTCCATGCTGTCGTCACACCCGATCGAAGTAGTGGTGAACCATCCGCAAGAGGCGGACGAAATCTTCGATGCTATTTCATACCACAAGGGCTCGAGCGTGGTGCGCATGCTGTCGGAATTTCTAGGACGCGATATATTTTACCGTGGTGTGCACGACTATCTCGTAAAGCATAGCTACAAGAACACAGTGACAGAGGATTTGTGGGAAGCTTTGGAGCAGGCTTCTGGGCAGAAGATAAAGGAGATGGCGAACACGTGGACCAAACAAGTGGGTTTCCCACTCGTCACCGTGCAACAGAATGCGGACGGCAAATGCGTTTTGCTTCAAGAACGTTTCTTCTCAGATGCACAGTGGAGCAGCGGCGATAACTCCTTGTGGGATGTACCCTGACGTTTTGCACTTCGGAGGACCCGAACTCCATCAAGCGAGTCGGAATCTGGGACGCCAAAACTGCATCGCTGAAGAATTCTACGGCGCCAAATACACCGCTGGCTGCTGGGGATGACATCAACAAGCAGATCCAAGTACCTGACGGGCCTAAGGGATGGATCAAGCTTAACCCGAACCAGGCCAGTTATTACCTCGTGAACTATTCGCCAGCTTTGTGGAAGCGACTTCAAATTCCTGTGAAAGAGAAACTTCTTGGTGTGCCTGACCGAGTTAGCCTCTTAAACTCAGTGTTCACGTTTGCTCGCACTGGTGCATTGGAGCTTTCTGTCGCGCTAGACTTCACGAGCTCGTATCTCGACGAGTCTGCATCCTTGTGCTGGAAGGAAATTTCACGCAATTTGGGGTACTACTCCACCCTTTACCGTGACGAATCGTTCTACCCGGAATTCCAGCGATACATTCGTACGCTATTTGCTCACGTGATGAAGCGCTTGGGCTGGGATGCTGCTGATAAGGAAGCTTCGCCCGATGAAGGTGAATTCCGCAAGACCGTGATTCATCGTTTGGGTCTTGCTAACGATGCAGAGGTGATTAAGGAGGCCAAGCAACGCTTTCATGCTTACATCGGCGGTAACTCGTCGGCACTTGCGGCCGATTTGCGTGGCTCCGTGTTTACCTTAGAGGTTTTGCACGGTGATGCCGCAAATGCCAAATTGTTGCAAGAGCTGCACAATTCAAGCGACTTTGCCGAAGAACGAGAAGACTGCCTCAATGCCATGGGATGTGTTTCAGGTTCAAATGCGAAGCTCCAAGTATTAGAATGGGCCGTAGAGAACGTGAAAGCACAGGACATTCGCTATCCGTTTGTCAGCGTGGCCAGTGACAAGGTCGGTGCGCAAGTCGCCTGGCAGTACATTCAGGATAAGTGGGACTACTTGACGAAAAAGTATTCGGCAATGACTCTTGGATTTATCGTGTGCGGAGTTGTTGCTCGCTTCCAAAGTGAGGCCAGCGCAGCAGAAGTGGATGCCTTTATGGTTGGCAAGGACACGGGGGATACAAAAGACGCCTTGAGGTGGCCCTTGAAGGGGTACGTCTTAAGAGCGCCGTGTTTTGTCGTGACCGCGAGACTTTAGCGAAATGGCTGAAGGAGCGCGCCGTATAGAGCGACGTGTGGTGAGCTCGTAACTCAACTTCATGTCACTTATGGTAAATGTCTTGTTTCCCACTACCTTTCAGAGTTGTTCGAGCATGGTCCGTTAATTTGTCTCTACGTACTCGTCCTAGTTCGGCGTGTCCACGCCTGCACGCACACCTCCACGGGCAAGCAGGTCGGCGATGTCGTCCTTGTTCGGCAACTGCGACGCGCGCACGTCCTGCACCAGGCGCTGAACCTTCTTCTCCTGCTTGAGATACTGCACTGCCAAGTTGCCCAAGTTGCTGTCTGGCAGAGCCTCCGTGAACTGCAAGCCTTCACGGTACACGATCTTGCTGGCCAAACTCGAAGCAACGATGGAGCGCAAGTAAGCGAGTGGCACATTTTGCTGCACACGGTCCAGAGCCAGCTCTCGGAGCTTGGGAGGTAAGTGCTCCTCAATCAGCGTGAACAAGGCGCGTTGATCTTCCTCGCAAACATTGTCAAAGTGGGCGAGGACGGCGTCGTGGACGCGAGTGATGGCTCGACTGATGCGTTCGCTAGCAGGCGGCAGCGCGGCAGTCGGGTTCTTCTTGTACTCGCGGAACAGAAGCTGTGCTTCCACACGCGCCAAAGAACGCAGCTTGTCCACTACTTGCACCACTAGCTCGTCCTTCACAGCCAAGAACTCGTCCGTCTCGAGAAGCATACTGGCAACAATCTCGTACGACGAGCAGATCACTCCGCACTTGTTGGCTGAGCTGTCTTTCACAATCACCACACCAGCGTTGTCGAACAATAGCTGACGCGCTTCAGGAGTGATAAACAAGTTTGCACCTTCAACGACGAGACTGGAGGAAGGCTTTCCATCGGCGTCAAGGTAGTCGCTCCAGTTGTTCTCATTGATGGTGTTCGGGCGGCCGCCTGCAGGAATAAACAAGTCACTCTTCACACGGTTGTGCATCGAGTTACGGGCACGAATGCCTTCTTGGGTATTGATGTCGTACTTCACACCAGATAAAGGAGATATCTTGGACTCGGCGAAGCTTGACAACGGCAACGATTCATGCACAAGGCGCAACAGCTCCTGCATGTCCAGACCTTGGGGATCCTCGATCACCCCGGTGCCATCGCAAATACCTACAATGCGCAGGTTGTCACCGTACTCGCGGTGTAGGATCTTGATCACGTTGCCAGCAACATCTCCATCAGTTCCACCTGTGATCTTCACTGTAAACGGCTGCTTAGTCGGATCGATGTTTTGCGAGCGCAGTGCGACATCGGCAAACACCGCGACACCTTCGCTGGTGACGCCATACACCTTGTGATTGAAACCAGCGTCGGGCTTGGAGCTGATGAAAGCACGCGGGATCGGGTAGCCACGGTATGCAGCTCGCTTTGTCATCCACACGATATCCTCCGGGATGATATTCTCATCGGGACCCAGGTAAATCAGCTCGTCTTGGCCATAGTAATCCACGATCTTCTCCTTCACAGCCTCATCGGTTGTGTTCAGATCGAGCAGCGCGTCGGAAAAAGCCTTGACACTCTTGCGAATGATGAAGTCGCGAGGAGCAAAGTCGCCCACAGGTCCAACGATGGGGTCACAGAGCACCACAGCCTTGGAACCTCCCTCAGGAATGTCCTTGTTCTTCAGCTGCTGGGCAAAAGCCAAGTTGTACGCTTCGTTGTACTGACGCGCACTTTCGAGTGCGTGTGTGTGTGTAGAGCTAGGGTATACCATGCGAAGACCACCTCGAGCAATGTCACGGAAGCGCACGTGGAAGCCCTTAAAACGTCGGCCATAGATGAAAAACACACCGAAGGGCGTATCCTTGCCCACAGTTCCATAGCCCATGACCTTGGGGTCCATGCGCAACGATAACGCATAGCGGTCGCGCACGTATTTGTTAGTGCGTAGTGTACCACGAACGGCATCCACCATGGTGTTGAGCAGAAAGATGGCGTCCTCAGTCTCCACGTTGCGACGAATTTCCGTCTTAATTTCATCGACAATCGCATCCTGTTTTTCTGCGGTCAGCGGCTGGTGGTGTGGGTCGAACTTGTCCATGAAGAAATCTGCGATTTTTGACGCCAGAGGAAGCTGCTGGTCGTGCTTTAGTGTCTCCATTATGCGCGTCAGCGAGTATGCAAACGGATCTTTCTTTGCAAGAACACCGTGAAGCATATTACCGTACGCATAGATTAGCTCAGCGCGCGAGATACCCAGATTTGGATGGTGCACAGTGAGATTTAGAGGACGATCGTCGATCCACTTAAGAAGTTTGAGGTTGCCAGAGATCTTAAACCACTCAAACTGGAAGTCAGTTTTCAAGGCTTCCGCGCTGGGCTGTACGAGGATCCGAATCATAGCCACATGTCCCTTTTGTTGTTCGGGTCCTTGACGACATCCAAGTGTGCTCTCACCACGTTGAGCTTGCACAGACCGAGGTAGGTGGCAGCCTTCTGCATGAAGCTCTTGGGGATCACATTGGACGCCGCGATGGTGAGCATGGTCTGAGGGATGTCGTGCGACGCGAGCTTGTTCTCCTCGTTACGGTTCTCCCAGTTGTGCTCCACCTGCACCGTCACGCCTTCCGTGCCGCGCACTTTGTTGAACAGATTCATCTGCCACGCTAGACGTCGAGGGTTGCTGAACTGCACGTACATGGTGTTGCTGTAGCTCAGGAACGTATCCACCGCCTCCGGCTCAAAGTGTTTTCCCGGCGCTGGGTAAGATGGGTCATTGGCGTACTTGCCCGACTGGATCTCAGCGCAGAACTTGAGGATGTTGTTCCGAGCATCTTGCTCTTCTGGCGTTTTGTTTAGAAAAGGTTCTTGTTGACCAAAGCGGAAGATATCCAATCCCAGTGAATCATCCAGCGCCGTAAAGATCTTGACGCGTGCTAGAGTCGCGCCGTCCACTGTCGTCGGCAGTTGGTGCAGCACATTGGCCAGACGGCCAGGGTAGTTGGCGCCGGACCGGAAGTGCGAGAAGACGGCGTGGTCCAGAGATCGGATCATGACCTCCGGCTGCTGGGCGTTCACCAGCGCCGTGATGGCGTTCAGGTGCTGCAGTCGGTCCTCCTCGTCGATGGAGCGGAAGTAAGCGGGCGGCATGTTGTCCAGGAACCAGGGTACGGTCTTGGTGGCTGCATCTTTCTGGAACTTGTCCAGAGCACGTAGCAGTTCGTTTTGACTCTGTGCCGAGAAGGCTCGAGGCATCAGTCGTTGAAGACGCTCATAGGGACGACTGCATACAGGCGACGGAGCGCGACGCAGCACGCGAAGCTGGGAGGCTTGCATCATCATCAGAGCGATCTTGGTATTTGACGCTTGGACGTGAGGTGGAGAATCGCACAATGAGATGGATCTGGGCAACGTACGTACACTCGCAGCTCCAAGCAGACATGTTGGTTTTTGTATATGCGTTCGTTTACAGAGATAGGGTTGCAGTTCGTGACGACGCTTCGACGACCAATCGCAGCGTGAGGTGATGGCCGCGATCTTGCAGCAAGCGCGTCATCCGCCTGTCTCTTTTTTGGATGGCTACACTCCATCGAAATGAAGCCATGCGCAATACCTCATGGCTAAGACATCGGTGGTTGATGCCTGGAAGCACTACGCATCGATTCGCAACGCATCCGCTTAAAATGCCCGTCAGATCCATGCGTTCTATGTTGGCTACTACTAAGATTGATCCGAAGAAGCTTTAGTTATGTTTAGCAGCTGCTGGCCTTGGCTAATCTTGTCTTTTGACTTGGGCGTGTGGTGGGCAGCGATAAGTATTTGAATATGAGTGACAACGCGTTGCCACAACGGGCGTATGATCTAGTCAAGAGATTCGTGGGGATTTATGAGCGTGTCTACTACTACCTCGAGGCGACTGACGGCAAACTATCGGAAGACGCAGCATGGATCACTAGAATCTGCGAACCGACTCGAGATGACATCAAAGCTGCTCTTCTAGACCCGACAAGTATCCAATCTCAGCCTGGTTTTATCCGTCTGCTCTTTCGAGATGATACTTTCAAAGACCTTCGAGATCAACACGTTCATCTAGTCGATATGCTCGAACGACAGAGTTCTAGCATCGTCACAGAGGAACTTTTCAAGTACTTAGATAAACTATCTGCAGAAGATCGTGGCCGGAGCTTCCTCTTGCTGTCTTCAGAGATTTCAGGCCATGTAGCAGACAAGAAATTGGACCAAGCACGAATGCTTCGGCTGGATCGAATTGTCACGAGCTTTTCGAGTTCCCCGCCAGTTTTGAGACCTCAACTTCTGCTTGCGGCTTCTATCGTTGGGCATGGGCCAATGGTGACTCTCCTACTGCGTGATATCGCTGCAGATGGCGGGATCTCACCGAAAATTGATGCTGTTCTAGCAGAATGCTTGATTGAAGCGACGATGAACCATCGTTTCGAGATCGTGATGCAGATACTACTGTATGGTGAAACATTCTCCAACAGCAGTGGAAATGAAGCAGTATTGCAAGCGCTCGAGATTTCCTGTTCAAGCGGTTTTATTGACACTGCAGATATCTTGTTACCACATTACTTGTTGCAAGGTTTAACTGCACGTGCACACTATCCAAGTTTCATTCAACTGGCACTATCGAAGGAGCACTTTGATATAGTCAAATTTCTCCTGAAGCACGATCCTCGAGGAAACCTCTGCAATATACAAGAGCTTGTCAGCGCTCTGACTGACGAAATAAAGCAAGCCGCACAAGTTCTGTCAGTATCGAAGTCCGGCTTTTTATCAATTGTTGCAAGGGAAGGAAACGATAAAACAAATGGAGCTGGGATGTGGGATGCCGAGGCATTGGCACGAGGAGTTTCCTCGGGAGATACAGCACTGGTGCGATTTTTAGTCAAGCACGTGCATTTCTGCAAAGATGATCTCATCGCAGCAATGGAGACTGCCCAAGATATGCACAAGGAAGATCTGGTTGGTATCATTTCGGGCCGTTTAGGTGAAATGGCAATTGAGACAGATATGCCGACGCCAGCTCCCGCGCTAGAAGAAAAACCTCTTGAGGTCTTGACTGGCACAAGTAGCAGAGACCTGATCATTCGAGCGAGTGAAAAGAGCACAATGAACACGACGTGCCCTATAGCCGATACGATCGCTGGTGATGCCGAAGCCCTGGCAGAGGCAAGTACGATTCAATCACGGTCACATGAAAGCTTAGAGGCGGTACATATAGTTGGCTTCGAAGCAGTTGAGCAGGCTATATCGTCAGCGAGTCATTCAGTCGCTACGAAGAAAGTGGGAGGCGCTCAGGACAAATTGCCAGACCTTCCCAGCAAAGCTTCAACTCCTAAAGGTACTATTCCGGCAGATTCGACGAGAATTGATGCTCCTTCGCCTGAGAAGATGAAAATGCTGCACAAATGTTCTGCGACTACAGTTGAACTAATCCTCAGCGAAGGAAGGAATGCCGTGGGGCAGAAGGTAATACTACAACCAACCACCAGAGCTAGCAATGATGAAAGTGAACCATATAACGAGGCAGATGCAACGTTGTTAGGAAAACTCGAGCAACACAAAACGATTATCGATGAAGACACACGTGAGACCGAAATAAATGGGGTAATAATCGCCACGGACGCAGTAGTAGTTGCACCAGTAAGCACCAGGAATGATGAAGAGCAGTCTGAGGAACCAACCATAATCCCTTTTTCAATGGAGCAAGATCAAGACTACGACGAAGACGACATAACCGGAGATGAAGACCGCGACCAAAAAGCGGAAATATACTCGACTAGCGACAATATCCTGCAGGAGGAAGGGGATGAATATTACGACGACAGCAGTGAAGATAGCAGTAACTCGGCATCAATTGAAGACACTGCGGCAGCTATGTTGGACGCTATTTCAACTACCAATGGAGCTGCTGCAGTCAGCAACGCTTTGTTGAACACAGCTGGTATGGTTGCCATAGAAGAAGGTAGCGCTCCAGAAGAAAATGACGATTCGTCTGAAGACGAACGTGTACCATCGCCGACGCCTGAGCTGCAAGCTGTGCTTGCAGGTGTACTTGGTCTGCTGGAAGACGAAAACGATACAGAAAATTCTAGCTCGAATCAACTTGACAGACCATCGGTGGTGATAGCAACGGATTCACCAATAGCTGCTGATACGGGTAGTGATGTTGCAAAAGAGGTCTGTGCAACCAGTCCTCCTGTTCAAGTGCAAATATCTGAGCTGGTTTCGATTAGTTCCGCAGTTTCGAGCCCCACTCGTACCACAATAATTTGTCCAGTGAAGTGGGTAGTCCACCCTACTGATACTGACAATGATACCATTAGCGTCGTCGAAACAGCACCACCGCTGCACGAAGGAGATCGCGTGGAAGTTCGTTACAAGCGAGGGTCTGTGGTGCTTTCCGGAATCATCGCATTTTGTCACTCAAATGGCAGCTACGATGTGATTTACGAAGATGGAGAAGAAGAAGGGTGTGTTGCACGCAATTTCATTGAGCTGCAGGATTTACCCGACAATGAAGACCAATGTATGCAGAATAGCGATGGCAGTTTTGAGGTGCTGGTCTCCGATAGCCGGTCGGCGTCTGAATTATCTCGATGTAGCTCGAAAACGAGTAGTTGCTCTCTTGCGGATGATTCGCGACAACCTAGTAACACCCAGAGCAGCGGCAATACGGATTCATCCGATCAAGAAACCTTCCCAGTTGATCGACCGAATTGCTGCGATAATAATGAGGAGGACGACGACAACAATCAAATGTGGAGAAGGAGTGATTCGGACATCAACATTGAGGAAAACAACGTTCTGTTAGAACTGGAGTCCAATGCAGCAAGTACAGGAGTAATGGTGCAAAATCCTGAAGCAACCAAAGGCGAACTAGAGAATGATGTTGGGGTTGAGCATTTACCTGAAATTCCTAGTATCCTCGTATCAAGTTCTAGTTTCGAGACCGCAATCATAGGCACGGAAAAGGATCTTGCCGAGATACGCTGTCCATCTAGAACATCCCAACGAGACGGGATAGCCTCTCAGCGTTCTCGATGCAGAACAGCAGACTGTGCTACTTTAGAAGAAGTGGAAGAGTGGAAGAATGTGGACTTGCTGTTGAACCGCAAACGACGATTCTTTTCATCCCAGACCGGCAGCATTGAAGGAATCAAGGTTCCCTGGGGCGAGGAATTTGCCACCATACAGTCCCTGAAGCGATTTGCAAGTAGACACCCTGATGTTCTCCGTGCACACATGTAAGTGTTGCATTGAGTTTCAGATTTACTGTTGCTCTTCGTACGTTAACATCAATCGTGCACACAACAGTGAAACCCAGTTACAGGAGTTGAATAAACCGCTTTCAAGCCCAGGAAAGCCGACATCGCCCAGAGCGCGGGTTTCATCTGCACAATCTGGAGTCGGCTTAGCTCGAGACTCTTTGCTCTTGATGAAAGACCTCGCTTTTCTGTTGAAACTTCGGCTCGCTCCATATTTTGGTGCGTTGCGCTGTCGCTTTGTGTGAGGAAACTCGTCTGACATGCATGGAATTGTCTGCCCCCTGCAGATGTGATTGTACCTGTCGTGATGCCGACGATTTTTGCGCTGAGAAGCGCTTCCTGTGAGACTGCGACCGAGGTGCTGGACGCAATTATTCTACACTGTAGTGGGCGAAAACTCGCTCTGCTCTTCCTGCAGCTCGGAGAGACGTACAGCAAGTACGAAGACCTACGTCTGTACAACTTGGTAAGTGGTGACTGCAAATTGAATTGCAGATGGCAAGCGTTGTTGACAGTATTTTCCGTTCTGCCATGTACAAGACTTCCGTGTATGTGGAAAAATGTGTTCGCAACTGGAAGAAAGCTGAAATTATCGCTCTTCATTCGTCTCAGTCGTCAGCGTTGATACTTTCTCTTCTCGCCAACGCTTTGATGTCCAAGTCAGCTCCTGTAAGGATATCGACGCAAAAGACTGTGCGGTACCTTCGCGATGAGCTTGGCGTGAGTCATATCTAGATGACATGCTGTCTATGTAATCATTGACGTTAACAGCTTGCTTGCCATTGTTTTCTGGCCAGACTCGCAGTTTTGAAGCTGTCTTAAAAGCCCATGTGCCTCCAGATGTTGAAGCTATCATACTGGGCGAATGCAGCACCACTTCAGTCGGATTAACAACTTCATTTAACCGACGACATTCGAGAAGGTCTCAGCCGAAGAAGAGGCCGAGCACAAGCAGCCAAATCCCAACTATTGTTCAGAGTAGCCCGAGTATTTTGCAGCGCATGCTTTTGCAACGACAGAACCGAGTGATGCCGACATAACACGAAGGCGCAGTGTTAGTTATGTGATTCCTTCGATCGTGAAGTGTACTGAAAGCTGACTGCGTAGCTCAAGAAGTGCCCGATTCGTCATCCGGCACCACGTTGTAGACATCATCTACAGTCAAATGCTAACTTCTGCTCTGAACAAAAGGGTATATCTGTGAATACTTCACGTCCGAACGAATGCACAGCACTTGTAAGCTTTTCATCATTTTACCATGCTCGATGGAGCTCAAATATCCCTTGATACATGCCG